>VMDO01000099.1:159367-368604 GCA_007922755.1 Pedetes capensis | reverse complement strand
GCTAGACGGCACCTAACAACAACAACAACAACATGGTATAATCCCAGCACCCAGGAGGTAGAAGCAGGCAGGAGGATCATAAGTTCAAGGCCAGCTTGGACCATACAGTGAGACTCCATCATAAAACTAAACCAAAACAACAACAAAAAACCCACATTTTTAGGTGGATTGAACCCAGGGCCTTGCCCATACTGCACCAGCAGTCTACCTCTCAGTTACATCCCTAGCCCTTTATTTTTAACTTTCTTAAAGATAAGAACTAGACAGAGACTTTGATCTTAATATTAAAACCATTATTGTTCTTTACTAGTTCCATATTTTAGGTAAGTTTGTTAGATTTTGGACCAAATCAGGGTGTTTTGGCTTGGAAGAGTTCAACTGTTTGGAATAATTAACCTGTTGTTCAGTGCTGTGGAGTCAGGTCCAACTCAGTAAACCTGTGTACAAAAGAACAAAACACTACCCAACACTATCCCATGCACATGATCTTTTTATGTTGAGCTCATTGTTGCAGCCTCTTTTTTCTCATTTTGAGTTGTGCCACATCAGCAAATGGAGGTCCCTGGGGTTTTATTCCATTCCCATCATTAAAGTACCCACTCCCAAAAATCTGCCATTGAAAACCCTATGAACAACAGAGAAGCACTGACAATAGTGTTTTGCCTGTTGTATCTACGGTCCCTATGAGTCGACTCGACAGCATCTAACAACAACAACAGTATTAAAGTAGACTCTTCTTTGAGGAGGCAACTCTTCCCCAGTCATCTTTTGAATGCTTTCCAGCCTGGGGTGGGGGGCTCATTTTCTGGCACTATATATGACAGTGCTTCTCTGCTATTCATAGGGTTTTCAATGGCTAATTGTTTCAGTACTGGGTTTCCAGTACCTTCTCCCTAGACTGTCTTAGTCTGGAAGCTCAGCTGAACCCTGTCCATGGATGGCCCTGCTGGTATCTGCAATACCAGTAGCATAGCTTTCAGCATCACAGCAACATGCAATCCCTCACAGCATGACAAGCTGATAGACACATGGTAGAATTAATTTGTATGTGGCTAGTCATTTTGCAGGCTATATTAAGATCACAGCCTGCAGCCGTAGCCCTGTGGCATCCGATCCCATCAGATCTCAGAAGCTAAGCAGGGTCGGGCCTGTTTAGTACTTGGATGGGAGACTCCCTGGGAACACCAGGGGCTGTAGGCTTGGGAGACAGACCTGGCAACACACTCCCAAAAATCAATCCGCCATTGAAAACCCTATGAACAAAAGAGAAGCACTGACAATAGTGTTTCCCCTGTTGTACGTAGGGTCGCTGAGTCAGACACTGACTCAACCGCACCTAACAACAACAACAACATTAAGGTCAGAAGTTTAGTGCCTAGGGGCAAGATAGTTATAATTTTTAAGAAGCTGGCCCGGGCTAGAGACTAGGTTGGTATTGAAGTTATGAATCAAACAGCTCAGTGCTATGCTGTAGTGATAAGTAGAGTAGAGCAGAGTGTGATTTGCTTAGTATAGCAACCTTGTGGTCCTCTTAGCTACTTTAGTGCTAATGAAGCATTTGGTCGTATTTTTCCTTTAAGTGCTTCAAGTTTAAAATTTCAAAAAAAAAAAAAAGTAACTAGGGATATGTAATGTTTGTGTGTTGTAGGATGCGGAAATTGCTTCCTTTATAGAATAAAAACACAGAATTAAATCATTCCTTGGGGTTCCTACCTAATCATTGGTTAAGAGCATCACCTTAAGGATGACAAACTTAGGTTCAACAACTGGCCGTTGTCACAGTGTCTTTGAGTCTGCTTTTCTCATCTGAAAAGAAACAGAAATAATTAAAAGATTGTGAGTACAACTATAGTTAAAATAATGTATGTGAAGCATTTGGCACAGAATCTAGCATTTAGTGTTATAGGCATCCTGTAATTCTTTGATTTTTGTCTTCATGTTTTTACTTGAATATTCATTTGGATATGATACTTCTATTAAACACTGTGCAGTTTATAGAGAATTATTCTAGGTGAAAAATAGAAAATCTTGAACTCTCAAGACAGGTAAAAACCAGCTTCCCATTCAGTACAGATCCTTGGCAGACTGTTATTTAGACTCTGCTTAAATGTGTCCTGGGACTACAAAAAGGAAAAAATATAACATCATCTTTGAATGTTAATTTTCATATATGCTGTTCCAGACTTTTCCTCTGCATTTATACTTTTTTGGAGAAGTAGAGTGTGATATAGGGTCTTGTTATGTAACCCAGGCTGGCCTCGAATTTACAATCTTTCTGCCTTAGCTTCCTGTGTACTGGGTTTACAAGTATGCGCCACCATATCCAGCTACATTTATACATTTTAAAAAACAAAAATTAAATCATTTCCTATATTTTCTAAATACCTTATTAAAAATGAGTTTATAATATTGTCTTTCCCCTTAACATATTTACTATCAGTGAGTAGAGCTCTGTGGTGTCATATGTACACATAGTCATGTGTAAAGTCATTCTGTGGCTCACCATACTTTAACCAAAGTGTGTTATAGAGTGCCTGTTCTGTATCACATGCCCTTCCAGGAATTATATCTTAGTCATATGTAAATTCTGTTTTGCATTTTGTTTTATTGGTTGGTATTGTGGAAATGTAAAGAGCAATCGATTGGAATACCACCAGTCTGCAATCTGGCTGCTTTCTGATGACCTTTTTACATATTTGTCCCTGCATGAATACACACTTTTTACCTCCCCCAATTTTGGCTATATAATACTGTAGTGGAAGACTCCATAGGAAAATCTTACAAGGGTCCTTTACTAATCACTCAGCTAAGAGTGCACCAGAGGCTATGCATATCTCCAGGGCTTTGAAAAGTAGTGCTCAATCTCTAGAAAAGAGGTGTCTGTTTGCCCCATAATATTTGGGGGTGCCTATTTCCCTCATTTCTTAATGACACATTGATATTTGTAACCTTTATCAATTTGATATGCTCATTTGGTTTGTAAAGGAACTAAAGCAACTTTCTTGACCTCTGCCACAATTGAAAATACATTTTCCCAACACCCTTTGTCCATCCTTCCTTGCTACACATGATGTACAGCATTTCAGTAATAATGGCAAGAGATGTTACCTCAGTAATTTGAAAAATGAACTTGGCCTTGCTATGGCCCTGTTATAATTTCTCAACTCAATACAAATATATTCATACATTATCTCTAATAATTCCCTTTGTCTAACCTTGAAATGTTTGTCTTGATAGTTAATGAAAACAGGACTACATACCCAGGCAAGGCCCAGCCTAGAGGATTACTCTACCTTTGACAGGTCTGATGTGAGTCTAAGGGAGAAATTCATCTTCACTTTACAGATAGGTATAAATGCTCAGAGAGGGAAAGAAAATCATCCTGGCAACATAATTGGTGATCTGGGATGTGAGTCTAGATCATTGGAGTTCAAGCCTAGTTTACTCTTCCAAGTGTCTAATATAAAAACCACATCTATAGTTATATATCCCCTTAATACATATTTAATGAAGGTTCTTTAAGTGCACCTACAGCTGTACCACCCTGGCCTCTAATTGTGTTAGAGCTCAGAAGTGAAGCAGTGTTGGGCCTGGTTAGTATTTGGATGGGAGACCACCTGGGAATATCTGGTGCTGTAGCCTTGGGAGAAGGACCTGGCAGCCCACTCCTGAAACAATCCAGAAACAGTCAGCCATTGGAAGCCCTATAAATAGCAGAGAAGCACTGACATAGTGCTGGGCATGGCACAGTGTCAAGTTAGTGTTTCTCGTCTGTTGTACATAGGGTCATTATGAGTTGAACCTGACTCTCCTATTCTACCTAACAACATTAAGTGCAGGAATAGTTCTAAGTGCTAAATATTCATTTGTGAACCAGACATACATACTATCCTCAAGGAGATGAGAGACCATTTGGTTCAACATTACTGAGGGCATGCTATGGTAACTATGTACTAAGTAGTGTACCAAGATTTGTAAGACAGATTCTGCTCTCAAAGAACTTGTAGCCTGGTGAGGATATAAATGTAAACCATAAAAACCTGAAGTTGAATGTTCAATGCTATGAAGGATATCCCAAGATAGTTCTCTCAAGAGTTCATGTGTGACTCTGCCCGTGTTTCTTTGTTGGTGGTGGTAGGTGCCATCAAGTTGGTGTCTGACTCATCGTGACCCTATGTACAGCAGGCAAATCACTATTATCAGTGCTTCTCTACTATTCATAGGGTTTTCAATGGTGGATTGATTTTTGGGAGTGGGTTGCCGGGTCCTTCTCCCATTTCTTCTTTAGCTATTAAAAATCTGTAGTTTCATCTCTGTTGACTGTGGTGCTTTTGACAGCAGGTAATAGGAAATCCTCATCAAGAACTCACATAGTTGGAAGTCCAGAGTTAGGACAAGCTCTGGATGCAATGCTACCATAGGCTCTATGATGCCATCCACCATCTAGGGTATTTTCTTCTCCGAGCTGTCTCTTCTAAGGCTAATAAATCTAAGCATGTACTTTCTTGTTCAAGACTGGTAGAAGAGAAACCATTGCTTACACATGGACTCTTAAAGTCCCCCCACACCCTTTTTAAGGTTATGTGTGCTTTTATGAAGCACTAATAGTTGTCAGCAGAATATCTCATGCTAACTGGCTTAAACAAGACCCCCCCCTCCCAATCTTGTTATCTATCTGGGCAAAACTTAAATTCTGTTACAAAGGAGGAAGAGGTAACTGGATATTGAGTAGGCAATTTTCCACTAAACCATCTTGTTCACTTAACAACCAGGTCATCCTAAATGGTCAAATTGAGTTCATAAGGAGCAGTTCCTCTGACAGTTGACTCAAATATCAGAGAAAAATTCTTGAGCTTGGTAAGTCATCTGATTTTCAGTTTCTATAGAATAAGACAATCAGCAAATGTTCAGAGAACTGTTCCCCGAAAAATAGTGCATAGGGAGATCTGAATCAGGATGTATTCAGCTCCAAGTACCAGAACACCTAGCTATGTGGACATAAGCAATACTGAAATGTAACTTAATCCTCTGTGGTGAAGTCTGGATATTGAAAGTTCCAGGTTTGCAATAATGGCTCCATGATAGTTTGAGCAACCTAGGCTTGTTTTGTTTATCTGCATATCATATCTCACAGCCATGGTAATTGTAAGCATTACATGGTCACACAACTGTATTTAAGGTAGCTGGAAGGTCACAGGCCACCTTACTGTCTTTCGTGGTGTATATGTACCCCAGAAGCTCCCCTACATGTTTCCTCCTTCATCTCATTGGTCATAGGGCCACCTTGAAGCCATCATGGTAACTTCTTAGCTTCTACCAGTCTTTGTTCAAGACCTGGCAACTGGAGGAGGAACCTGTCTTAATATATTGCCCAAGCAAAATCAGAGCCCTCTAAAGAAAAGGGGAAATCAATTGGGAGGCCACCTTGGGTTCATGACCACACTTGGAAGGTGCTGTTGTGCGAGCTGACTTCAACCTTGCACAGCCTGCTCTCCTGCCTCTTGTCCTCCTGCTGCATGGTACACATCTATGACTAGCTGTTCTCTGTTACCAGAATATGCCATATATTTTTGGGCTTGACTTCACATTCTGTTTTCCCTTCCTGGAATGCCTTCCCCCAGCTGGAGAACACCTACTCATCGTTTTAGACCAGCTTAAATGTCACCTTCCCCTGATGTTTTCCCCAAATTCTTTGCACTCCCATTGGTGTTTTTCCTTTGAGTCCCGGGTCTCCTTATTTTATGAGCCTACAGTTTTTTCTGGGTCAGTCTCCTCCTATGACCAACAAGTCCCTTGAAGTTGATAATTATTCATCTTTACAGCCCGTTACTGACACACACAGTTCATCCTAAATGCTTGCTGAATGGAACCCACTCAACAAATGATGTGACTTCTGGTTCTTCCTTTTTTCCCCCAATACTTTCCATTATATTTCTGTTGTCATGTTTGTGGATTTCCTTATGAGAACACACTATTTTAACACACAATTCTCTTTCCTCTTCTATCAAATCTGGGTTTAAAAATGAAGAAAGCACAAGTTTACATTGCTGTATCCTGATCACAGGTTCCATCCTGTGGGCATCTATACCATTATTTACACTGCATGCATGATTCTCAGACATATATGTCATCCCAGCAACATACTCAAATTCCCTGTAGTAGTAGATGTACATAGATATGTATAATTTCCCCAAAGTACCTGGTAGGATGATAAAACATGGAGAATATATAACAAACTCATGCTGACCTAGGCTTTAATCCCTATTCATATACTAGCTCTGTAACTGTGGGCAAGTTCCTTAGCTTCTCTGTGCCTGTTTCTTCCATTAAAAAATAAAAAGGGTCAGTCCTGGTGGCGCATGTATGTAATTAAAGCACTTGGAGTTTGAGGCAAGAGGATCACAAGTTCAAGGCCAGACTGGGCTTCATAGTAAGACCCTGTCTTAAAAATAAATAAATAAATAAAAATAAAATATGTTTAAAAACCCAATGAAATAATTAAGTAAAATAGGTATCTTGGGATGATAGAAGGAAACCATAGCTGCTGGATGGATGTTAGTACTTCTGCTCAGATAAGCACATGCAGGTTGATGGAGATGCAGGCTGAGTTCGATCTGGACATCAGGGCAAGTGTGCAGTAGTTAATGGGTCTGCCTGTCTCTTTAAAGGGTAAGGGCCAACCCATCGGGCAGGCTGAGAAAGATGACCTGCTTTGAAAGCCTATTTTGGGCAGAGCCCTGCTTGCTTTACTATGTCTGTGCCCTGACTTCCCTGCACACAGCTGGCAGGGACGCCAACTCTGGCAGCTGGGGTGCATGACTAAGGTGGACAGATGAGCAGCTGCTGCTTGTTAAGTTGATGGGTTGGTTGGGAGACAGGCAAGTGACAAAAGCAGCATGTGGAAATCCCCACACTCCACTGCTCAAGTGACATCAGAGGTCCACCACTGCCATGAGGGAGGCTTGGGTATTTCTTCTCCAAGCACTCCAGCTCTTTTCCTTTACCACTGATTTTTACCCCCTCTTGACCTTAGAGAGAAGGAAATAGAATACACAGTTTTCAGCTGATTTTAATCAAAAATTTCCTTCAAAATGCCATGAGTTTTCACATTTCTGCACCCCTGCTTCTACAGTCTCACCACTGCAAAGACTGCCCTCCCCCTGCCTACCTCAACCCCAGCCCCTCAACTCCAACACTCTTAGGTCTTCCCTCCACATTGCCACTCTTCCTCCTGAGCTGCCACCATTCTTTAAACTTCACGCAGTCACTGTGCTTCACACTGAATTGCCATTGTTATTGGGGTCTCTTCCCCCAAATAAAGTGAACCTTGGCTCGTAGTAGGCACTCAAAAATATTTTTTCAACTGAAAACTTTGGTTTTTTGGTAGCACAGGTTGGCCTAGAACTCGCTAAGTAGCCTAGGCTGGTCTTGAACTCTCATTGATCCTCCTGCCCCAGCCTCTCTGGTGCTAGGATTACAGGCAGGCACCACCATGCCCTGCTTGAACTGAAAAAAAAAACATCTACTCAGTATATTTAATAATTTCTTTTTTTTTTTTCCAGTAGGGGGGTGGTTGAACCCAGGGCCTCTTGCATGCTTTACAAGTGTTCTGCTGCTGAGCTGCACCCTTAGCCAATGTCTTACTTTTTATCTTGAGATAGGGTCTTATTAAGTTACCAGGTTGCCTCTGGCCTCGAACTTTTGATCCTCCTGCCTCTGTGTCCCAAGTCCAAGACAGGCATGTGTCGCTCTGCCCAGCTATTTGACAATTTCTAATTCCATCTTTACATTAGTTAGGTTATAGCAAAATAATAAAAGTCCCATGAATTGAGCACCTCCGCTGTACCTTAGAGACAACAAAGGTAATGCTACTATAAAACATCAGTGAGGAATAATAATCAGGGAGTCATTTGGAAACCTGAGAGTCACATTTTACAGTTTAATGTTTGCATGTTTCAGATTTATTTATTAGCAGCCCAAAGTAGATACCAAGACTGATCCAGCAGTTTCTTGGAAGTCATCTGATCTATAGGAATGTGGGGTTAGGAGTCATGGATCAATTCCCATATTTCCACTTCCTGTGTACACCACTTCAGACAGAATTAAAGACAGGCATGGTGGCGCATGCCTGCAATCCCAGCACTTGGGAAGCTGAGGCAACCTGGTCTACACAGTGAGTTCCAGGCCAAGTAAGACCTTGTCTTAAAAAAAACAAAAAGTATTAAATCTTATAGTCTCAAGTTTCAAATCCTGGCTCTGCTACTTACTCATGTGGGAATGTGTTACCTTTCTGAGCCTCTGCTTCTTTCAGATATAGAAAGAGAGTTGTTATGATGACTGAATAATAAGTATTAAAATGCTCAGTGTAGGTCTGGCACTTAATGGGAGCTTAATAGGTAGCAGTTAAAATTTGGAAATATTGGTGGTGGGTGGGGTTATGATCTGGACAATATATTATCATTTATTACCTATTACTAGATCCAGATATATACAGGGGAGAGTCAGCCTAGAATTCAAAAGGCTGCTTTACAGAGCTATTTTTGTTAAATGGATGTCAAATAAACGTATAATGATATTTGCAGTGTGTCTTAATAAAATCTTTCAATAAATTTTCCAGCTTTCACTGCTGCAACTGTTTCTGAAACTCCCCCCCCCCCGCCCTCCCCCGGGGAGCTCTGTACACAGTCTTGCCTGCACTGTGGAGGCAGAGTCTCTGCTCCCTTTTCCTTTGCCCCTGCTTGCCCACCTCTGTTGACCTGCGGTCTTATCTTGTCCTCTGGGAGGTATGTTAAGTGCTCAGCCAGCCTGCCTGTCAGCCTGCCCTGCTTCCTCTCGCTGCCAGCACCTCCTGGATTCCAATTCCAAACATGGTATCCCTCTGGGGTCACCCTTTCTTCCGGTGCCAGGAGGGAACGCATTCCAAATGGAACACAAGTGTGCTTCCCGAGCGGGGCGCTCCTCATTTTGCTTGGGAACAACAGGGAGCAGGATGTGGCCACTTTACCCCCGTTGCTGAAGCTTTTAGTCTCATAATCCTACCTTTTTCTCAGGACAATTTATGTTTTCTGCTAAGAACCAAACACCAAGACTGTCCTCAGAAACTTGGAGCCAAGGAAGCTGGCCACAGCTCTGCACGCAGGGCCAGAGCCTTGCTGAGGGAGAGAGCGAAAGAAAAAAGTCATTTTTAAATTCTCCATGAGGTGTCCTGTGCTCTGGCATTCCCTCCCAAAGCCCTCCGGAAGTGCTCCTCCCAGCAAAGGAGGCATTGGTGGGGAGAAGCTGGAGGTAAGAAGACACCTGGGAGGACAGATTAATTCATTTGCTGAGTGTTCTATGTGCGGACAGTGTTGGAGACCAGCAAGGCTTTGAGACGCCCCAAAGATGAGCACTAACAGCAGTGTGGTGGGCCGGTCCCTCTGGCAGGGTCCAGTGTGCCTTGGCTGGAAGCAGGACCTAGAGGGGGCTGTCTACCACCTGGCCTGCTGCTTCCTGCTCCTGGGCTTCATGGCGGGCAGTGGGGTGTATGGATCCTTCTACCTTTTTGGTTTCCTGGGCACCGGCTACCTTTGCGGTATGCTGTGGGGCTGGTTTGATGCCTGCGGGCTGGACATTGTCCTTTGGAGCTTCCTGCTGGCAGTGGCCTGCCTGCTCCAGTTGGCTCACCTGGTATACCGCCTGCGGGGAGACACCCTGTCCAAGGAGTTTGACCTCCTCTACAAGACGCTGTACCTGCCCCTGCAGGTACCTCTGCAGACCTACAAGGAGATTGTTCACTGCTGCCAGCAGCAGGTCTTGACGCTGGCCACAGAGCAAACCTATGCTGTGGAGGGGGAGACACCCATCAACCGCCTGTCTCTGCTGCTGTCTGGCCGGTAAGCTACTCTGCGATTGTCATGGCCAAGAATTTCTTTACCCAGCCCACACTTCTCACTTCCTGGTGTCCCTTTCCATTACATGTCCCCTCTTACTAAGGGAAGGATGTGGCAACCAAACAAACCAAAATTAATTTTCTAAGGTGAGTTGACTTCCTCTTTCTTAACATTTTCCAAGAGGAAATTAGATCATGAGCCATCGTCTAGGTTATCAAGAATTATTGTGTGTGTGTGTTTGCTGCTGGGAAGTGTGGGGTGAATCCAGTCCTGACATAATGACCACATGCATACACCAGTGTGTGATGACTAAGCTGCAGCAAGGTCTCTGTAAGATTAATTTTTTCCTTGTGTATATGACCCACACTTGCTAAGTGCTGCTCTGTGCTCTCTGAGGCCCTGAGTTTGATCCCTAGCACTGCAAAAATGGGAGAACGACCTGGTACCCCATCCCCAAAGCAACCAGCCATTGAAAACCATATGAATAGCAGAGGGAGCACTGACATAGTGCATGGAACAGTGTCAGGGAGTGTTTCGTTCTGTTGTACATTGGGTCACCATGCGTCACACCCAACTCCACAGTACCTAAACAACAACAAACTATGTTCAGGGAATAAAAGCAGAAACAGATTTCTAGTAACCCCTGTTCCCTGTCATTTAGTATCAAGGAAATAGTCCCACTTGTGTTTGGGATACCCTGTACCAACTCTACAGCCAATCTGTGTACAGCAAGTATGGAAAGGGAATAGCCCTTGCCCATGCTCCCATCTTCATGGTTCTATTGGGACTCTTGCAGACCAAGAAGTCAAGGACTATAAATCTGAGAGCTTCACAATGACAGAAGAGTAGTGATTATCATTTGCATCTCATTGAGGTTTTGGTGGAGACACCTGCCTCCTCTGAAAAAGACTGGCTGTCAGTCACCCATTGGCAGCACCGGTCTCTGTCAGGATCAGTGTACGCCCATCAGCCTGCATGTGATTGGTGGCCATTCACATCTAATGAGAAAACACCACAGGGCTCTGGGCTGCACACTTCATGGGCAACTGTGGATTTTTTGAAGTATTGCCTTAGGGCTCTTGTACACCCCTACCCTCTTCTACCAGCTTTCTGGAGATGGAGCTTGTGGTAGAAAAGTTCATATAGTAATCAGAATGCCCTGACTCCAAAAAGAGAAAATAAAGAAGGAAGGATGGAAGGAAGAAGGGAGGGAGAGTAGAAAGGAAGAGAGGGCAGGAGGGAGGAACAAAAAGGAGGAAAGAAAATAAGATTGCCAACCATACAGCAGAAAAAAATAACTTGATAATGATGGGACAATTACTATAAATAGTGATAATATACATTTATGTATTCGTTAATAGAATCCAAAGTGTTACGTGTATAGGTTTTGAATTTTTTGGATTCAAAAGTCTTGGGTTGAGTAAGTTTTGAGGAAGATATTTCATTTATGAGTGAATTAAAAGGGAAAAAAATTGCACTTATCTATAATCAAATATGCATTATAACAGCTGCCAAAATGTTTCCTACCTATGGTTCCATGCTTAAAATAAAAGCAATATAAGGAATTCATTCATGAGATCCATGATGCTATTGCTCCATATGACTCCTCTGTTCAAAGGAGAGAGTTGAGACCAATACTGCATGGTGCTCATTTGCTGGAACCACATTGTGATTATCATATGCTTCAGGTATCTCATGTGTGATAGATTTACTGGGAATTTGTATAAGACCACATCCCTGTGACGGGGAGAAGAGGCCTTGTCCATCTATGGAGCTTTTCCTAGTACACATAATATCAAAGCCTAAGTCAGAAATTAGACCATTTTGATTTTTCTCTTGCTTTCCAGGGTTTGAGCTAAAGTTATTGTTATGGTCTTGTTGTTTGTTATCTTGCAGTGTTATCCTATCTCAGTTTTGCTAAGTTAGACAAGGAGGAAGGAGCTTCTAGTCTATGACGGGGCTCTGGTTTTAAGGGAGAATCACTGTATGCTGGGCTGGTTACAGTGTGGAAGCAGATTCCTCAGAGCAGCAGATGAGAACTCTGTACCAGGACGTGGGGGCCTCTTGTGCAGAGCTCCCTGTCTTACATGCAGACTGCCATGTGAAGCCCTTTGCTCAAACCTCAGAAGTCTTTTTTTGGTTGTTTGAATAAGCGCTGTCTGTCTCTTTCAAGACTCAGAGGACACAATGACTTCCTCAAAGCCTATCACCCTGTTGTGCTGCACTTACTATTGCAGTTTCTGTCACATAAAATGCAAAGCACAAATCCCACATGCACAGCCCTCCTGAGCAGGTGCCCAATAGTCTAAGCAGTTCACCTCAGGGGAAATGTCCTGTCATCCGGGAGGCCAAGAAGGAAAAAGAGAGAAATAGTAAAGGACAGTGTATACCGGTTTGAATGGCTTCAGTGAGACTTGCAGGCTCATTAGGTGTTACATTCTAAGATATCGTCACTCCTGGGGGCTTGCCATGAGGAGAAGAGGGGAAGAGCTGATGTCGCAATAGCATCAGTTCTCTCTTGGTGTCTTCCTTTCTTGTTAGAGAAGCTTTTTCTTGAGGTTTTGATCCCCTTTTAGGGTGACACAAAAATGAGTTTGTTCATTCATTGTTCCTTTTTTCCCCCCTTCCCTTCTTTCTTTCCTTCTATTCTTTTTTGTTCAAATATTTGTTAAGAGTGCTAGGGCTGGGGGTGCAGCTCGGTGGTACATCCCTGACAAAGCATGCAAGTGCGAGGCCCTAGGTTCAAACCTCTAGTTTGAGGTGGGGTGGGGGTGGAAGAATGCTAGGGGACAGCCAGGTGTGGTGGCTCACACTTATAATCCCAGTACTCGGAGGCTGAGACAGGAGGATCAACACAAGTTTAAGGCCAGCCTGGTCTACATAGTAAGTTCCAGGCCAGCTTGGTTTACACAGTGAGACCCTGCTTCTAAAAACAAAAAAACAAAAACAACAAACAAACAAATGAACAAAAGAGTGCTAGGGACTAGGGACCCTTTGTTAAATGTAAAAAATAAGTCTGGCATCATGGTACACACTTGTAATCCCAGTGACTCTGGAGGCTGAGGCAGGAGGATCATAGCTTCAAGACCAAAGGCAGCCTGTACAACTTAGTGAGACCCTGTCTCAAAATTTAAAAAATAAAAAATTTAAAAAGGTCTGGGAGTGGGGCTCAATGGTGGAACATTTGCTCTGGGTTCAAAGCCCCTGTCTCAAAATTTAAAAAATAAATAATTTAAAAAGGGCTGGGAGTGAGGCTCAGTGGTGGAGCATTTGCTTTGGGTTCCAAGCCCATTACTACAAAAGAAAGAAAGGAAGGAAGGAAGGAAGGAAGGAAGAAAGAAAGAAAGAAAGAAAGAAAGAAAGAAAGAAAGAGGAAGGAAGGAAGGAAGGAAGGAGAGAAGAAAGAAAAAGAAAGAAAGAAAGAAAGAGAAAGAGAAAGAAAGAAAGAGAGAGAGAGAGAGAGAGAAAGAAAGAATTACCCTTGTACTCAGGGAACTTTAGTCTATCAAAAAATCCAATAATTAACATGTGCCATAGTGGTTAGTAATGGATATAGTATTTCCATGGAGAAATACCACATGTAACAAGAGCATGTGACTGGTGGATCTACTTTTCTGGGGAGATCATAAAAGACTTCCTGCAAGGAGTATTCAAGTGGAAGACTAATGGGAAGAAATCCAGCTGAAGACAGCATGTGTGAAGACCCTGAATAAGAGAACATGGTACGTCAACACTTCACTTTCTTTTGTATCCTTCACTGCTCAGGGAAGTTCTTCCAGGTGGTCCCTATATATCACCTGGCCTTGTAGTGGCAAGTGTGTTTCTGCCATCAGAGGGTTTGGACTGACTCTATTCTTAGCTTGGTTTGAGACCTACATTCTCTTCAGTCTTCCATCTTTAGGTGGTTGGAAAACAGTCAAGACCTTAGTAACTGGCAATGGTCTTTGGTAATGTGCATGCATACACATGTATCTAGGCACAAATGTGTCCAATCTTTTGGCCTCCATGGGCTGCATTGAGTAAAAAGAAATTGTCTTGGGCTGCACATAAATTATATAATGTAGTTAATGTATATATATAAGTCTTCTTTATATTTGTTATTATAAAGTTTAGAGAAGTGAGAACAATATAAAACTAGTGGGAAATTTGACCTTGTTTTTGTAAAACTAATGTCTGGTTTAATGGAACTGATCATAATTCTTTGTGAGTTCTTAGGTAAATTTGGTGATTGTCAGTTCACAGAGTCTAGAACTGGGCTAAATTAGATTTTCGAAAATATTATTGACAATTGCTGTTCTACTTACCAAGTTGTGAAAAACTCATATCTTGGGGTGTCGCCCTGCCGCTGGACTCGCTCTGGCTATGAGCAGGAACCAGCAGCCAAAGACCCATCTTTTGGTGAGGGGGAGCTGGCACCCAGGAGCTGCGCCACCTGGAAAGGAGGCTTCTGCCCATGGCTGCTCTGAGAAGCCTTGAAAAAGGCAGGCTCAGAGGCCTCTGCCCATGGCAGCTCCTTGCTTCTTTTCTTCCCAATGAAGACTCCCAGTGCTCTGCTCCAACAGCTCTTTATTTCTTCCTTGTCTGTCCCGGTTGATGGAATGGACCCAGACTGCTCCGTGTGCTGCCCTTATATACTCTTCTGGGGCTTGCCGGGGACCAATCAGAGGCAGTCACCTCATACAGGTTTCAGCCAATCAGAGAGGATATTCAAATTTGGTTTTGTAGAAGTAGCCAATCAGGGGTAGTTCCAGAACTGTCCAATCAGGAGCCATTCTGGGGTTTGGAAACAGCCAATCAGTGTCGAGGGGGCGGAGGCAAGGGAAGAGATGCCAGTGCCATCCTGGGGAGCTTGACCACCCTGAGTTCCAGGATGTAGGGCAAAGGTGACTGCCTGGGGAACAAGCCTCAGTCCTCCAAGGGAGCCTAGATAGGCCCTGGGGTGAACTGCCTCTCTAGGCAGTGCCCTACATCATATAATCTCTGATGTGCCTTTAAGTAGCTCCAAACAGGTTCAAATCCCTTTGAATTCAACACAATTATACTTGACTAACTGGATGGAAGGTGATGGTACTAATACGACTCACACTTTACAGACTGTGACATACTTATGCTTATTTGAAGGTTAGAATGTGATACTGTGGTGCCATCCCCATATGTTATAAAGAAGCATTAGGTGTCATTTTGTAAATATGAACAGTATCACTTCAGAACTTCAAAATTGAAACTACACATGGGATCACAAAGAAGATAAATGCTAAAAAATACACAATGTTAAGAGATTTTGTGGGACTGCATTACTAGCTGTCCTAGGCTGCGTGTAGCCCTCAGGCTGTGGGTTGGACACACCTAATCTAGGCATTCATGAAGAGCCAGACACAGGAATGCTAACATCCCATTGGCCAGAACTTAACCCCTTGGCTACACCTAGCAGCAAGGGAGGCAGGGACATGTAGTCTTTAGCTGTGCAGCCGTGCATCCAGTTAAAACTCTAGCAAGCCAGGTGCTGTGGTTTATGCCTGTAATCCCAGCAACTACAGAAGTGGAGGCAGGAGCACCACAAGTTCAAGGTCAGAGGTAGGCTGCACAATTTAGTGAGACCTTGCTAAATGAAAAAAAATTTTTAAAAAGGAGCTCTGGGTACAGCCCAGAGGTAAAGCACTTGCAATGTATGTGCAAGAAAAACAAAACAAAAAATAAGCCGGGCACGGTGGCACACGCCTGTAATCCCAGCGGTTTGGGAAGCAGAGGAGGGAGGATCGAAAGTTCAAGACCAGACGCAGTCTGTGTAATTTAACGAGACCCTGTCTCAAAAAAAAAAAAAAAAAAAAAAAAAAAAAGGGCTGGGGGCGAAGCTCAGTGGTCCAGCACTTGCAAAGCATGCAGGCCCGAGGCCCTGGGTTCAACCCCCCAGAACCGGGAAAAAAAAAAAAAAAAAAAAAAAAAACTAGCAATATAGAGGAAGAGAAGCAGACATTGGCTAACAGAATACCACACTGGATTTCTCAGATCTCTGCCCATCCTCATCCTTATCTGCTTCTCAATAGTCTATTTGTCATTCAAAACTCAGCTTAAATGTCATCTTTGAGAAGTATGCTACCTGCAGAGAACCAAGCTCTCTCTCTCCTCTGTGCTCCTGCTCCACAATAGCACTTACAACATTGACTTGCAGCCAGTTATTATGTGCCTTTGACTTCCACTGACCCGTGGAATCCTCAAAGGCAAGTGCCAGATTATGCCCCGCTTTGTATTCTAAAACCTCCAAGAACACAGAAGATGCTCCATGAGTATTTGTTAGCCAACAAAGCTTCAGAAGTAATAAAAGGATAGCTCCTTCCAAATGGACATATATACCTTAGAGATCCTTTCTCCTTCCTCCTTTGCCTGATAGAGGCACCTTCTTGCCTGGTGTAACTCACTTTAGAAGAGATTTTGAAGAAGAAAAACTGAGTTCTCTGGGGAAAGGAAGACAAAGTCTGGATTCTAATCTTACCCAGAGGTTGTAGCACATCTGAATTATACTCATTGTCCTCAGACATTGTCAGTGGCAAGCCATGGATTCCAACAAATCCTCACGGATTGTAATCCTCTTTCCCTAAAGGGGTGAAGCACCATGCTAGGTGCTGTCCACAAAGATAAAGAGACAGTACGAAGTGAGACTGGAGATGTAGCTCAGTGGTAGACCACTTGCCTAGTACACACAAGGCCCTGGGTTCGATCCTCAGCTTCTAAAAAACCAAACCAAACCAAAACAAAAAAACAGCAAGCAGCACTAGTGATGTTTCTAATCTTGAATTATAAACCCAAGCCTGTAGTGCTCATGGGTAAGTCAAGAGCAGTTGTTTAGCCAGATGGAGATATAGAATAAGAATATTCATAAAATATAAACAAATACATTAGCTAGAATTCTTGGCAGCAGCCACAGAAATCTACTCTAGCTACCTGGTGAGGTGGTGGTGGTGGTGGTGGTGGTGGTGGAAGGTCTTTTAAAAGTATTTCCCATCAAACTCAGGGAAAGGGATGCACTTGAGCCACAGGTAGGAATAGAAACAAGAACATGTTCATTGAGCATTTTTATGATTTTAGATTTCTCTTCCTTGTGGCCATTTGTCATATATGCTTTTCCAAGGTCTGAGTTACAGGATTTAAAAAATGGTATTAGTTACTTAACAGAGGAGTGTGTTAGGTTCATCAATGCCTGATAGTTTTCCTATTCCAAGACATGAGTCACATTCACTTAATTCCAGTTCCAAATTCCCATGCAAGGAGTTTGAATAGCTCAGGTTGGGTTAGCTGTTTGCCAGACAGAATGCGTGGGATCTCATTGTCCAAAGACAGAAGCTGCTACTGTCACATTATGGCAATGCTCTGAGTGTCCACCATCACCTAGAAGGAGCTCTGGAAACCAGGTATAACTCAGAATCTCAGTTTTGCCACTTGATAACTATAGAACCATAAGCTTGCCACTCAACCTCTCTTAGCATCAGTTTTCTTAGCTGTAAAACACAGAAAATAGTTCTGTCCTGAGTTATTGTGGTCATTAAATAAAAGAACACTGGTGAAGTATCTAGCACAGAATCTAGTATATAGTGAGCTCGCCATTTCCTTCAAAATCAGAAAAGTGGTTAGAATGCACACATGCAATTCATAAAGCATGGCCCTTCACACAGTTTACTGGGAAAGGGACAGGAGGAGAAGTCACCTCAGGCGGAAGCTCTAAAGCAGCGCTGTCCAACAGAACTTTCTGTGACAATGGAGATGTTCTAAATTTAGGTTGTATACTATGGTAGCCACACACCATACATGGCTTTGGAGCACCTAAAATGTGATTAATGCAACTGAGCAATGAATTTTTAACTTTACTCACCTTTAGTGAATGTAAACATAAATGTGCCTGCAGCCATAGCACGGTGGCCTCTAATCCTGTCAGATCTTGGAAGCTAAGCAGGGTCGAGCCTGGTTAGTACTTGGTTAGTACTTGGATGGGAGACCGTCTGGGAACACCAGATATTGCAGGCTTGGGAGATGGACCTGGCAACCCACTCCCAAAGATCAATCCACCATTGAAAATTGTATGAACTGCAGTGACAATAGTGTTTCTCCTGTTGTACATAGGATCACTATGAGTTGGACACTAACTCGATGGCACCCATCAACAACAACAAATGTAAATAGCCACATGTGCCTAGTGGACATTAGAGCTATAGAACAGTGGTTTCCATCCTGTCTACACAATAGAATCACTGGGGAGATTTTTAAACTAATAATGTCCAGATCCCACCTAGAGAAATTCTTATTTAATTGCTCTGGGATAAGGCCCAAACCTGGGTAATTTTTAAAGCTCCCCTGGGGCTTCTACTCTGTAGCCTGAAATTGAGAACCATGGCTAAGAGAAGGAGGAGGCAGAAATGAGGGTTTAGGAAGTCTTCCTTTCTAAATAGCTTCCTTACAGTAATAACCAGGCTCCTCCTGCTATGAGTTTTACAGCACTGTAGGCTCAGTATTTCTGCTGGACGTTGTTGTTAGGTGCCATCTTCTGCTGGAAGATTCATACTAACCAGCAGTGCCGGATTTCAGTGGGGCAGGTTTGGGCAGCCATTTCTCTTTCTCACATAGTCTCTTCTCTCTGTTTGCCAGGGTTCGGGTGAGCCAAGATGGGCAGTTTCTACACTACATCTTTCCATACCAGTTCATGGACTCCCCCGAGTGGGAATCGCTGCAGCCCTCTGAGGAGGGGATCTTCCAGGTAATAAGGAGCCTCAGGGCAGCATTACCTCATCTGCCCAGCTGCAACCCAGCAATACTTGCACTGCCATCTTTTCCCTCTCACATCAGTCCTTTGACCAATGCCAATGTGATGCTAGGGGGGACCAAGACTGCCTCATTCTCTGGGGAAAGGGAGCCTGGGGTCTTGGTGAGGAGGTGGGTGCTGGTCTCTGACAGGTGGTCATGTCACTCCAGTGCCCACAAGAAAAAACACCCACACTCCTTAGAGCTTATAAGCTTTAGTGATCTTTGGCCACATCTCCAGACTTTCCTTCCTTGTACATTTTGCTCATACTAACTATGCTGAGACCTGAGGTTTAGCTCAGTAGGTAGAGTGCTGCACTGTGCTCACTAAGGACCTGAGTTCTATCACCAGCACTGCAAAAACAAGAGAAGGGCATGGCAATCCACTCCTGAAGCAATCCTGAAACAATCGGCCATTAAAAACCCTACGAGGCAATATTAAGAGTAAAAAGAATGAGAGAGGGAAGTAGCAGAGGGAAGCAGAGATTGTGGAAGGTGGGATGGGGAGGAGAATCAATGCAGAGGAATAAAGGGGGAGAGGATAATCTCAATGCAGACAGTGCAACTTCATGAGTACATGGGAAAAATAGGGGAGTATAACCCAAATATGCATTTGAGTTTTACTGTGTATGAGTCAAAAGGCTTCATAAGAGACAGGCGCAGTTGTGCATGCCTATAATCCCAGTGACTTGGGAGGTAGAGGCAGGAGGATAACAAATTCAAGACCAGAGGCAGTCTGCATAACTTAGCAAGACCCTGTCTCATAAAGTTAAAAAAAAAAAAAAAGGGCTGAGGGTGCAGCTCAGTGGTCCAGCACTTGCAAAGCATGCAACGTGAGATCCTGGGTTCAACCCTCAGCACCACACACACACACACACACACACACACACACACACACACACGCTCCATAAACCTTGTAAGTTGATAAAATTGTAACCAAAAGTGATGTAATAGTTGCATAATAGAAAAAGCCAATGCTGTATTACTCTGTACCATATCATCATTTACAAATAAGGGGAGGGAAAAAGAAGAACAAAACCATGTAAAGGTAACTATGAGTCAGACCTGACTCGACGGCGCCTACCAACAAAGTCACACTGAGCACTAGTACTTTCCTGAACACGTGCTTTCCTGGACTCACCACATTGTGCAACTCTGTGTCTTGGCCCCATCCCCTCTCTCTGAAATGCACTTACCCTTCTAGATGAGAGACCATGGCACCGCCCTCACTGTGAAGCCTGCCCAGACCCACCTCCCAGCTTCCACCTGACAGTGGCCCGCTCCCACCAGCCTGCACTCTTCCTTTGGCTTATGCTAACCATGCACATGTTGCTCTATTTTCTAATGATCAGGAGTCCTTTCTGTCTTCCACATGGTGAACCCTTTGCAGTAAATATCTGGGTTTCTCTCTCTATCTCCAGGCTCCAAAGGACAGTCTTGGAAATATAGTAGGTGCTTAATAAAGGGTTGCTGAACCGGCTGGCCAGTGGGCACTTGGTGTCTCAGAGGGCTCTAAGGAGTAGTCCCAGCCATGCGCCAAGGGAGGAGTGTGGCATCTCCGCCAATCCTTCAGACTTGGTTACTTTCACTGTGTTGTTGTTGTTGTTAGGTGCCATCGAGTCGGTATCCGACTCATAGCGACCCTCATGGGGTTTTCAATGGCTGACTGTTTCGGGATTGTCTTGGGAGTGGATTGCCAGGCCATTCTCCCACTACTTTCACTGTAGTTCTCACTAATTAAATGCCTGCCCAGCCTTTGGCAGGTACCACATATTATATTGTGCCATTGATTCACACAGCTCTTTGAGTTGGATATTATTATTACTTCATTTAACAGATGAGAGAACTAAAGCCCCCAAACATCTTGTAACTCAGCTAGAAGGTGGCAAAGCCAAGTTGCCAGGATCTGCTGTTTATGTTCTTTAAAAAAAAAAAAAAAAATGGAAGGACCACCAGAAGAATGAAGATCATACACACCTGCCCCCACACAAACACACTCCCCTCATCCAGATAGTTTGTGGGTACTGAGTTCCCCGTGTCTCCTTCCACTTCTATCAGGGAGTCCCTTGAGCCAGCATAAGAGCCAGCCCCGGAACAGATATGTGCTAGGCAGTGCCACTTGGCGGAGCCTGCACCTGCTCCACCCTTCCAGCTCTGAGATGATGGCGCCTGAGAGGCAGTCTTGATCCCACTGCCAGGGCCACAGCCTCCAATCATATTCCCACCCTGCCTTCCCATCCCCACCCTGTCAGACTAGCCCAGCAGTGTCCTCTGGGAGCTCCCTCAGGCATGAGAATGGCTTGGAGGGCTGAACCAGCCAGACCAGGGTTGTGACAGTGACAGGGAGGAGCAGGTGCGGGGTGGCCAGCATCCTCGCCTCAGCTGTGCGCAAAAGGCAGCACCATCACCCCAGCTGGCCTCAGCCTGGAATGTGAGTATGGTAATATTCCTCCATTCTGTATTTTTAGTGTGCTCCTCATTTGGGAGCAATGAGAGCCACACGTTTGCTATTGGCTGTGCAAAGTCTCATTTCCTCTTTGCAAATGTCAAATGTTGTCAAGTTATAGTTCATCCTGACCTTGCCTTTTGCAGTTTTACAGCCTTTGTTGACAGAGAGCGATCCACAGTGACTGCCTAAATCATCATTCACATTATGTTTAACACAAATCAATCAACATTCCATCACACCTCTCAACCATTCAGTTACATCAGGATCTGTTGATACAGTTCGGGCTGTGACACTCTCATTACTCATCAAGAATGTGGTACAGGAGGCATCCACAGAAATCATCATCGTCCTGTTCAGTTTGCACCCTGTTTTACCAGACCTAAACCCTATATCCATATTTTATTTCATTTAATCCCTTCAGCCATCCTCTAAGGTGAATTTTAAAGAAAAAGCTAGATACCTGTCAAACTTTATTCCAGACATATCTGTATGCATGTGGAAATAATCAAGGAGCAGATTTCTGGGGCACCTTTGGGAAAGGATTTTATACAGGACATGAGAAAGTGACAATAGGTTGTTTTGCAACATACAAAATTGGTAGTCTCCACTTGAATAATTTATCCAGCAATAATATTTACTCAGCATTTATTTTATGCCAGGCACTGTTAAAAGTACTTGAAACACATCAGTGAACAGGACAAATGAAGGTCCCTACCCTCATGAAATTTACATTCTAACTAGGCAAGTTGGTGCATATTGTAATCCCAGTGACTTAGGAGGCAGAGGTAGGAGAATCACAAATTCGAGACCAGAGGCAGCTTTGTAAATTAACGAGATCTTGTCTCAAAAAAAAAAAAAAAAAAAAAAGATTAAATAAATAAATAAAATAAAACAGAAGAGCTGGTGGTGCAGCCCAGTGTTAGAGACCTTGCAGAGTTTATGCAAAAGCCCTGGGTTCAACCACCAAGTACAGGAAGACAAAAAAGGAAGGGAGAAAGAAATTTACATTCTTGTGGAAGAGACACAAATTAAACCAGAGACATAATGAATAAATAAGTAATGTCATATGTTAGAGGAAAATAACTGCTAGTAAAAAAAAAAAAAAGTAGAGCAGTGTGAGGGAAAGATGATTGCTCTTTTAAATAGAGTTGTCGTGGACACTGTTGTTAATAAGGTGAATTTGAGCAAAGGCCTGAGAGAGGTGACAGTATAAACTGTGTGGTTATCTGGAGAGAAAATGAAACAGTGGAAAGAACAAATGAAACAGGAAAGAGCAAATGCAAAGGTCCTGAGGTGGAGCTAGTGTGTTTGAGGTCCAGAGCACCTGGAACAGAGAGAGAGGAGAGACTAGCAGAAAACGAAGTTGAAGAGGTGATAGGGGAGTCAAATTATGTAAGGGCTAGAGCATATATTTTCTCTAGAGAGCTAAAAGGATTTCCTAACAGGCTAGTCATTGGTTATGTGAGAGAAGAATTGGGGAAAACTGAGGCTTCTGACCTGAGCAACTGGAAGGACAGAGCTGCTATCAACTGAGATAAGGAATGCTGAAGGGAGAGTGGGTCTGGGTAGAATAGGAAGCTCAGCATGGGATACATTAGTTTTGCACCATCAATGGACAGTTAAATGGAGATCCTGCATAAGTAGTTGGATATTCCCAGTCTGGAATTCATGAATGAGGTCTCGGCTTTAGACATAAATTTGGGAGTTGGTTATATGTAGATTGTACTTAAAGCCAGCAAATGGGATAAGATCACCTAGTGATGAGTGTAGACAGAGAAGGGGTTCAAGAACAGAGCCTCTAGTGTCAACAAGTTGGAGAGAAAAAGAGGAATCAGTGAAGGAATCTGAACAGGAAATCAGGAGGTTGCTCCAGGAATGTATAGCCCCTGAGAACCAAGACAAGGCAGTGTGTTAAAGAGGCAGGGCAATCGGTTAATCAGAGTGCAAACTGACCCATGGAGGCAGCAATAGAGGTTATTGGCCACCTTAACAGGAATAGTGATTGTGGACTGCTAGGTACAAAGGTTTATTGGTTTAAGAGTCTGACAAGAGAAGAACTGGGCACCATAAGTGTAGACAATATTTTTGTGTGTGGCATTTTGCTAAAAAGGGGAGCAAATTAATGAAGTGGTAAGCTCGACGACTCCTAATGACAACAAGAAGCTAGCCAGGGAAGAGAGATGGAGAAAAAAGATTTTCGTTTTTAAAAGTTTGGGTGTTTTGTTTAGTTTTATTCTTAAGGCAGAAGATTTACTTCTTGCTTATAGGCATGCTTATAGGAATGCCCACTGTGCTGCTGTTAGGTGCCATCCAGATGGGTCCAACTCATAATGACCCTCACAGGTTTTTCAGCGGCTGATTGTTTCAAGATTGTTCTGGGAGTGGACTGCCACATCCTTGGATTGAACCCAGGTCCTCAGAAAGTGCGGAGCAGCACTCTACCAACTGAGCTAAACCTCAGGCGTGTTTTCATCCAAGTCAGCTCTTCCTCAAACACACCTGCTTCACGTTTGGTACTCTAATTTCTTGTTTAGGAATTGTTGGTAAGGACATCTGAGGTAGAGGCTATGGCAGGTTTTAACAACCTCTTGCTGAAATGTTAGTAATGGGCAGATTGTGTTATTTTCAAAATTCTTTCACAGGAGGCAACATGCCTAGAAATAATAAGTAATTTCTCTGATGTCACACAGCTGATGAAGGGATAAGGTGGAAATGTGAAGTCAGCTTATGGCCTGGATGACTAATTTAGGGCCCTGCCTGCTGTGCTAACCATTAGGGGAGGAGGGACCTATGAGGAGGAAGTGAATAAAGGAAATGGAAACCAGGAGCATCAAAGGGAAGGAAAGGAGATCAGATAGGCAAAACAGGAATTTAAAAGGTTGTATATAATCTAGTAAAGAATGACTAGAGCTGGGAGCAGTGGTGCACACCTATAATCCCAGTGACTCGGGAGGTGGAGGCAAGAGGATCTCAAGTTCGTGGTGAGGGGAGCCTGTGTAACTTAGCAAAATGCTGTCTCAAGATTAAAAATAAAAAATGGACTGGGGGGCTGCTTCGTGGTAGAGCGCTTGCAAAGCATATGTGAGGCCCTGGATTCAACCCCCAAGTACTGCCAAAAAAAAAAAAAAAAAAAAGAAAAGAAAAAGAAAAAACAAAAGAAAAGAAAAGGAAAGAAAATGTTTGGAAAGTCAACACTGTTCTTAATTTGATAATCCACACAAAGCACTTAGCACAATGCCTGGCACAGAGTCACTGCTCATTAAATATTAGCTGCTCTCAGCTTCATCATTTCCACTGTCTCCACCCACAAGTATACATCATAAGCCCTGCCAGCCCAAAGTGTTATGATCAATCATATTACTAAAAATTGTGTGATCCTGAGCCCTTTTCCTGTACTACCGTAAACATGTTTCCATTCTAATCCCAGCTTTATCTCTCATCATTATTTTTTTTTAATTTAAAAGACTTAAATATGTGGTTTTACTCAGACCATCAGAATATTTTACATTTGCAATTCAGTAAATTTACTAACAACCCTGCTCTAATTAAGTCTGTAAGAAAAAAATCCCCTTTCTTCTGCTTTTTATATCTGTGTTGTTGTTGTTGTTAGGTGCCGTTGAGTCGGCATCCAACTCATAGGGACCCTATATACAACAGGGGAAACACTATTGTCAGTGTTTCTCTGCTATCTATAGGGTTTTCAATGGAGGATTGATTTTTGGGAGTGGATTGCCAGGTCTGTCTCCCAAGCCTACAGCACCTGGTGTTCCCAAGTGGTCTCCCATCCAAGTACTAACCAGGTCTGACACTGCTTAGCTTCTGAGATCTGATGGGATCAGATGCCAAGGGGCTATGGCTGCAGGTTTATACCTATAGAGTTTCATTAAAGCCAGAAAAAAAGCATTATTTAATCTATTTGTGCAATGTTCTTATTTCCTTGTGACATATATTGTTCACCTCTGCTATTTCCTTCATGGCTGCTAATTGCTGCTGAGGCCTGAGCAGGAAGGGGTACATGGGTCAGACTGCTCTGAGCTCTCCCCTATCACCCCAGAAGCAGAGTTTCAGCTCCAAGTCACTGGTATCAATTGTTATAGCCACAACATCTGCTAGAAGCTTCTCCTGCAAATGAAGGTGATATATCTCCTTGTTCTTCCCATTTACTGTCTCTACCAGGGCAGACCCAAAGCACAAGGCCTTTCACAGCTGAATTAATTCTTTATTTCTGTACAGACCTAAGTCTGTCTCACAGTATCAGAAGATCCCATTATTATTGCACTTATCATTATTTGAGCAAGGATTTATTAAGCACCTACTGCATGCCAGGGACATGTTCTTGCTATTTCCCCTGCAAGTATAATTCAGCTTTGCACCCTGGGCACGGTGAGTGCTCAGAATTTCCCATATGCATAAATAAATAAAGAATGGGGGACTTTTGACTTTCTGCTCTTATGAGTTTCCTTTGTGTCCCTTTTCTAACTTCAGTCATCAGATCCTTTTGGTTACTTGTAGTGGCCAAGTTCAAAGCACGTGTATGGACCTGAATCCCAGGCCAGTGATCTGTCCACCAGATACAGGTTGGCATGCCTAATTAGAGGCTTTTTCCTCACTGAACCCTTTTCAACTCTTCTAGTGTCTGTATCCCAACATATTGTCCTCCTTTATTCTTAAAATGAGTAGTCATGAGGAGTTTGACCTCTCTTCACAGCACTAGGAAGCCCATTCTTCCTCCTCCTGCCCTCATCACTAGGCTCAGAAATTCCTGCAGCCATCACTGGTCTCTGCCCTGAGGCCACAGAATATGAGTAGAGGAAATCAGTTATGGCAACTGAGGCTCCAGGAGGTGATGGGCTAGGAGTGAGGGCCAGACCCAGGATGCCTGCATCTCAGTGCACCCAGGAGAATTATTCCCCAGACCTCCCCAGACCAAGTCATGGAGGGCTATTGCCGTAAAGTAGCCATGCGTTCCTCTGTGCTTAGCGTGGACACATTCCTAGTTTAAACCTTCCCTCTCTGTCCCTGACCCCCCCTCAGGTCACTCTGACTGCCGAGACTGAATGTAGCTACATTTCCTGGCCCCGGAAAAGTCTCCACCTTCTTCTGACCAGAGAGCGGTACATCTCCCGCCTCTTCTCAGCCCTGCTGGGCTATGACATCTCAGAGAAGCTCTACACCCTCAATGAGAAGCTCTTTGCTAAGTTTGGCCTGCGCTTTGATATCCGCCTCCCCAGCCTCTATCACGTCCTGGGTCCCTCTGCCTCAGATGGAGGGCCAGAGTCTGAGAAGGATGACGAAGAAGTCTGCCAGCCAGCCATGTCCTCTGCTCAGGCCACGCCCACCTCTGTCCAGCCAACATCCCCTGGTTCTCCCTCTCCAGCTGCCAGCAACCTTCCTGCACCTCTGTCCCGGGCCAGGCTGTCCAGGCCCGACAGCGGCATCCTGGGTGAGGACTCCACCAGTCTGGTGCTGGAGGATTTTGAGGAGGTGTCAGGATCAGAGTCATTTATGGACTATAGGAGTGATGGGGAGTACATGAGGTGAGGGCAGAACTAACATGGGCACAGTCACCGGCTGAGGATCCCATGTAAGTATTTGCAAAGCGGCTGCCACCCAGGCCTACCAGCAGCTTGTGTTAACTCAGCTTGTAAGGGCAAAAGCATTGCTTTATGGAGCTTCTCCTCATAGAAAGTGGCATTAATCCACTTCGCAGCTCAATCCAGGTGCATGCGTGACATGAAGGAATTGTCTAAACTCATTCATTATTAACTGCAATTGCATTTTGGAAAGTGCACTGTGTTAACATTTTGAGCAGGCAGGTAGCCTATTAGATTCTTTTGGAAGATGGTGCTAATAGCTAAGGCCACTGCAGGGGGTAAGGGGATTTTATTTGTGGCATGTATTTTAAAGGAAAAAAGAATGCTGGCATGGTTCTATTTCCTGTTGATTGTCTTCCTGACATACAGCCCATTCTGGAAAGCAGTTGTTACTTGGCCTAAACTAGGTGGAAATTTCTGTTAAAGAGGCTTGTGTTACATGCTAATAGCTATGGGAGGAAAATATTCCCATTTTGCTTTCCTCTTGCCCAGTGGAGGCTGTGTTGGTCACTCAGGCAGAGGACTGAATACTGTTATCATTAAATGTGACTGGACAAGTACAGGACAGCCTGTCTTCCCCCAGCAAACCACACGTGTGGGAGGTAGCCTGGGCCTGAATCTGGGAGGCAGGATTTCCCTCCCAGGAGTGTGTACCAGAAAGGCCGTACTCAGTAGTTCTGGGAAGTTGCTTTCATGTTCCCCCTGGCTGTTCTCACAATGCTATGATATTTTCCTCTGTGATTTTACCCAATCATGGTAGAGGCATGGCTTTTCCCAAGGAAAATCCCACTGCCCTCAGATTGGAAGGCATTCTAAGTGAAGAAGGTGTGAAGAGGCTCGTCATTCTTTGGGAAACACTGACAAATTTCTCGAAAACCTAGCCTAGTGAGGAAGGCCTCCACAGCCCATGGAGCGACTGTGCGAATGTCTGTCATTTTCAAAAACAAGTTTTATAAATGATGAAGGAAGTAGGAGAGGTGAATGATAAGAGGATAGACATTTGTTTTTATAGAAACAGACTTTCTCAATCCCTGTGGTACTGGTGTCCTTAGAATCATAACTGAACCAACTCTAGGGTAATTCCCAGGCTCTATCTAAGACCTACCCTGACCCTGTTGACTTCCTCTGCATTGTCCACCCTCACTGCCCTTTCTAACCCCTACTGCTGCTAATCACCTTCCAACTCAGGGTCACCCTGAACATAAGAGAATAGGTGTTTCACATTTGTTTGCTAAAGTAAAAGGGAGAAAGGGAAAAATAGACCATAAAGTTTTCAGAACAACATAAAAACATGAGCAACTTGGCCAGATTTCTGATGGTTTTCAATTTATTCTGTGATCATGGCATAATTTAACTTGAGATCTTTTTTCTGAAATTGTGGTTTTGGATGTTTGGCTTGACTTATTTGCCATCAGACTCCTTACAGGGTTATTACTTTAGTAAACGAGCATATTCCCTTATGGTTGGTTCTAATTTACTGTCATTGTCTTTATAAAGTAGGACACGATTCACCCTCAATTTTGTAGCTATTTAGTTATCAAAATGTTAAGCTCATTGGTATTTGTCCTAACATAGCTCTTACATAAAAGTTACAAAGCTGGCTGAATTCTACATTATTAGGAATGACATAGCCTCATCACATTGACACCAATGTGTTGCCTCTCTCATAAATCCAATTTAAGAACAACTAAAAACAGAGCTGCTACTAGAATTCTTGACACAGACTCAACAGTACCTAACAACAACAACTGGAGTTCTTTTCTGAAAGGAGTACATTTTTTAGCTTGGTGGTGCCTAACACTGAATCAAAAATGGGTGGTGCTTCTCTAAACAGACAAAGCAGTGCTATGAGATAATGTATTCAAGACTATGCCGAATCTTCTTGCCAGATCCCATGATATCCCTGATTTCACTAGGATTTTTCAACTTAATTCTGTGCAGTCGCTCCTGTATTCTATTTTGTGTCTTATTTATTGGAGATGCTCAATAACTGAAGGACATATGAAGAAATGCATCTCTGAGGTGGTCAGTTGAATCAGATAATAGGTCCATTATCACAGACTAAATTGGAAGCTTTTTGAAGTATGATCAATTTTGGTTATATTTTTACATTATTCTGAAAACTGTGGTTTGAAAAATAAAAACTACATATTGTTTCCTTTCTCATACTTAAATAAGCAAATGATAAACAAATTACAATATGAAGGCAACTTGTAATTCAGGGAAGGAGTCCCTGATTTAATTTGATGTAGTTCTTGTGTACAGAAATTGAATTAAATGCTGAAATTTCTAAGGAGAAGGATTTTAGCTCAGTATTAACAATGGGTGGTTTGTGGGGTATATTTACTTGTTATTGGAAGAGTTCAAGTAGGGACCAGAAGTCCTCTAGAGATTTTATAAGGTGATTCAGTCCTGGGAAAATGATGCCTTTCTTGGGCATGTCCAGCTGGCAGTCCATGGGCCATATGTGGCCCAGGACAGCTAATAGTGTGGCCCCAGAAAATCTTTTAACATCATGGATTTTGTAGCATTTATTTTCTTTATGACCCTCCTTATACATATGTGCACTGGCTACATTACATAATTTATGTGCAGCCCAAGACAATTTCTCTTTACTCAATGAGGCCCAAGGGAAGGCAAAAGGCTGGACACTCTTGCCTTAGATTATTGCTGTGTAACTCTTCCATGATATGATCCTGTGACTAAGACATCTGGACTCTGATCCTGTCATTAGCCACCATCAGGAGCAGAACAGGACTGATGTTTCCTGTCTACCTTCTGAATTACTGTGAGGTTAATTGAGATAAAGGGTATAAAGGCAGTCATTAGTTAAATGTCTAACACAGCTTAAAATTCTGTTGTGTTATCGACCATTCCCCACCTCACCCCCCCAAGCCATCACCCTCTGTCAGAGAGCCACGATTCTCCTGCTTTCCCCAATTTGGCTTTCCAGGGAAAGTGGTGGCAGAATCCCCTGACAATAGGAGTAGGCAGGAGGTATCCTGGAGAGAATGAGTCAAGCTCCTTAGCTTCTGAACAGCCAAGTGATGGCTGTACCTCAGGCTGTTTTCCTTCATTTGTTCGGGAGGAGACAAATCTCAGTCACACCTTGTCCAGTCTCTTTCCCTCAGAAGGGACTGCAGGGTGCTTTGGTGGCTGTCAGTGTAAATAAATGACACCTTTCTCACAGAGCCACTGGGAAGACTCCTGAGACAGAAACCTTGCTCTTGAAAGTAGCCTGCCAGGCACTGGGGTCTCTAGCAGTGGCCTCTCTGCCTGCCAGAGCTTCCATGTGTCAGGCAGGCAGTAGAGCAGGGTCCCTCCCTGCAGCCCCTATGGCTCAGGTCATTCTTCCACTTCTGCTTTATAGGCCTCTTTCTCCTACCCTTCTCTTCATAACAATAAAAGAGCAGGTCTCACACAGCTTGTGTTATTTCAATGCTGGAGCCTGTTTTTTGTTAATGCTTCCAGTAGGGTTAGATAGGAAGCAGAGGTCTATAGATTGTTCATCTTGATGTTGCTGTTAGGTGCTATCAAGTCAAGTCCAACTCATAGCACCACTATGTACAACAGAATGAAACATTCCCCCACACTGTGCCATGCCAGCACTATGTCAGTGCTTCTCTGTTATACAGAGTTTTTAATGGCTGATCCAGAGTGGGCTGCCCAATCCTTCTCCCAAGAGTTACAGCAGCTGGTGTTCCCAGGCGATCTCCTATCCAAGGACTAACCAGGTCCAACCCTGCCTAGCCTCCGAGATCTGAAGAGATTGGGTGTAGTGGTATGGCTGCAGGCATAGATTGTTCATAGGAAGCAGGAAAAGTGAGTCTCAGTCTCCTCACCTATAAAATGAGAGGACTGGACTGGATAACTTCAGAACAGACTCACTCAATATTCTAGAATGAAAGAATTCAAAGGTACAACAACCCCTCCCATGTCAGGCATCGGGTACAGTTAACATTGGGAATGGGTTGTTGTTGTTAGGTGCCGTCAAGTTGGTATCCGACTCATAGAGACCCTCATAGGGTTTTCAATGGCTGATTGTTTCGGGATTGCCTTGGGAGTGGATTGCCAGGCCCTTCTCCCATTTCTGTGGTGCTGGGAATTGAACTTGGGACCTCAGAGACTGGGAATGGGTAGGAGAGACAAAAACAAGCAAACAAACAAACAGCACACCCTGAAAAGAACCCTGTGAAGTTAGGCGAACTCTCTGAAGCTATAGTGCTGAAATCATTTACTCTTTTTCTTTCCACAGCTTCTAGAACTCCTTTCCAGAACTGCTCTCAGGTTATGTCCAGGAGACAGGCCCCTTTGGCTCCAGTCCACACTCCTGAACTCTAAGGATCACTGGGCTGCCACTTTTAGTGTGGCCAGGTCAGCTCTCCCCCGTGTTCACAGGATGGTCACTTGTACACACACCCTTCCTGTCTCTTATGACAAGGCTCCCGGGTACTGTGGGAGTGGACACAAGGACCACCATTGCAACTACACTGAGGGCCCTAGGTGGCGTTGAGAAACTCACCCTAACAGGCCTTCCTTACAGAAGAAGATATCCAAAGGCGCCAGGCCGGACTCCCTCCTTTATAAGCTGCAGAATCTGGCAAGTTACACAGGCTCTGAGCCTCATCTGTCAAATGAGGTTATAAACCTGCCTCACAGTGTTTTAGTGAGGATCAAATGAGTTGATTTAGGGAAGGCACCTATGACACGGTTTGGCAACTGGTTGGGCACTCAATAAACCACTTGGCTCCTTTCCCTGCGTGTTTCTTTTTTTTTTTTTTTTTTTTTTTTTTTTTTTTTTTTTTTTTTTTTTTTTTGTGGTACTGGGATTGATCCCGAGGCCTCACGCCTGCATGCTTTGCAAGTGCTGGACCACTGAGCTGCACCCCCAGCCCTTTTATTTTTTTTCCTTACTTCCTGAGACAGGGTCTCGCTAAGTTACATAGACTTCCTCTGGTCTGGAACTTGCAATCCTCCTGGCTCCGCCTCCCGAGCCGCTGGGATTACAGATGTGCGCCACCACACCCAGCCCCTGCGTGTTTCTTTGAGTTGTCTGAAATGATCAGTGCAGTCAACCCTCCAAGAAGTTTTCACTGGTGCTTATTTTTTATTTTTCAGTTAAGTTTCAATTTATGGAAGTAGAAATTTAAGAACCTAGTTTTCCCATAGGCCTTTAAGTTGAACTTAGAAACCTCTTGTTCTGTTTATGAACTGGGTATTAAACAATAGTTTTAGCAGGATTTTAATAAACTTGGCTAATTAAGTTTCCTTCCTTAAACTTTATGTAAAAGTAGATTTATAAAGGAACTTACTCAAGTTCCCTTTTATTCCCTAAATACTTCAACATATACTCTGGCCATTTAGTGCTATGTAATAATTTTCCCTAAAATTGTAACTTAAAATAGTCATCATAATTTATTCTGCTCATGAATGTAGGACTAGCCTGCACTCATGTAGGTGAGGCTCACTCAGAATTTCTCATGCTTTTGCAGTCAGATCTAGCTGGGCCTGGAATCATCTCAAAGGGCTCTTCACAGCTGGATGTGGTGATGCAGGCCTGTAATGCAGGCACAGTCTGAGGCAGAAGGAATGAGAGCTCGAGGCCAGCCTGGGCTACATAGTAAGACTCTGTCTGAAAAAACTAAAAACTAAACAACAAACTAAACTAACAAACAAGCAGGCAAACAAACAAACAAAAATATCTGGTCACTCCCCTACCTAAGCCTAGACTGGGAAGACTCAGACAGCTAAGGACCAAGCAATTGGGGAAACCTGGGTTTCTCTCACTTTCCTTCTCAAGAGAGGTTCATTTTGGGGCATTTGGGTAATTTCTAGCTTGGGGTGATTACAAAGAGTGCTGCTGTGGACATCTTTGTTTGTATGCTTTGGTATACATATGTATATATTTCTTACCTATACATACATTTATATACATATGTATATATTTCTTGAGTGGAATAACTGTCAAACAGTTCTCCTAAGTGGTTGTACCAATTTGTATTCCCACCAGCAGTGTATGAGAGTTTCACTGGCCTCTCATGATCCCCAGTAGATGTCATTGTCCTTGTTTTTTCTTTCATTTTAGCCATTTGGGGATATTTAGCAATAATCATCATTCTGGTTTTCATTTCCCTGATGAATAAGGTTAAATATCTTTTCGTTTCTGTTTCTGTTTCTTTTTCTGTTGTTTTATTTTGTTTTGTCTTTTGGCCATATGGGTATCTTCTATTGTGAATTGTCTGTTTACCCCTAGTTTAAGGACTAAAGGGTACAGCCCAATGGTAGAGCACTTGCAGAATATGTGTGAGGCCCTGGGTTCAACCCCCAACTACTGTAAAAAAAAAAAAAAAAGAAAGAAAGAGAAGGAAAACCTGCTGGAATTCTTATTAGGATAAAACTCACACAATGGATCAAGTGGGAAAAATTGATATTTTTATAATATTGATTTTTGAACATAGTATAGCACTTCATTTATTTCTTTATTATCTCTCAATAGCATTTTGTAATTTTCCATGTAGATGTCCTTGTATATTTTTTAGATTTATTTCTAGGTGTTTGTTGAATCTGATGTGATTATGAATACAAACACTTAATATACTTTTATTTTAATTGTTTATTACTGCTATATATAAATACAATTAATTTTTTTATCTTTAGCTTTCATCCAATGTTCTTGATAAACTCATTAATTCTCATCATTAGTCTTTGTGAGTTGACTCAGTGTTGGCTTACTTATCACGTATCACAAAGGTTTATTTCTCTTTTACTCAAAGTCTACAAGAGATTCCACAGAGTCTTCAGGGTTTTCCACAAATGTTATTTTGTCATATATAAATGAAGCTTTATTTTTTCATTCCTGCTCTATGCCTTCCTCTTCTTTCTTCTCTCCCTCTCTCTCTCTCCCTCTCTCTCTCTCTCTCTCAGTACTTGGGAGTTGAAACCAAGGCCTTGCACATGCTAGGTGAGTGCTCTACCATTGAACAGTACCCCTAGTCCCTATTTTATTTTATTTTTATTTTTTGAGTCAGAGTGTTGCTAAGTTACACAGGCTGCCTCTGGCCTCAAACTGGCTATACTCTGTCTCTGCCTCCGCCTCCAAAATTGCTGGGATTATGTGCACGCACCACCACTCCCAGCTTTCCTTCTCCTCTTTCTTCTCTTTTTGGTGCTTTGTTGTGTTGGGGAGGACTTTCAGGATAGCAATAGAAAGGACAATAGAAGACCTCTTTGTCTTATATCTGACCTTAAGGAAAATATTTTCAGTATTTTGCCATTAATATGATATGTGTCATTAGATTTTTAAACTATTTTTTTTAAATTAAAGAAATTCTTTTCTATTCCTAATTTGCTAATTTTTATTGTGAATCAATATTGAATCTTACCAAATGATTTTGCACATTTGTTGAGATTTTTCCTTTTATTCTGTTGATGTGAGTTATACGAATAGATATATTGTGAGTTGTACAAACAGATATGTTAAAAAAAAAAACTTGCATTCCTGGAACAATCCTCACTTTATTATGGTATATTTTTCTTGTTATATATTTATGGACTTGGTTTGAAAATATTTTGTGTAGGATTTTTACATCTGTGAATCTTGTAATATTGTCAAGCTTTTGGGTATCAAGATTATGCTCGCTCTCTCTCTCTCTCTCTCTCTCTCTCTCTCTCTCTCTCTCTCTCATTTTCTGGAAGAGATCTTCAAATCAATACATAATTTTTGAACTTTACCCTCTGCTTGCCCCTTGTTGTTCTTTGCTCAGCTGCTCATGTCAAATACCTCAGTCTTTTCATCAGTCTTGTCAGTTCTACCTGCAAAATATATCCCGAGTCCAGCTCTCCTCCCTACTGCCGCCACTAATTTCCACTCAGCATTACTTCATAATTAGATGATCTGCAGTAGACCTGTAACTGGTCTCTTGGTTTCTACTGCCCCCCTCCCTGTAATCTATTCTACACATAGCAATGTAGCCATTTGGACATGGAGGATTCTGCATGTTTTCATCATAAAGAAAAACCAATAAACATGTACAAGGTCTCATCATTCTCTAACTCAAATTTTCAAAGGATTTTCTATTTCACTTGAATAAATTCCAAACTTTTTACCATGTGGTATTATTATTAAGGATCAGCTTATTTGATAGCACAAAGGTTTATTTGTCTTTTACTCAATGGCTCCTAAGAGTTGTGTGACTCATAAGGGCCACTATGCTCCATGTTGCAACTCAGTGATTCAGTCAACTTTGCCCACCAGGCCGTGTCTTCTAAAGGAAGAAACTTTTCTGTGCTAACTTTTTTCTGCTTTGGCCTGGAGGTGGCCAAAGTCACTTCTGCCCACAGTCCATTGACTAGTTCAGCTTTGCGCTTTGTTGCTTGAAGGGCAGAGAAATGTGGAGCCGTAAATGATATGCTTGATGAGTACTACTCTGTTAGCCACTTGTGACCCTGGGCCCTACCTACCTGTCCCTCCGGCCGCCCTTCATTCTCTCTCATTCCCACTCATGTCCCAGCCACACTAGTCTTTTTGCTGTTCCTTAGGAATGCCTTGCTCCTTTGTATTTAGGGACTTTGCAATTTTTCTTTTGTCTTGAATGCCTTTCGTTCATACGTTTTCTTGGCTGGCATCTTCTCATGCTGTTCTCAGCTCGAAGGTCACCCCACCATTACTCTGTCCTCTTGTCCCACTTCAACATTGGTTGTTGTTGGTTGGTAGGCGCCGCCAAGTCGAGTCCGACTCATAGCGACCCTCATAGGGTTTTCAATGGCTGACTGTTTCGGGATTGCCTTGGGAGTGGGTTGCCACATCCTTCTCCCATTTTGTGGTGCTGGGAATCAAACTCAGGATCTCAGAGACTGCAAAGCAGCGCTCTACCAACTGAGCTAAATCCCAGCCCCACTTCAACATAGAGAACCCTATTGTCTCTTTCCCCTCCTTTTAGGTTTCTAGTTATGCACTTGGTAGACCTTAGGTGTCCCATGTAGCTTTTTCTTGTTTGTTTGTTTGTTTGTTTATAAGTCATATTGTATATTTGTCCTATCAGTTCTATGTATATTTCACAGCTTTCTTGTCAACACTTGAGGGCTATTGTGGAGAGTTAATGGAACACTAAACAAACAATAAAAGCACAGTGTACATTGTAAATTGAGTCTCAACCTTACCTAGTATGGTGTCCTTCCCCAAAGTGAGGATCATTAGGGCAGGGCTGTTGTCATATACCTGTGGTATATAGTGGTAGTTCCACAGGAGACTTCCTTTAATCTTTTTTTTTTTTTTTTTAAGAATCAGATCTTATATTGTAGAACTTGTGTTTTTATTACCTAAGGGACTATGTAAGGCAAAAGACATTTGGATTTCAATAAGATTTTATTTTGATTTTTTACTATTTATTTATTGTGATACTGGAGAGTTGAACCTAGGGCCTTGAGAATACTTTGCAAATACTCCACGACTGAGCTACACCCCTAACCCCTTTACATTTTTTTGTTGTTGTTCTTTGTTTGTTTGTTTTGTTTTGAGACAGGGTCTCGCTAAATTATGCAGACTGCTTCCGGTCTCAAAGTTGTGATCCTCTTGTCTCTGCCTCCTGAGTCACTGGGATTACAGGCATGTGCCACTGTGCCTGGCCTTTTTTTTTTTTTTTTTTCCTTAAATCTTGAGACAGGGTCTCATTACGTTATGCAGGCTCCCTTTGACTTTGATTTTGCTATCCTCCTGCCTCTGCCTCCCAAGTCATTGAGATTACAGGCGTGCACCACCATGCTTGGCTTCAATAAAATTTTTACATAAATTTGTGAGTTTTAAAAATTAACCCCAATGGTATCTTTATACATTTGAAAAATAATATCACATATATGTATACAACATTTAATTTATTTAGTTTACACAAATGCTTGCTGTGACATGGATTTGTGGACCTCTTACAACTCCTCCAGTGGTATGTGAAAAGAAAATCTGTGAGGTTTAACTTAATATTTTCAGTAATAAAACCTGACATACAATCAGATTTCCTCCAAGGAGAGGATAATAAATATTCTTTTATCTCATGACTATTTGCTGAATGTCCGCTGCTGCCAGGCACTCTGCTGGAGACCACATGCTTCACTAAATGAATCATTCATGGTCTCACAGAGCTCACAGAGCTCAAGATCTAGAAAAGGAGATAAGCAAGTTATAGACCCCCGCTTCCCCTCCAAGGCTTTATGAGGTCACATTCCTTAGGCCTGAGTCCTCTGAGGATTAATCTTTTCCCAGAAGCCTTCTCAATCCCTTGGGTAACTTGGCATCTGTGGCTCCTGAATAGTTCAAGGTGAAGCTGGATCCCTGATGCATCTGCCCCTGTGCTCCTGCCAGTTGGGTGTAGAAAGCAGGCAGGAGCCGCTAAAGCTTCCACTGAGCTATGGCTCCTCAGAGGACGGTGCTTACTGTTGCTGCCAACAGGAGGTGCTCATGGAGAAGCAGCCTTTGAGCTGTGCCTTAAAAGATGAAGCCTGGAACATCAGAAGTCATCCAAGTGGGAGAAATGGCTCTTAGTGTTCAGCTGTGAGATTTGGGCATTAATCAAAATACAGTTGGGAGTTGTAGTGGTGCACTTGGGTTGAGGCAGGAGGATTGTGACTTCAAGGCCAGACTGGACCACTTAGTGAGACCCTGTCTCAGAAAACAAAACAAACAAAACAAAACAAACAAACAAAAAAAAAAAGAAAGAAAGAAAGAAAGAAAGAAAGAAAGAAAGAAAGGCAATAGGAAGTGAGCAGCAAAGGGCACTGTGCCTACAAGTGGCCGTCTAGTGGCACAGAGCTATTTGGTAAACACTCGTGTTCTGATGGGCTTGGGTAAGGAGCACAAAGTTGTGACCAGCTGTGGCCAGCTGTGGCCACGGTCAATGGGCCTGAGGTGCCCAGGCCCAGAACCAGGTGATGGCGGCAGGAACAGAGAGCAAACACCCATGGGGAGAAGAATTGCCCAGAGAAAGAAGCGGAGGCCATTTCAGGGTACCGCACCTTCTCTCTATATTCTTGACACCCTGGTTGGCTGCAGACGCCCTCCCAAGTCTTGAGAAGCGAAGTGTGAGCAATCCTGTGAGTGGCTTCACTTCCTGTTGTCACTGAAGACACACACCATCTCCCACTCAGAGACTCACCTGGAGATCACGGGCCTTCATTTCACTTTTGATTCACTTCTCTGATGTGATCCTTCCCCAAAGTGTCCTCTCTACACAGCACACAGTTGCCAATTGTCACATGATTGTTCACTTCAGTTGGGGAAGCCCAGGACATACTCAGTACAGGAACCAAATTCCTCCAGCCTGGGAACTGAACCTTTGCTCACAGGCCTGGAGCTGCTCTCTGTCTTTGGCCCTCTGCCCTGAATCCTGTTCGTCCCTCAAGTCCCATACAAAGGTCCCCACACTCTCCCTGCCATCCACTCCTGGGACTACCTACCTCCCTAAGTGCTTATTTACCTACCCCTTCCTCCCCAGGTACTTGAGGGCTGGGAGGCTTCTTATCTATTACTGTGGTCCCAGCACCTCACGCAGCCTCAGGCTGGGCATTTAGTTGGTAATTGTCAGATGCCCTTTCAGCTCAGCTGCTAACCTGTTGGAATGACTTACACATTCCTCACCCCTTTCAAGATAAGTAAGGTTAACATTTGAGATTTTAGAGATTTCTAGTTGCACTTTCAAGTTTTCTTTTGCCTCTCTCCCCTATTCACACCAGGACCCTTCCTCTGACTCTAGGTCACTGAGGAGAGAGTTTGGCCTTCATGTCTCTTCCCTCAAGTGTCTGAGAGGAACACATTAGCTACCTTTCCCTTTATCCTTTTTGATTTCTTCCCTGATCACTGGATTTACTTTCTTGTAACTTGATTTCTCTTTATTCATCACTTCTACCCCATCCCCAGTTCCTATATTTTTTCAATAATTGTCTTTTCTTCAACACCAAAATATATTTTTAAAAACTCTCACATTTACACTGACTTACTTTAACCTGAGTGGGGTTTATCTCAGTTGGTAAAGTACTGTTCTGCATGCTCTGAGGCCCTGGGTTCAAGTCCCAGCACCACAAAAATGGGAGAAGGACCTGGCAGCCTCCTCCCAAAACAATCCCCAAATAATCAGCCATTGAAAATCCTATGAATAGCAGAGAAAAACTGACACAGTGCCAGGCATGGCACAGTGTTGGGAAGTGTTTCATTCTGTTGTACATAGGGTCACTATGAGTTGGACCCAACATGAGTGTAACTAACAACAAGTTTAACTTAGTAAACCCCACTTTCATACAACTGAACATACAGATTTGAGAAAGCCTTCAGTTCTCATTGTGGACACATAATTCCAACTCTAGTTGGAATCCTCAAAAATCTCAGCTAGAGAAGCACTTCTGTTTGGAGTCCCAGATATCACAGCTGCCATTAGCCCTGGAGATCCCAGGAGCCAGTGAGGGGTCATGGGAATTCTTCTCTTTTCCCTCCATGGTCAGAGTTCATTGTCCCACATCCTGCTTCCTTTGTATCCAACACATTCTTCTGTATTTGTGGGGATCTCACTGTAATTATTTGTTTAGGGCAGTAATACCCACTCTGGTTGCATATTAAAATAGGCTGGAAAACAAAACAAAATAGCCATGAAAAGTTATCATTGGTGAGGCTGGCTGATGTATACATGTTGTTGTTATGTATTGTCGAGTTAGGTCCGACTCACAGTGACCCTATGTACAACAGAACGAAACACTTTCCGATTCTGTGCCGGGCACACAATCTTATTTATGTGTAAGCCCATTGTTGCAGACACTGTGTCAATCAATCTGCTTGAGGGTTTTCCCTTTTTTTCGTTGACCTGCCACTCTCCCAAATATTATGTCCTTCTCCAATGATTGGTTCCTCTTGACATGTGCAAAATACATAAGACACATTCTAGCCATCCCTGCTTCCAAGAAGCACTCTGGTTGCACTTCTCCTAGGATGGATCTGTTGGTTCTTTTGGCAGTCCACGTTATATTCAATATTCATCTCCAGCACCATAATCCAAAATCAACAATTTTCTCCTGTCTCCCTTATTTAATGTTCAGCTTTCACAAGCATATGATGCGACTGAAATACAATGGGATGAGTCAGGCACACCTTTGTCTTCAATGTGACAACTTTACTTTTAAACAATTTGAAGAGGTCTTTTGCAACACCTTTTCCCAATGCAATACATATTTTGATTTCTTGACTGCTGCTTCCATGGATGTTGATTATAGAACCAAGTAAAGCAAAATCTTTGACAACCCCAAGCGTTTCTTCATTTATCATGAAGTTGCATACTGACTCAGTTGTAAGGATTTTTGTTTTCTTGGTGTTGAGATTCAATCAATACTGTGTTCTTTGATCTTCATCAGTAAATGTTTGAAATTTTCTTTACATTCAGTAAGCAGAGTTGTGTTATCTGTGCAACACAGGTTGTTAATGAGTCTTCCTCTAATCATAATTCCTTACTCTTCTTCATAAAATCCAGCTTCTCAGATTATATGCTCAGCATAGAGATTGAAGAGGTCCAATAAAAGAATACATCCCTGACACACTTTTCTTGAATTTAAACCAGGAAGTGTTTCCTTGTTCTGTTCTAATGACTGCCTCCTAGTCCATGTACAGATTCATCATGAGTACAATTACATGCTCTGATATTCCCATTCTTCATGTGGTCATTCATAACTTTTTGTTATCCACACAGTCAAATGCCTTTGCACAGTCAATAAAACATAAATAGACATCTTCCTGATATTTTCTGCTTTCAGCTAATATCCATCTGACATCAGCAATGATGTCCTTGGTTCCATGCCCTCTTCTAAATTTGGCTTGATTTTCCAGCAGTTCTCTGTCTATGTACTGATGCAGTCACTTTTGAATGATCTTTAGCAAAATCTTGCTTGTGTGTGATATTAATGATTGTTGTTGTTGTCAGGTGCTGTCATGTTGGGTCTGACTCATAGTGACCCTCACAGGGTTTTCAATGGCTGATTGTTTCAGGATTGCTTTGGGAGTTGATTGCCAGGTCCTTCTCTCATTTTTGCAATGCTGGAGATTGAACTGAGGGCCTCAGGGAGTGCAGCGTGGCACTCTACAAACTGAGCTAAACTCCAGCCCCAATATTAATGATGTTGCTCAATAAATTCCACTTTTGGTTTGATCCCCTTTCTTGGGAATAGGTACAAATATATGTTTTTTCCAGTCAGTTGACCAGGTAGCTGTTTTCCAAATCTCTTGGCATACACAAGTGAGCACCTCCAGTGCTGCATCTGTTTGTTGAAACATCTGTAATGGTAGTCCATCAATTCCTGGAGCCTTGTGCTTTGCCAGTTCCTTCAAGGAAGCTTCCACTCCATCCTTCAGTACCATTGGTTCCTGATAATATGCAATCTCTTGAAATTATTGGTCATCCAACAATTTTTTTGGTACAATGAGTCTGTGTATCCCTTCCATCTTCTTTTGATGTTTCCTGCATCATTTAATATTTTACCTGTAGAATCCTTCACTATTGCTACTCCAGGCTTGAATTTTTTCTTCAATTCCTTAAGCTTGAGAAAAACAAAGCATGTTATTCCCTTTTGGTCTTCTATCTCCAGCTCTTTGCACATGTCATTATAATATTTGATTTTGTCTTCTCGGGCTGCCATTTGAAATCTGTTTAATTCCTTAACTGCATCATGTCTTTCCTTTAGCTACTTGACATTCAAGGGAAAGTTTCAGAGTCTCCTTTGACATGTAATTTAGTTTTTTTTTTTTTTTTTGTCTTTTTAATGACATTTTGCTTTCCTCATGAATGATGTCTTTGATGTCATGCCATAACTCATCTGATCTTTGATCTTTTGTGTCTAATGCATAAAATTTGCTCTTGTGGTGGTCTCTGAACTCAAGGTGATATACACAAGGACATATCTTGGCTCTTGTGTACTTGTTCTAATTTTCTTCAGTTTCAGTTTGAACCTGCATGTAAGCTGTTGATGGTCTGATCCATAATCAGCATCTTGTCTCATTCTGACACTTAATATTGAGTTTTCCATCATCTCTTTCCACAAATGAGGTCATTTTGGTTCCTGTGTGTTCTATCTGGTATTTCCCATGAGTGTAGTCATTGTTCATGTTGGTGAAAAAATGTATTTGCAATGAAAAGGTCATTGGTCTGACAAAATTCTATCATGCTATATCCTGCATCACTTCTGTCACCAAGGCCATATTTTCCAACTACTGAGCCTTCTTCATTTCCAGCTTTTGCATTTGAATCACCAGCAATCATCAGCACATCCTAATTGCATGTCCAATGTATTTCAGATTGCAGAAGTTGGTAATAATCTCCCCATTCTTCTTTTGTGCACTTAGTGGTGATTGTATAAATTTGAATAATAGTCATATTAACTAGCCTTCCTTGTAGGTGTATGGATATTTTTCTATCACTGACAGCATTGTAGTTCAGGACAGATCTTGGGGTGTCCTTTTGACGAAGAATGCAACCCCATTTCTCTTTAATCTGTGATTCCTGGCATAGTAGATTATGTTTATCTGATTCAAAGTAGCCCATGCCAATCCATTTTTGCTCACTGATGCCTAGAATGCCAATGTTTATGTGCTCCATTTCCTTTTTGAGGATTTCTAATTTTCCTAGATTCATTATACGTACATTCCATGTTCCAATTATTAATTGATGCTTACATTTGTTCATCCCCATTTTGAATAGTGCTATATCAGCAAATGGAGGTCCCTAGAACTCGAGTCCATTCCCTTCATTAAGGTAGATGCTACTTTGAGGAGGAAACTCTTCCCCAGTTGCCTTTTGAGTGCCTTCCATCCTGAGGGGTGGGGTAGTCATTATCCAGTGCTATATCTGACAGTGTTTCTCTGCTATTGATAGGGTCTTCAATGGCTAATTGTTTCAGGAGTGGGTTGCCAGGCCCTGCCCTCTAGTCTGTCTTAGTCTGGAAGCTCAGCTGAAACCTGTCTACCATGGGTGACCCTGCTGGTATCTGTAATACTGGTAGCATAGCTTTCAGTGTCACTGCAATATGAAAGCACCTACAGTACGGCAAACTGACAGATATATTGGGGTATGTATACATGGGAATTCATTATACTATCTTTATAATTTTATATATGTTTGGAATATTCCATAGTAAAGAGATAAGGTAATTATATATATATATATACACATATATATAATTATGCATATATACACATATATATTTGCAGTACTTTGGTGTTGAACCTAGGGCCTCAAACATACTTTACAAGTGCTCTACCACTAGGCTGCACTCCCAGACCATTTTTAACTTTTAATTTATGCTTTTGTTAGGTTACACAGGCTGCCTTTGGCCTTGAGCTCACAATCTTCCTTCCTCAGTCTCCTCAGTCACTAGAATTAGTGCGGTACACCACCATGCCCAGCTTAAAATGTATTTTTATATAAGTAAGTGCATGTGCATATGTGTGCTTATGCATACACACATAAAATACAAAGTACTGATGACTGGGCAAAACAGTGAAAACAAAATTCTTGTGTGTGGGGGTCTGGGCTTGGAATCTTGTAAAAGCTGCCTGGGGATTCTCATGGTTGAGATGGATATGGGAACATGAAAATAAGTGAACCAGCAATAGTAGCTGGCTTGGTAGTGTCAGCTTATGATGGAATGACAGATGCATTTCATCATTCATCAAGTGCCCTTGATCCTTGATTTGGATAATTGATGAAGTACTCTTGGAGTGACTAGCTCACATACCACATGGGCTATGCTGTAATAATTTAAATTATTGACCAGCAACATTGGCAGATGTTATCATTCTCCTACTGATTTGTGATATTCCAAAGGAAAGAGTCCTTCCTATCTTATTAGTATCTACCTTCTTGGCACCTAGCACATAGCCAAACACTCTGCCATTACTATCAATGTGCCTGTTAATAAATCAAGCTTTTTAAAAAGAAAAGCTGCCCAGTGTAGGCACTGGGTTAAGATGCTTTATCAATAGGGAGGACTGGGGTTTAGCTCAATTGGTTGAGTGCTTGCTTTGCCCTCTCTGAGGCCCTGGGTTCAATTCTCAGCACCACAAAAACAGAGAAGGACCTGGCAGCCCACTCCTGAAACAATGCCGAAACAATGCCAAAACAATCAGCCATCAAAAAGCCTATGAGTAGCAGAGAAGCTCCAGGCATGGCACAACGTCGGGGAGTGTTTCATTCTGTTGTACATAAGGTCGCTATGAGTTGGACCTGACTCAATGGCACCTAACAGCAACAATCAATAGTGAAACAGGGCTAAGAACAAAGCTCTGCAGCTAGACTGTCTGGGTTCAAATTTCAGCTGTGCCACTTGGCCTTGTATCATCATCTAGTTACTTAACTTCTCTGTACCTCAGCTTGCTCATATATACAACAGCAAAAAAGCAAACAAAATAACAATAACAACAACAAAATCTAAACCTGTCTCATGAGTTTGTTGTGAGAATTCAATGAATCTATATCTATGTCTATGTCTCTACCTATAAGAGCATTTAAAACTATGCCTGGCACATATGGTAGTAAGCATTCAATCAATTATAGTTATAATTAAGAGTATTGCCAGCAGAACAGTGCCTGTCACACAGTAGGCACACAATAAATGTTTGCTGAATGAGTGAATAAACATTGTGGTTTTGTGCCTACTAGTCTCCAGTTTTCCCCACTTCCCTGGACTCTCCAAATAACAAATATGGCAGCAAGCAGGCTCTGGATTGAATGTTAGGTTGAAAGTCAAAGAGGGTGGTCTAGAGTTGGGGAAGATTGACTTGTCAGTTCCAATCAGGACGGCAGAGTGAACACCAAGGGAGTTTTAAAGTTAGAAAGGCTGGTGATGGCAAGAGAGGGGGCATTTAAAATGCTGAGTCAGTCTGAGCCCAGCATTGAAAAATGAAGAGTACGCCTATTGGACTGCCACTCCTACGATATTTACCTAGACCGCCTTCCACCTCCCCATCATCCAGTACTGTCCAAAACAATCTTTTGTCTACTGGCTTAGGCCTGATTAGATAGATACTAGAGACCCAGAGCTTTAAGGCAGCAAGTGAAGAGAGTAAACGAAGTGCTTACTTCTTGATACATACTGTCCCTCGTTCATCTTCAAGAGGTTATTAAACCTCATATTTGCATGTCATAAAGAATAAGAGCCATTGAAATCCACTAAAAGTACAGTGTGGATTTGGAAGTGCAATATAAATGGAAGGTTAGCTGTGCTTTTTTCTCATGGCTGTTTGACTCTGGGCAAGCCCCTTGATCTTTCTGGGCCTCTGTTTTCTTCCCCTGACACCCTAGGAGTTGATGACTGGTATACAAATTTTATTTAAAGAACACAATAATAATTATAGTGGAGCAACTCAGCTGGAGCTAAGAATGTCTTTTGGGAAAGAGTGAGAAAGAAATCAAGAAAAAAAGATAAAGATCTGATCATAGTTATTCCTGAATTCTGGGTTTTTCTAAGAACATTTAGGAGAATACAATGAAAATCATAAATCAGGAGAATAAGTTTAAAGTGTTTTTAGAAGGATTATCTTGCACAGGTAAAGAGAATGGGCTGAGTGGCAGGAAGAAACTGGAGGAAAAGAGACTGGTATAGAGGTCAGTGCCAAAATCTGGAGCTTTACAGAAGAAAGAGACAGGCAAGGATGTATCACAGGCGTACTTGAAGAAATTGAGAGACTGCATCTGAGTGTAAATCAGGTATTGAGGGGAGAGTCGGAAATGACTTTTTATTTTTAGCCTGTGATGTTCTGAGTCAAAGATGACTCAGGCATCAAGCTTGGGTGATTGGATGATGGTGAGCAACTATTATCATAAAGAGAAGACAAACAGATTAGGGGAAGATAATGGTTTGGTGTTGGATAAATTGTAGTTGGGCTGTTTTCAAGGCAATAAATGAACACATAAAGTCATGGTTTCACAGATGAGGGGTGAATACTGAGGATTCGGGAGGATTTCAAAACCTTCACAGGGCCATGGAAGGACTTGGATGCAGGATTATTCTCATTATTCCCAAACTCTCCTCAAAGGGGAAGAAACCAGTCTTGTCTGTGGTAAAAGGGACTGTGATGGTCATCCCAAGGCCTGGCGTGTGCCCCAGAGTGAGGGCAGAGGAGTTTGATGCTGGGGTAACAATATGTCACTTTCAGAATATCAGACATGGCTACCATTCAGTAAGGAGATTAAGGGCTGGATAAATCTGCAGTCATACCACCCTGGCATCTGATCCCATCAGATCTCAGAAGCTAAGCAGGGTCGGACCTGGTTATTTCTTGGATAGGAGACCAACTGGGAATACTGGGTTCTGTAGTCTTGGGAGAAGGAGCTGGCAGCCCACTCCCAAAACAATCAGCCATTGAAAACACTATGAATAGCAGAGAAGCACAGACATGGTGTCAGGCATGGCACAGTGCTGGGGAGTGTTTCATTCTGTTGTACATAGGGTCACTATTTTAAAACAAGATGATTAAATGAAGACTGTTAGGGACACTTAGGAAAAGATATCAACCACTCCTTTAAAGTTAAGTCTCTTTAGGGTTAAACGTCTTTCCTTTGTCTACACCATTAAGATTATTGTCTTTAGTTCAAGGAGTTTTCCTTGCATGCTTCCAATGAATTATGCTGTGGGCAACACAGAAAGGGGAAACACAGCACCTGCTTTTAAGGACCTTCCTATCTCATAGTAGAAGCCTGACATGTGTATAATAAACTATTGACCACCATTGCAAGGCACCAAGGCACTGACTGAGATAATCCATGGAGGCCAGGTTTCCTGGAGGACATGGAACAGGATGTGGACCCGCCATAACTGGTAGATTCCAAATGGGTGTATGTGGCTCAGGGGCAAAGGCCTGACTATAGTGTAGTTTAGACTATGGGTTTCCACACACTGGGGAAAATGGCAGATAATTTGAGTTAGGCAGACGGGGCTAGATTAAGAAGATCTCTATTTAGATAAAACATTTTGGCTGCAAGAACTAGAAACCAACTTGAGTAGGCTAAGTGGTATACCTCAGTGGTTAGAGATCAGATCAGATGACCTTGGCGTGAACCCTGACTTCACTCAGTGCTAGCTGTATAACCCTGGGCAAGCTATTTAATTTTCCTGTCCCTCACTTTCTTCATGGGACTGGGATTTAGCTCAGTTGGTAGAGCGCTGCGCTGCTGTCTCTGAGGTCCCGAGTTCAATTCCCAGCACCACAAAAAATGGGAGCAGGGCCTGGCAATCCACTCCCAAGGCAATCCCGAAGCAGTCAGCCATTGAAAACCCTATGAGGGTCACTATGAGTCAGATACCGACTGGATGGCACATAACAACAGCAACAACACTTTCTTCATATGCAAAATGAAGTCATAAATGGGATTACTGGAAGGATTGCATAAGATATTTCATGTAAGGTAGAACTCTACCTTTCATATATTAAATGCTCAGGAATTTTTATTAATTTTTGTTGATAATGATGTTGATGAAGCAATGGGGAGTTAATTATAAGGACATGGTGTGCCTTACGGAATTCAAGGTCAAGCCTGCCACTAGGTTTGAATGTGGATATAGATCAGAGAAACAGAAAGCTATTAGGGACCCATGCACCATCTCTTTCTATTTCTTTCAGGAGACCTGCAACATGTTTCTCTTTCCTTATAGACCAGCCTTCCCTGGTCCTCTGTTCTGATGTGGAAATGTCCTCAGCTCCCCGGTTCATGTGGAAAAATTCCAACTACCAAAAGATAGGTAAAGATAAAGACAGGCTGCTGTTAGTCACAATTTCAAGTTTACAAGAGTGAAATCTATCTGTTCCACCTTAAGTCAGGTGTCCACTGATAGTCCCATCAGCTGGAGCTAGGGACAGGGTCATACAATGCAATTGGGGCTACCCGATTGCATTGTCAGTCCTGAGACAAAGGATGAGCTGCAAACTGAAAAGACACCTCAAAATGTCGAGGTGTCTACTACAGCAATCTAGTCTTTTGACCTGACAAATATGATTTTTAGACAATGGTATTCCTCTAGGAATTCCAAAGGAGGATGTTTGGTAGACCACCCCAGGGTCTTAGACTTGAGTGAGAAAATGAGTGTATGCTATCCCCAGATTTTACTGAAGGTAATGCTAGGGAAAATTCTACCCCAAATTTGTCTCTTGATATAAATCCTTATCATCTAGGAGTGAATATAAGTAATGCATATGTAGTAGAATGACATTTTGATATATTAACCAATGTATCTTTTCCCAAGAGCTCTCTGTTACCCCACGACTTTAGACACAAAGAATCTATGGCCTCAAGGAAGATTGACAAAACAGAAGGAAAAACTAAGTAATCAAGTCAAATGCTTGACCTTTTCTATTTAAAAAAATATGATGTGGAAGAATATCTGACCAGGGAAGAAAACAATAAAGATTTGAGTGGAAATTAATGAGATGGAGAATAGAAAACCACAGTTACATCTTTGAAAAGAACAACAAAATTGACAAATCATTTGCTAGCTTTATCAAGAAAAAAGAGAAAGATTTAAGTCACTAAAATCAGTAATAAAAGACATTGCTACTGACCTCATAGAAATAAAAGGAATTATAAGAGAATACCATGAAAAGTTATATACTAATGATTTAAATTGGGAGAAGGGCCTGGCAATCCACTCCCAAGGCAATCCCGAAGCACTCCGCCATTGAAAACCCTATGAGGGTCGCTATGAGTCGGATATCGACTCGACGGCACCTAACAACAACAACAATGATTTAAATAACTGAGACAAAGTTGACAAGTTTCCAGAAATGCACAAACCTCAGAAACTGACTAAAGAGAAAAAGGAAATCTTAGTAGATCTATAACAAATGAAGAGACTGAATTAATGAAAAAATTACAAGGAAAAGCCAAGCTGAGATGGCTACGTAGGTCAAGTCTATCAATAAATTAAGCCTTAGAAGAGAAATGCCTGCAGCTGTAGCCCTGTGGTGTCCGATCCCGTCAGATGTCAGATCTTGGAAGCTAAGCAGGGTCGGCCTGGTTAGTACCTGAATGGGAGACCGCCTGGGAACACCAGAAGCCGTAGGCTTGGGAGAAGGACCTGGCAACCCACTACCAAAAATCAATCTGCCATTGAAAACCCTATGAACAGCAGAGAAGAACTGACAATAGTGTTTCCCCTGTTGTACAGAGGGTCGCTATGAGTTGGATACAGACTCGACGGCACTTAACAACAACAACAACTAGAAGAGAAATAACTCCCTGGGACTATTTATTCATTATCTAACAAATATTTGAGAACAACTGTATCCTCGGCTGGGGTTTAGCTCAGTTGGTACAGCATTGCTCTGCACTCTCTGAGGACCCAGTTTCAATACCCAGCACAGCAAAAAATGGGAGGACATGGCAATCCACTCCCAAAGCGATCCTAAAACAATCAGCCATTGAAATCCCTATGAGGGTTTCTATGAGTCCGACTGACTCGAGGGCACTTAACAGCAACTGTATCCTAGCTACTAGAGTCACAGCAGTAGGCAAGACAAAGTCTTGATTTATCATGGAGAGATCTATAATCAAGGCATAGTTTGCCAGCCACCGGCAAGGGAAGATGGTGTGAACACGTGGGTCCTCACAGAAATACTTATCAGAGAGCTGGGATGGTACACCCAACAACTGCTTCTCTTTTTAAAATTTATTCATTTTAATGAATAGGCCTTTGGGAAGGGCTTCCTTGGTCGTTGGGGTTTTAGATCTAGCCCGGCTAAGATTAGGGCCAAACTCTCAACATAACAATGTGGTTGGTGTCAGAAAGAAGGACCTCGGGAGACCTTCTGGTGGTAAAACAAGGGTAGGTAAGGTTTATTGGGATGCTCCCCTGATGGAGAGCAAGGAGCAAGCAGCCCCTATAGAGCAGAGCTCTATCCCTTTAAGTGCTGGCTCTAGGCCTGCAGCATGGAATGCTGTAGGCTAAGTGCTGGTACAGCTCAGCCTTAAAGGCACAGCCACAGCCACTGGTGTTCCGTGGAGGTCTGATGGTCTTGACTCTCACAGCTCACCTTCTTTACCTCCCTCCTTCCCAAGGATGGGAGGAATTGGGAGGCTCTTGTGGCTTGCTAGAATCCTTCAGCTCTTCGGGGCCCCTGGGCTTGATCTCGCCGGCTTGCTAGAAGGTCTTGCTGAAGTAGGGAGTGCTGGTCCAGGTGATGAGGTTCAGGCGATGGTCAGAGATGTGAGGATCAAAGGATGAGGTTCAGTAGGGGTGAAGATGGGGTCCAGGAGCCCTGCTTTTATACGGTCCTGGAAGGGTCACATGGTGGGGTTCAGCCAATCAGGGCACACACCTGACAGGTACAGCGAGTAAACTGACATACCTGCCAGGTGGGGACAGTTATTACCTGAAACTGCTGAGGGGAGCCAGTCAAAATTAGGGTGGTTAGGGCAGGTCAGGCTGGCTGGGGGCCATCTTTGCTCACTCGATGGGAGGGGCTGGTTTGAGTGAGTGAGATGAGCCCTGGAGTCAACTAGGGGTCAGCCCCTCAGGCTGTTATGGAGGACCCTAGCTGAGAAATGTTGTTGTTGTTGTTAGGTGCTGTCGAGTCCGACTCATAGCGACCCCATAGGGTTTTCAATGGCTGACTGTTTCGGGATTGTCTTGGGAGTGGATTGCCAGGCCCTTCTCCCATTTTTGCGGTGCTGGGAATTGAACTCGGAACCTCAGAGACTACAGTGCAGTGCTCTTCCAACTGAGCTAAATCCCAGCCCTTACTTATCCTTAGTAGCCCTGTAATCTTGAAAGTTCGTCAGCTTCTCCATTTCTGTCTATAACATGAAGGTAATAATTGCATGTATCTCACAGACTTGCTGAGAGGAGAAACTATGTTAGGACATGTGACAAACTCAGAACAGTGCCTGGAGCATAGTAAGAAGCTCCACAATGTTAGCTGTTTTTGTCATGTGGCTCTTCCAGAGTCAAGGGATTGTGCATCTTTCAGTAGTGTGTCTTGACTTGATGGTGAATCTGACCCTCAAATTGAATTAGTTCTGTAATAGTCTCTGCTCATAAAGATCTCAGCAGAGCATAGTGAGCAACGTGAGTGTGGAAGGGGATCCAAGCCCTACCTTTGCTCTGCCATCAAGCAGGGTGCCTCATTAGCTCTCCCTTTTTCCTAACCCCACAGATTTATCCCACCTGTTTAAAGCCAGGTTTTCCAAAGTGAAGGCCTTGGGCCTAGACAAGAAGATGTTAAATAGCACACAGACCCACCATTAAATAACAATAAATCTCATAGTAAGAAAGCTTTGCACAATTTATTTTCTTTTAATCCACTAATTACATACAGGAGAAAGTCTCCATTCATTGCTGAGGAGTTTTTGAGGTGTCCCTCATATTTTCTAGCTTTCCTTTTTAATTAAGTAAAAAACAGGTGAGATCTGTCTTCAGCGGATCTCAGTAACTAGTTGAAATATCAAACACTGTTATGTTCTCATTGTATTTATTTCTAGAATTAATTTATGATTGAGGAAAGAGGTCTCTCATTTAAGGTAATGATTTAATATTTCTGATGGGGAGCAAAATAATATGAGTGGGTCTAATGGTGTTTTAAATTAAGAACATATCAGCAAAGAAACATAGGGCTGTGCCCAAAAGCAAACGGGCCAGTCTAACTCCAGTTAGCATCAGCATCACCCAACATAATTTTGATCTCAGAAGCATAATGTGATTTATCCACATGTGGAAGAAAAGCAAGAAGCAGCAGGGAAAGCTAAGGAAGAAAGATGTAGTAATCGATGTCTCCCAGGATGGTCAACCACAAGGACAGGGAAAGAGGCTTGATAAAGCTCAGGGTAAGGTTGCCTGCAGGGAAGTCCTTCCTGGGAAGCTGGGTGGAGGGAGGGTCAAGAAAGGATGTAAAGGAAAGGGGCGGAGGGTTTGGTCTTGGAGAAAAAAAAAAAAAAAAAAGGAAATTGCCAGCCTGCATATTGGTGAACGTGTGGTCCTCAGATGCAGCACTTTCCTGATGACTGTGACAGTGCAGAAAGTGAAGCCCCGGATGTGGGGTGAGCATTCTGCTCCATCTCCTGTCCTGCTCTTGCTTTTCCACGGCCCAGGAAGGACGGAGCTCTGGCTCCTGTGCCCTGATGGAGTAATTGTAGCCTGTTGCTTGCATTATTCTCCTGGCCTTTATTTCCAAGGGTGGATCTATAGGTGAGGTGTTTCCTTTTAAATCACAGTTATTTAAGTTAAAAAATAAAATAAGTAAAATAAGAGTTATGCCCCAGTTTGTTCCTGTTGTCAAAATTGTACCCCCCCCCCAAATGGTGTGGCACGTGGTCATGTGTAAAATGTTAAAATAAGTACATTGTTGTATTTGTTTTCAACATTTCCAAGGTGCTAAGGAAAATTAAAATAACAAAATTTTAACATATATTAAAAAGAAAAATAAAAACAAACAGAACACAATAAGAGTTAATTTTTAAAAAGACTCAGGAAGAACAATGGCGAAGGTGTATATTATGTCTCTGTTCCCCAGAATTCTCCATCCGTCCCGCTCATTCTCCCCCTTTCTCCATCCTGCTGGGGGCCCTGGGCCTGTCTGGGCCACAATGGTGTGCTTCTTGTCCTCTGGGTTCTGATTGGAGGTCACTCCATGGGGACCATGAGCAGAAGAAAGAAGCAGAATGAGGCTGGAGACACAGTGGCCCTGGTTTCCCCCTGCCAGGCCCCCTGCAGCTCTGCAGTCCTCCTTCTCTGCCTCCAGCCTGGGTGCCCCTCCCCTGGGTCTTCAGGTCCAGGGCAGCGGCAGCCCCCACTGCCCCCAGCTCCAGGGACTGCACTATTCCTTGTGATTTCCCCACAAAGGATTATCATAGTCTTCTTATAAATTCTCAAATGATCCAGTCTGAGCGCAAAAGCAATATGCTTTTGCTAGACTGTGGTTGATATGAGGTTATTTGCAGAGATCAAAGCATGAGAAATACTGACCCTAAGAACATCCAGCTTTATTATCAAAAGATTTCCTGGATCCTCCCAATGTCCAGACACCCAGAGGAGGCAACAGATAAGGATAGTGAAGGTGTTGACTTCTTCTTCACCCCCCATCCCCTCTCTTGTTTTGGGTACTTTTTTCTGGTTGCCATTTTAATGCAGACAATTCACTATCTACTGTTTTCTGCAGTCCTACAGATGACAAACCATTTTTTCTATGTAACAGAATTCTATTCCAAAAAAAAAAAAAAATTTACATGATTCAGATATTCCATTACATTTTTTTTAATTTCTCTGTATATGTTTCCATTGAATAGTAAGTATAGATGCCCAAGGATATGAGGCAATTTTAGTTACATAGGAACAGGGAAGCTGAAATGGTATCTATGTAAAGCTTTCAGATTGGCAATGGAGCTCAAATTCTGTAAAATGAGTCATCTCTCCCTTTCATGGTAATTAATTATGGGACAAATAATCTAGAATCTGACCTTCTTCCTTAGTAGTAATGGTCTAGCATAAGTTGTACACATACTTCCCTCACTCCTTCCTTCAAAAAAGGGCAGAGAGATGTGTCCAGCACAGGCTTATGCTATACACAGGCTATTTTCAGGTCATGAAAAACAGACACACTTGCTTGTAAGTTCACTGGCTCAGGTAAGCAGACCGTCTTTGTTCTGCAAGAGAAGAGCAACGAGAGGCCATTTTTTGGTTGGTCAAGAGAAAGGGCTGGGAATTGTGTGGCTCTTTTGTCCCCATGATATCTAGTGAAAGGAGGTGACAATCATCTACAACAGAGCCTATTCCTGTCCTCCAGGTACCCAGAGGGATGTTGTTTATGTTAGGTGCTGTGCAGTCAAGTCCGCCTCATACCGACCCTACGTACAACAGAACAGAACACTACCTGACACTGTGTCATGCCCGGCACTATTTCAGTGCTTCTCGGCTATTCCTAGGGTTTCCAATGGCTGATTTTTTTGGGAGTGGGCTGCTGAGTCCTTCTCCCAAGCCTGCAGCACCCAGTATTCCCAGGTGGTCTCCTATCCAAGTACTAACCACACCCAACCCTGCTTAGCTTCCGAGATCTGATGGGTGGTATGACTGTAGGCTGTGCTCAGGGGGATAAGATTAATCATAAAAACTCCTGCTAGAAGCAGGAGATGTGGATTTCTGATCCATATCCCATGAATAGGACCACTGAGACATTGGAAGTGGAGCCTAAGGAAGAGGAATTGTGCCCATGGGAAAATGTTGTTCCAATAAAATCTCACCTAGAAAACAAATACATAAAACAATGAAAGAGAGTTTCTTATACTGAAATGAAGCCTGTTCTCCTTGTCTTCCTTCCCAGCACTTCCAACCCAGGATGACCCTACAAAAGCATCAGGGAGCCCCTGGGTCTTCCCCATCTCTGCTTCCGACATTATTCTCTGTGACAAGATTGAACTTCACCAAGCCTTGTACCTAAGGTCAGGGCTGGTCCTTGGGGTGTGTGTATGTCTGGGTGGGATGGGTACTGGGGCTCACCTGTCATTGATGGGCAGAGGGGCAGTGCAGAAAGTCCCGACAATGGTACTGCTGTCTTTTTTCCAAACCCGGCTGGAGACCTGGAACTTGAACTTCACTTGGTGTATTTGGCACTGTGGATCAGGGTGAGCTATGATTCCTTTCCCCTGGAGCTGTTGTCTAGGTCTGAAGGGAAAGGGACATGGAGAGGGAAAGGGAAAGGGAGAGGGGAAGGGAAAGGGAAAGGGAAAGGGGACAAGTCACTAAGTACTTTCTGCTTTGCTTCCCTTGCTCCAGCCAGGCTCTGCTGGCAGCACTGGCTGGCTGTCATGCACAGAGGGGCTGGCTCCTCTAAGTTGGGGACACAGTCCTTTGTGTTATCCTCACCACCTCTACATACACATCCACAGTTTTGAACATGACCCAGGAAATGCTAGTTGATTTTTTAAATAGGTGGATACCACAGCAAAATAGTAGTTCTTAGAATTCCACATCTGGAACAACTGTGCCACACACTTGGGTTCCTAAGGATGAGAGTTTCATGTTCAGACCTAATTATCTGGAAATGGAAGCCCTCTTTTAGGGTCTCCCAATTCAGAGGATTTAGTGTGACAACAATTCTGTTAGGCTGGGTATGAATGTGTGCATGCAAAATAATAATAAGAACAACAAAACAAGTCTTGAAGCCAGAAAGAACTGGACTGGAACCCAGGTTTTGCCTCTTCCAACCAGGTGGCTTTGAGCAAGTAACCTAACCTAGCCAGACGGATGTGGACTCACAGAGCCCATGGTATAAGTGCCAGTATGAGCTTGAACCATAGGGTTTGGTGACTTTAGCCCAAGGGTTCATAGGGCCCAGAGTGACACAGAATTGATGTCTGTTTTAACCCACCCTCTTGGCCTGCCCTCGGGTTCTTCATTAGTGTATAAGATTCAGGCACCACAGTGCCCCAGACAAAGATGACGGGGGAGCATAAGGTGATTGGTCTACTGGGGTGTTTCACAAAGGACTGCAGGGCTCTAGACAAAGGCAAGAAATGGTGAGATCCAAGGCAGCAGATCCTGAGAAAGAGGGAGCACATGATGGGGCTGTGGCCCATCCACACCACAGGAAGATGGGTTTGGCCTCACCAACCCAGTTTCCCTTTCCTTTCTGGCTTTGCAGAGTGATGACATGTTTCCTTGGTGTACTTTTTCATCCAATGTTAACTGTATAGTTTTTTTTTTCTTTTTGTGGGAAGATCCTGTATAACTATAGAAAAGCTGCTCCTCCCTGCCCCCAGATATATTTTGAAATATGTCACAGAAAAAAATAAGATTCCTCTTTTTAACAAACTGCTTAGGTCAAAGGGCTTATAAAATATAAGGAAGATGAAAGATGCTTTATGTAAGAAGTTTGACGACTTGGCCAAGGTAAATTCCCCAGTTAGAAGGAAGTCTTGGTGTTGCACAAAGCATAGATAAATTGGCTTCGTGTCTCTCTCTCTCTCTCTCTCTCTCTGTGTGTGTGTGTGTGTGTGTGTGTGTGTGTGGTGTGTGCTGGGAATTGAACCCAGCACTCTGTGCGTGCAAGTGCTCTACCACTGGGCTGTACCCCAACCCATTATTTATTTATCTATTTTATTTTGAGTCAGGGTCTCACTAAGTTATGCAGGCTGCCTCTGGCCTCAAACTTGGATTCTCCTGCCTCCACCTTCTGAGTCTCTGGGCTGGCAGGCATGAGTCACTGCTCCTGGTTTATCCCCAGCCCTTACAACTACAGAAAGTAAGGGAAAGAGCATATTTTCTCCCTAATATACACCCTCCTTGCTTAGTTTCTGATCTTTAAGATAAAAAAAAAATCAAAGAACTGAAGACAGAAGCTCGCATGCTCTGATGGCCTTCTTTAAAAGTCATGTAAATCTTTTAGGAGAGAGGGAGGCAGAAATCCATGGAAGTCCATTTGGAATCACTCAGGGAGCTTCAGCTGTCTAGCCTATGCCCAGAGATTCTGGTTCACTTGGCCTGGGACAGGAACCTGGCATCAGAAGTTTTTAAAGCATTCCAGGTGCAGCTGAAGCTATGCATCATGGCCATGACTCCCACCCATGTCCCCTGATATACCAACAGGCTGGAGAGGTGATGAGAACACTCTTTTTGCAGTAACATAACCTTGAACTGATCTAAGGGAAAGTTCTCGGCTTACTGATTCCCGCCACAGTCTGCAAGGCCCCCGTGAGCACCCGCAGATCCGTGAGGCAGGGTGACCTTGGGTGGGCCCAAGGAACACTGGCTAACAGCAGGGTATTGGGAGCCCAGAAATGCACCCCTCCAGTGGAGTCTCGTCTTCCCTCACAGCAGTTCTGTTCAATATGTCAGTCTGAAAAATGTTTCTGAACCCAAAGCTGAATCTTCTCCTGTTTATAACTCTCACTGGTTCCCCAACCTGCTCTTAGGACAGAAACCCCAGTCCCTAACCTGTCCTTCAAGGCCTGACTTGCCTCTCCAGTTTCCTGTACCCCAGACTGTACACCTCAGCTCTCTACTTCAGTTGCACAAGTGTGTCATCTTCTCACTAACCTGTGGCCTTGGTCACTCCTGTGAATCCTTCAAATCTCTCCTCATCATGTCCTCAGACTCAAGCTCTGTCTTATGTGCTCTTTCAGTATCTGTCACTGTGGCCAAGTGTATGTTTAAATGTGTGTGCACACTGAGCTGGCATTGTGGCTCATTCCTGTACTCCCAGAACTCAGCAGGCTGCGGCAGGAGGACTGTGCATTCAAGGACCCCAGGGCTACACAGCAAGGTCCCATCACAAAAAAATAAGAGAGAAGGGGGGGAGGAAGAGGAAGAAGGAGATGAAGAAGAGGAAGAAGGGAAGAAAGGAAGGAAGGAAAGAAAGAAAGAAAGAAAGAAAGAAAGAAAGAAAGAAAGAAAGAAAGAGAGAGAAAGGAAGAAAAGAAAGAAAGAAAGAAAGAAAGAAAGAAAGAAAGAAAGAAAGAAAGAAAGAAAGAAAGAAAGAAAGGAGGGAGGGAAGAAAGAAAGGAAGAAAGAAAGGAAAAAGAAGTGTGTGCCCTGGTTGTTTCCTTACTTGCACTCAATTCATTCCCCAGCAAATCACATTTCCCAGGCTCCTCTGGCAGCCAATTCCATTGAGGGCTAACCCTGGGAGGCACACAGGCAGGTGACTGCCTTGGGCAGGGATTCTGAAGGGGCTACATTACTTCCTGGCAAGGAGCCTCCCCTATGATCCAGCTCTCATAGGGTGGCCCCTCCAGAGATCGGCCAGCCCTCACCCACCCCGTCCCTCTGGCTCTTGGGTGGTAGTGGGTCCTGCTGTTGCTCGTCTCTGAATGACCTCCCCTGCCTCCCATCTCCTTTTGATTTCTCAGCTCTCCCAATGCAGTTGTAATTAGTTCACTGTGCTAAATTCCCTTTATGGGGCTACTGGCATGGGCTCTGTTTTCCTGACTGGACCCCAAGTGAGACAGTGACTTTTTTCTGATCTGTCTGTTTGCTGCTAGCTTATGAGTAACTTAACCAATTGCTTTTTAAAGAAGCATGCACAATTGCTCCTGACTTCCTACCCGCTGCCAGACTTGTGACTCCCTACAGTTAAGAGTCTTTGCCCTCTTACTCCAGGCCAGGTCTCACCAGCCCCCAGACCCAAGTCTGCCCTAACAACGGAAAGAAATAACAGCCTAAGTTTCCAGAAACTAGAATCACCAGCATCAGGCTCTCCTGGCCACTAGTCTGGGCCTTACCTCAAACTTACTCACCGATCCTCTGCCTTGGGTTCTTTTCTAGCAGCCTACCCAGTGCCACTCTCCCTTCCCAGGCTTTGGCCAGCCCCCAACCCTGGGCTGGTGATAGAGGCCTTTCTACCTGCTGACATCCCTGCCACCCACTCCCTGGATTCCTGAGCACTGTTTCCTCCTACACCCTCACCACCTGTTGGGATGCCCCAATCCCTGCAGCCTGCTTGCTTTTTCTCCTATCATCTAAACACACAATGCTTGGAACTGTACTGACACCAAACCTGGGCCATTTCCCCAGCTATGGGAGGTGCTGCTCCCAGCCCAGTCAGCTAGACCTAGCCATTAGCAATCACACAGTGCCTGGCTTAGGATTCTGAGTGGCCACATATGTACAAGGAAAAGGCAACTCCTAAAGAGGTCAGCCATGTGGGACACTTACGTACATGGTGAGCTTGACTGAGGAGGTGGCATTGCTGCTAAGAAAGGTGACCTCGATGGTGGTGTCCTTTCTCCTGGGCTCCTGCAAGTAAAGCTCCACGAGGCTGTGATGCACTAGGAAACCAAAGCACAGGAGAGGCTGGGCCACAGTGCAGAGGGGCAATGAGCAGAAAGCCCCAGAGAGCAGCAGTGCAGTCAGGGACCTTGGCTCTACCTCTCAGCAGCTGTGTGCCCTGGAGCAGGTTATCTGTCATCTCAGATCCTCATTTCCTCAAGTGGCAATTGGGGATAATAATATAGTTATCCCACATGCCAGGATGAGAATTGGCTGGGTTAATACATATAAAGTGCTTGGAACAGCTTCTGTGCCTAGGAAGCATTCAGAAAGCATGAACTTTTATTATTTTTTTATTATTTTTATTTATTATTTTATTATTATTATTATTATTATTATTATTATTATTATTTTATTATTACCTTAGTGCTAGAATGATTCACTCCTCCCTGTTTGGTGATGTTATCATGGTGATGTAATCTTGAGAGAACCAAAAAAGATCTATCATATACTGCTAATGTTTGAATATTTGTGTCTTCTTCAAAAATCATGTTTAAACTTAATTCCCAGTTCAATAGTACTCAGAGGTAGAGTCTTTGGGGAAGTAACTAAATGGTGAGGGCAGTCTTTATGAGTAGATTTGTTGTTGTTGTGAGGTGCCGACTCATAGTGACCCTGCATGCAACAGGTGAACTACTATTGTCAGTGCTTCTCTACTATTCATAGGGTTTACAATGACTTATTGTTTTTTGGGAGTGGGTTGCCAAGTTCATCTCCCAAGCCTGCAGCACCTGGTGTTCCCAGATAGTCTCCTATCCAAGTACTAACCACACCCTACCCTGCTTAGCTTCTCAGATCTCACAGGATCAGGTGCCACAGTGGTACAGTTACAGACAATGAGTAAATTAGTATCTTACAAAGGGACTCATAGGCCAGGCATGGTGGTCCATGCGTGCCATCCTAGCCCTCTGGCGGCTAAGGCAGGAAGAACACAAGTTAAAGGCCACCCTAGACTACATAGTGAGGTTGAAACCAGCCTTGGATATATAATAAGACTCTTTCTCAAAAAAGTAATTTTAAAAATAATAAATTCTAAAAAATAAAAAAATAAGAGGACTTGAGTGACCCAGCTAGGGTCTTTTTTGCCCTTCTGCCATATAATGACACTATTACCTGGCAATAAGATGCCATCTTGGAAGCAAAGAGATCAGTGCTCAGATAGCAAATACCAACACCTTGATCTTGGACTTCCTGGTCTCCAGAACTGTGAGAAAATGAATTTCTACTTTGTATAAATTACTCAATCTTGGATTTTGTTATAATAGCACAAACAGACCAGAACACATACTAACTAACTAAAAAAACAGTTGTCAGGGAACAGAGTTGTATGTGTAGAAGTCTGCACCCTCCCTGTGTAGGCAGCTTGTTGCCTACACAATGTCTTAACCCTCCCGTGGGCAGTACAGATGCTAGAGCTATCAAAGTGGGCGTCACCAAAATATACTGGGCAAGCAGCCTGATTCATGATGACACCTGGGGCCTGCTGTCCCTCTGGAAAGGGAAGTGAAGAAGGATTACACCTTACCTGACACACTCTCTGTTCTTTATCAAGGTGTAGGTGCACCTGGTGCCATCTTGAAGTAACTTTGGTCTCCAACATTTTCCAGGCTTCTTTGGTGATGGGGACATAGCTAGAGATGCATGCCATCCTTCACCTCTCCCTACCTATACCTTCATGGGGCATTCTACAGATATAGGTGGACTCCACTTTAAGTCAGAGGAGTGCTGTGGTCCATCTTGGCTTACTGGGTTTAGTAAACAGGGCTCACTGACAGGTACCAAGATGCCAAGGATTCACAAAAAGAGCTATGTCTGCTGCCCCCCTACAAAGGAAAACATCATATGCCACATGTCTTCCTTCTCTCTCAGCTGTTTACTGTGGGATGTGAATTATTATGGAAATGTGCAAGGTCCAAACATGGAAAAAGAAGCTAACTTACAAAAGCTTTAGGAACTTAGTTCTCTGGGCTAAGTTTGACATACAATATCACATTTTCCTTTACTAGCAAGTATGATCAATCAAGAAATTTTCCCTAGCAGAGGGGGTAAATATATTCAAAACATATTATATACACACACATACACATACACACACACAACACATATATAATTTGACCTTGTTTCTAGTAATTTGACTTTCTCTCAAGATTAGATTAGAATTTCCTCAGCCTCTTTGTCAATTTCCTTCTCTGATATCTATAAATTGTTCTTCTACTTTATTTCTTGCTTCCTGTCTCCGTAGAAAGGATATCTCTCTTTTACTTTTTTCATAGTCAAAAAATGTGGGAAATCAGTATGTCAAAGAGCTGAATTCTGTGTGTCTCCTCTATTCCCCCCACAACGGGTATGGTACCCCTTCACCCCATCCATGCTGAAACTGCCACTCAGAAAGATGACCTTCCTTGCCTAAGTTCACATTCAAGAAAGTCTTAGTACTCAGCCTTTTCTGTCTATTGCTTGTATTATTTTTAAATTGCCATATCTTCATATATTACTTTTGTAATTAATTAAAATTCTTTCCATGATACGAGGGGGGGGGGAGAGAGAGAGAGAGAGAGAGAGAGAGAGAGAGAGAGAGAGTCTGCACTCACCATATTTATTGTAGTGCTATTCACAATAACCAAGATATGGTATCAACCTAGGTGTCCATCAATAGATGAGTAGATTAAAAAGATACAGTATATATACACCATGGAGTTTTATTCAACCATGAAGAAGGAAAAAATTATGGCATTTTTAGGAAAATAAATGGAGCTACAAATCATCATTTTAAGTGAAATAAGCCAGACTCAAAAAGAAAAATATTGTATGACTTCTTTCATATGTGGCTGCCATATATATATATATATATTCAATATTTTAATATGTATGTCATGAAAGTAGAAGGGGACTAGGTAGGGGACGAAAGAGACTTAAGGGAGAAGTGAGGGGCAATAAGAAAAGGTAAAAGAGGAAAGAAGAGAAATATTGCAAGTTTTGCTCTCAGAGGTAGAATCTCAAAGGCAGAATATACACACATATACAAGCAAAACATGCAAGCAGGTGGAGGACCATTGGTGGGGAGAAACGAGATGAGGGAGACAGAGGACAAGAGGGGGTAATGGGGGAGGTCAACATGAGCAATGTACAATGATATGCATGAATGGAAATGTCATAATGAAACCTAGTAAGTTGTCCACTAAGTAAAAAATTACTAATAACAATGAATTAATTAATTAATAAGAGAAGAAAGAAAAAAAAGAAAAGAAATTTTACTAGCTGAGCACCATGGTGCATGCTTATAATCCCAGCCATTTAGGGGGCTGAGGCAGGAAATTCATGAGTATGAGGCCAGAGGTAGACTGCATAACTTAGAAACACCTTGTCTAAAATAAACACAGGCTGGGGATGTAGGTCAGTTGGACAGCACTCGAATAGCATATGCAAGACCCTAGGTTCAAACCCCTAGTACTGGGAAAAAGGAGGAAGAAAGAAGAGAAGGAGGAGGAGAAGGAGAAGGAAGGAGGAGAAGGAAGAAGAAAGAAGGAGAAAGAGGAGGAGAAACTTTCCTAAGGTTCTCCTTCTCTTTTCTTTACATTGCCTTGGAAACCCCAGGAGACCCAGGACTGATGTTGGATGGATGGCAACTGGTAGTAAATCAAATCTGCACAAGCCCATGACTCAGGTATTAGCAGACAGAGCCCTGGGTGGTTGGTTGGGAAGCCTGGATCCAAGCCCAGGCCCTGCTGTTTATAAGCTGTGCCACCTTGCCTAAGTCACTGAAACTCTCTGTGCCTCAGTTCCCTCATCTCTAAGCAACAGTCTTCAACATCACTTTATAGAACAACAGTGAGGATTAAATGTGATAATGGAAAGGAGGCACTGCGTGAAAAGCAACTATTCTACAAGGGAAAAGAAGCATTGTTAAAAGTATTATTTTTATTTATTATTTATTCATTTTGGGTTTTTTGAGACAGGGTCTTACCATGTAGCCCAGGCTGTCCTGGAACTCATTATGTAGCCCAGGCCAGCCTTGAACTCAAGTTGATCCTCCTGCCTCAGCCTCCCAAGTGCTAGGATTACAGTGTGCACCCCCATGCCTGGCTGTTAAAGCTTATTATTTGGTAGAAGATCTTCTGCCCATGCTGGCACATCCCTGGCAGAAATAAAAGTTGACCACAGTCCTCATGGGTATTGCTGAGGTTGATGCAGGCCAAGAGTGCTGGACATGGGAGCCCAGTGCCTTGATGGCCTGGGAGTGGCTGGCTCCTGTCCCATAACCCCACTCGAGCCTACCCAGGTCAGTGGGCCAGACCTGGCCTAGTGAGGGGAGGGGGGACCCACTGGTGCTTCAGAACACATAGGCAAACAGGTGTTCACACTGGCTTAGTTCTTGCTTTGCCTCTCAGAACTGGGAAGTGAACCCTGCCCTTACCCATGCTAGGCAAGTGCTCTACCACTGGGCTGCACCCCCAGCCCTCCAGCCCCTTTTTAATTTTGAGACAGTGTCTCACTAAATTACACAGGCTGTCTTTGGCCTCGAACTTGCGATCCTCCTGCCTCAGCATCGTGGGTTGCTGAGATTACAGGCCACAGCACCCAGCCCCCTTTGTGGTTTTTGAACAGATGAGGCCACCTCTGTGGGTTAGGGGAGGAAGTCTCACAACAAACACAAAACAGAAAAATGATGACCCTGTGAATCTCCCTCTGGAGGGACCTTAATATGCTTTTCACCTCCCTGTGTCCTCCATGCTTTCCTGCCTGATATATTCTTAGCCACGCAGACATGAAGGAGCCAGTTCAGGTTGCTGCCAACCTGCCCAGGGCTGGAATTAGAAGCCAGGACACCTGGTCCCCACAGCACTGCCTCCAATGCTAGACACCACATGCTCCTCATGCTGACCTCTGCCAGCTGGTGCTGGCCGAGGAGTGGCCAAGAAATCCTGCTTGCAGCAGGGGTTCTCAAGGAAGGAACAAGGAGGCGAGTGTGGAGGCAGGAAGTGGCGTGGAAAGGGGACAGAAGAGTGGGAGGTGAATCTTTCCTTTTTCACCAGCTGTGAATATACTGGGTCTCTCAGAGCTCACTTTCCCACAAAGAGCCCACAGCTGACTGCAGCCCACTTTGCTCTTAAAAAGTAGCCATGAATTTCTCTGGCATGAGGGTAGAAACACCCCCATCTAATCTTCCCCCAAATTCTCTAAGGAAAAGGGGTTGATAACTTACTGGGTTCCAATCACTGTGGCAGGAACTTCCTCTATACTACATTACTTTATCCTCACAATTGATTCTTGCAAGTAGGTACTGTTACTGTTCCCATTTTCCACATAAGGACATTGTTGTTGTTAGGTGTCATAGAGTCGGTGTCCGACTCGTAGTGACACTATGCACAACAGGCGAAACACTATTGTTAGTGCTTGTCTGTTATTCATAGGGTTTTGAATGGCTGTTTGTTTCTTGGGAGTGGGTTGCTGGGTCCATCTCCCAAGCCTACAGCACTTGGTGTTCCCAGGCAGTCTCCCATCCAAGCACTAACCAGGCCTGACCCTGCTTAGCTTCCGAGATCTGATGGGATCTGACACCACAGTGCTCTAGCTGCAGGCACACAAGGACATAGTGATACAGAGGTTGAATATCTAGCTCCTGATCATATGGCTGGTAAGTGGAGATGCTGAGACCCAGATCACATTGCACGAGGCTTCCTAGTAGCAGAAAGATATAACCACAAAGACCCCTTCACTAACTTAACACAGGCTGATCAGAAAATCAGCTAAAATTAGCATACCCAATACAATTTATCATCCCAAATAGCTTACTTTTGTCCTGTCCACACCAGAAAGCAGACAGGAGGGCCCCAAGATAAGAAGTATAAACCAGGAAATAGAGCATGTGAAGAATCTTGGCCCAGCTTGCCATGTATTTCACGTTTTACATCTTTTACAGTCACTGGCATGTTAGATTACAAGAAGTACAGTGAGTAGCCCCAGTGAATGGCTGAAAAGTGCAAATGGAAGGTAGGTATAGGGCGAGGGTCTGCATTTGTCAGGGAGCCTGACACAGGAGGGCTTCCAGGTGGGAGACACATAGGGTGGGCACCAAGGAGGGGGATGAAGTATGCAGGAAGGGACCCAAGGTTCTCCCAAACACAGCTCTAGAGAGAAACCCCCTCCCTGAGGGCAAATTTCAGTGGGGAGAGAAACGAGGATCCGTATATAAGCAGTAAGATGTCCCCAAAGCCATGTCTGTAGAGCCAGGGACTGGACTCATTCTTGCAGCTGTGGTCCTATCTGAGACCAGGAGCAGTTCCTCTACTCCCCTAATATCTTTGCCCACACCCTCCACCTCCCTGCAGGGCTCCCACACTGGGCTGGATACAGCCCAAGCCGGAACCTGGACATCTCCAGCTGGAACACTGGCAAACACGTATTTCCCCTACTCACCACAGAATGGGGCCCTGGACGTGGTCAGGAGGTAGACTTTCACTTCCTTGGGAAGTGGTTCTATCTTGACACCGCCTTGTTCCACCAGCCCTGGAAATAAGGATGCAAAGGCAGTGGAGCCCTGAGGAGCCCATTTTAGGGTTCCCTACTACCCAGCCAGGCTGGGATTTAGCTCAGTTGGTAGAGTGCTGCTCTACAGTCTCTGAGGTCCCGAGTTCGATTCCCAGCACCTCAAAATCGGAGAAGGGCGTGGCAATCCATTCCCAAGGCAATCCCGAAACAGTCAGCCATTGAAAACCCTATTAAGGTCACTATGAGTTGGACTCGACTCGACGGCACCTAACAACAACAACAACTACCCAGCCAGGTGTTGATTAATTCATGTGCCCAGTATCCAACAGGTATCTATACACAGTATGCTCGTTCTGAGCCCCAGGGGCCAAAGTCCAGTGGAGGATAAGCCTGTTCTTTAGATCATATGGCCCACTCTTGATAAGTAATTGTAAGAAATTTGAAATTATATCTCTAACCTATGGACCAATCTGCCATATATTCTTGATTCTAATCCACATCCTTTCAACTGTTTTGTTGTTGTTAGGTGCCATTGACTTGGTGTCCGACTCATAGCAATCTTACATACAACAGGCAAAACAGTATTGTCGTGCTTCTCTGCTATTCATACAGTTTTCAATGGCTGATTGTGTTTTGGGAGTGGGTTGCCAGGTCCGTCTCCCAAGCCTACAGCACCTGGTATTCCCAAGCAGTTTCCTATCCAAGTACTAGCCAGGCCTGACCCTGCTTAGCTTCCAAGATCTGACAAGATCAGTCACCAGGGTGATATGGCTGCAGACATTCACCAGTTTTAGAGGGCTACAAAATCAGATGCAGATTTCCCTGGAAAGCCCAAGGATATTTGCAGCAACCATCTACACAGGTGACTGGGTGCCAGATCACTTAGCTTCCTGGAGTCCTTTCCCCAGTCTGGCCTGGATCATGTAGGAATGTACCTAAGCCGCCCAGCAATTAGGCACCTCATCTATCCCAGTTGGCATGTGGCCACCACAAGATCATACCTCTAATAGGAAACTGTGTGCCACTCTGAGGGTTCCCCAAAATGCACTCACTAGGGCCTATCAGGAGCTGCAGAATGGCCGGCCTTGCTAGAAGGCCCTATGGAAGCATTTGGTCTGAGAGTGGGGCAAGGGCTCTGGACCGTCCAGTATTTCTAGAGAGGGCCTGAGTCTGGACTCCAGGAGAGGGGCTGTGTGTGGGAAGAGTACAGCACAGAGCAAGTGTGGCAGGAGGGAGTGGTGCAGAGGGTGAGGGATGAAACGCCCAGGCCACCTGCCATCTTTCAGTGAGAACAGACTGCGCACCCCATTGGTTAATTTGTCTTTTCCCTAGTTGGACCAACCTCTTGACCACTGGAGATCAAGACACACAGAGGTGACAATGGGAAGGGCTTGAACTTCCCCCATAGTGTGAAAGGGAGCCAAAGGAGCGGCTTTTACCTATCCGTGGACAGGAAAGCAGAAAAGGGTTAAAGCAATCCAAACAGTGTCCAGCCAGGAAGGCCTTGTAGCTGGCACAGGGAAAGGCCATCAATGGACAGGAATTCTCCAGAGCACTCATGTAGAGATGCACGGCCCTCATGTGATCACAGATCAGATAACTGTAACCTGAACAGGGGAAAAGAAACACAAGGCAGGTTTCAGTCAAGACCAATGGAAACTCCCTCCAGGCTACTTACTGTAACTCTACTGAATTTTGTATTCCGGAAGGCTATAAATACATGGGATGTCCCCTGAGCCACCTTCTAAAAATAACAACAGACATGGTCACCACATTCTCCCTTTCCCTTTTAATTTTCCCAAGATATAGAAGCTTAATCCACCAAGAAAATTAGTTGGTCTGAGACCCATTCTTTGGTGATCATGCAAACTCTCTTTCATGAAATGGAAACATAAAGAGAGTTGAAGATGCTGAGTTCACTTCTGGAAATGGTTATCAGTCTGCACATTTTTCTCTTCTTCACCAATACCCATAAAAACAAGTTTTTACAGTCTTGTTATACCCAGCCCAGCAAGGAAACAATGGAGGGAGTCAGCAGCCGGTCACAGTCAGTCTCTAAAGTTGATGTGCTGAAACTCATCTGGCCAAATAACTCATTCAATGAATTTGCCCAATATTCCAATTTATTAAAATCTTGGTTTTGTCATTATTTACTACTTAAAAGTGTGCAGCAACCCACACCGGGTGGATTGGCTGGGGCTCAAAGATAAGTAGGGAGCTACAACTCCAAGGTCCTGCGGGTGTTAGATTCTCCGTGCACCTTGGGACCGACCATCTGTCTGGTACTGGAATCAAGCGTAAGTGATGTTGATTTTTCTCCTCCATGTTTAAGACACTCTCTACTGCCAAGTTTCAGCCAGTATCAACAGGGAGCTGAGTCAGAAACAAGCAGCACCCTTCTCAAATTGTGTTATGAAGAAGAAATGAAAAGTGGTCAACTAAAATACCACTGAAATCTACCAAAGCCAATGAAACCACACTATCCCACCTGATCAGAATTGCTGAAAAATTTATTAAATTGTTACAAAAAAAGTATCTTTGACAATCTAGAAAATTTGGCAAAGTAGATTAATGCTTATTCAATAAAATTGTTTAAAAAAATGCTTAAAATGTTAAGAATTTGGTAAAGCAGGAAAACACTAAAAACATAAACAGAAATCAGCATTTAAAATTTCCACATTAAATACTGCCATATTTATTGGATATAGCATAGTCATAAGAATATTAGAGGACTAAACAATCCTTGATGCTTACCTTTTGAAAATTTTTAAATTATTTAAAATGAAACTGTGAAGATATTCAATGACTACATTCAAAAAGAGAAGACTTTTCCAGAAGACTGTGTTTAAAAGAGAAGAAATGTGTATTGATTGAATGTGCTCAAGAAGATTATCTTGAAGACAATTTTATAGAACCAACAGGTGTAGTAAGTTGAGTGAAGTGATCATACAATGTTATGGACACGCCTTGGGCCCTTTGCTTGCTCTGCCACAAATCAGGGCCCAGGAAAATACAGAGTTAATTGGGCTGAGTGTGGTTAGATCATGGCAGAGCCTAAGATACATGGTGGGGGGCAACCCAAGGATAAGGCAGATTCTCAATGTCAGGGAACCTCCTCTGGAATTCATGGGCTCTGAAGATACTCAATAAGTGCTGCCTAATAAGGACACAGCAAAGGGCATCATCAAGGAGACCCTGTGTGGTCCACACTGTCTGACTCAACACAAAGACTGTTGGTGATTTCCAGCCCATGGGGTAGCCACATGCCAACTCTCTCTGGCTTTCTGACCTGCGTGAAAGAACAGGGGACAGCCAGGCTGGTCTTGGCCTCCATTTACGAAGTAGTCGACATGTCCAACGGGAATCCGAATACCCAAATCTGAAAGAGGTAGAACCCCATTAACTTCTTACTTGGAGGGCATATTTTCTTTTTTCTTTTTCTTTTCTTTTATTTTCTCTTTTCTTTTCCCCTTCCTTTCCCTTCCCTTCCCTTCCTTTCCTCTTCCTCCCTCCCTCCCTCCCTCCCTTCCTTCCTTTCTCTCTCTCTTTCTTTCTTTCTTTTCTTTCTCTCTCTTTTTCTTTTCTTTCTCTTTCTCTCTTTCTTTCCTTCTTTTTTTTTCCTTTCTTCTTTTTTTTGGTGTTTTTTTGAGACAGGGTCTTGCTGTATAGTCTAGGCTGGCCTAGAACTTGCTATGTAGACTAGGCTGGCCTTGAACTTGTGTTGATCCTCCTCCCTCAGCTTCCTGAATGCTGGGATTACAGACATGTACCACAGCATCAGGCTCAAGGTTCCACTGCAGGGTCCACAGGCAGAAAAGCCTATGGTCTGACTTTGGGAGCCCACCCAGTTTGTGTTTGCCTCACTCTAAAGATCTGTGAGATTTTGCAAGATGAGCCATGCTGAGACGAACCACAGAAGAATCGATTTATAAGGCCAGGTGTGGTGGTGTATGCCTGTAGTCCCAGCACTTGGGAGGCAGAGGCAGGAGGATCAATACAAGTTTGAGGCCAGCCTGGACTACATAGAGAGTTCCAGGCCAACCTGTGCTACACAGTGAAATTCTATCTCAGCCCCCCCCACAAAAATCAATTTATAAGATATTCATATTTGCTTAATAAAATTAAGAAAAAAATCCATTGACACAAGTTTATATAGATCGGTAAATGTTATGAACTTGGTAAATTTCCTTGTTGAGTAGTTTCTGTTTTCCTCCAAACAACAGTTCAGATAAATAAGCTTGGGGTCATATTGCCACAGACTCCCACAAAACATTTTTGTGCTCTCCTGACTGAATGAAAACATGAGACAGCAAAGAACTGAGTTAGTTTATTTATTTTGTAGCACCGGGGAATTGATCCCAGGGCCTTGCACATGCTAGGCAAGTGCTCTACCACTGAGCTGTAACCCCAACACTTTATCATTTTTATTATTTTTTTAAGACAGGGTTCTGCTAAATTCCCAGGTTGGCCTTGAGCTTTCAATCCACCTGCCTCAGCCTCCTGAGCAGCTGGGCTTACAGGCATGTGTCACCATGCTCAGCTAAGAGCTGAGTTTAAGAGAGACACCACAGCCCTCATCTCATCATGGTGGCTGTATCTCAGGTACACTGACATGGCATCTTTGAGTCATTAGACGGGGTCTGGTTCTACTACCAAAGACCCTCATTTTCTCTTTCACATCATCTATTGCTGTTGCAAGAAATAAGTAGGTATCATTTGTTTAATGTCATCTACCCTAAGGTAAGCATCTACAGCCATAGCACCCTAGCATCTGATCCTGTCTGATCTTGGAAACTAAGCAGGGTCAGCTTGGTTCATCCTTGGAGGGGAGACCACCTGGGAATACAAGGTGCTGCAGGCTAGGGAGAAGGACCAGCCAACCCACTCCTAAAACAATTCACCATTGAAAACTCTAAGAATAGCAGAGAAGCACTGACATAGTGTTGGGCCTAGCACAGTGTTATGAAAGTGTTTTGTTCTGTTGTACATAGGGTCGCTATGAGTCAGATACAATTCAAGGGCACCTAACAACAACAACTCAAGAGTTAAGTGGCATAGAAGTCATCCTTGATTCCTGCCTTTTCTGCATTACCCATGATCAGCCCATTACAAGTCTTATCATCTCTACCTCAGAAACACATTTTGAATCTCTCTACTTCTCTCTATCTCTACTGCCACCAGTTCCCCCAAGCCACCAGTATCTTCCACACACTCTTACTGCAAACGCCCTGTCCCAGGCCTCCATGCTTGCCTTAGTGTCCTCCATCGTCTCCATAGGAGACACCCGATCCCCACCCTGCTCTCACTTATCTTAGAACCAAGTGTCAGGTGCTCTGGCTCCCTCTTCAATTCCCCTCTCTGCCCCTTTCCCCCTCCATTGCACTCTAGCCACACAGCTCTCTTTCCTGTCTGTAGAACAAGCCAGGTGCTCATCCACACCTCTTCACCTTGGCCATAGTGTCCAGCCAGCCCTTCCCAGGCCTGATTTATTCTCATCCACCACGTCTCACCTCCCAGGAAAGATGTTCCTCAATAATTCTATTTGAAGCAGATCCCCTACCCAAGTCACCCTCTTTCACATGTCCCTCATTATAATCACAACATGTAATTATGTCCTCTATTTCCTCAGATGTCAGCTCCACAATTACAGGTTTTCCCTTATTTTGTTTTGTTTTGTTTTTCTGCTGGTTCCTCAGTACCTAGCACAGTACCTGGCTCATGTTGTTGGTGTTGTTAGGTGCCGTCAAGTTGGTGTCCAACTAATAGCGACCATACATACAACAGGTGAAACACTATTGTTAGTGCTTCTCTGCTATTCATAGGGTTTTCAATGGCTGTTGCCAGGGCCTTCTCCCAAGCCTACAGCACCTGATGTTCCCAGGTGGTCTTCCATCCAAGTACTAATGAGGCCTGACCCTGGTGAACCAGACGCCACAGTGATACGGCTGCAGGCAACCTGGCTCATAGCAAGTGCCTAATAATTATTGACTGACTATTGAATGAATGGGTGCCTGACCATGCAGCCTATAAGTTCCACGTAGGCAAGGGCATTTCTTAAGTCCTTGCTCACTGCTGTATTCTCTGCTAGCTATGTAGCTCAGTCTTCTGGGGAAGAAGGAAGTCCTGAAGTCTGTGCAATAGGAGTAGAAAGATCTCATCCCCAGAGGCCATACACACATCCCAAAAAAGCAGCATGACTTTCTCATAAGTCAGCCAGACAGCAATGACCTCCCCATCCTACTCAGCACAAGGCTTGGTGTTGAATCAGAGAGTGAGATTCCCAAAAATTTTGGTCCATCAGTGAGAATCTTCCTGCCTACGAGTGGTTAAAAATAAAACCATTAATCTAAGTGGTCACAGTATCAACGATAGCAATGGAAAGACAGAGCTCGAAGGGGCTTTAAAGATCATCCTGGTAAACTCCTCACTGTCCAACAGGAACCCTGAGGGACAGGGGCTCTTTGCCCAGGGTCATGCTGCTGGCTACCAGCCTCCTACACCAGCTTGTGCTCATTCCCTCACCCCAAAGAGGTCACCCCAGCTCACTGTCTGTGTCTGTGTGGATGGCTTCCACAAAGAGGGCATCTCCAGCATCCAAGCGCTCCTCCAGGCTGGCTCTGGTGTACTCTGGTCCAGCGGGGTCCAGGCCTGCAAGGACAGATGGCTAGCAGGAAGCTCCTTATTGTCAACGCCAGGGACAACCATGGACCTGTCACACGCCTACACTGGCAGCCCTGTCAGGTCATAGAATCTTCCCACAAGGACCAAGAGTTAGGAAAACTGACTCAGGGCCACTTTACCCAACAAACTCCACTATGTTATCTCTCCTGAGGTAACCTCTCAATGGCCCTGTTTTTTATGCCTCTAAAATGAGCTTCCCCCACATGTCTGTTTGCCATACTGTGGGGGCTTGCATGCTGCTGTGATGCTAAAAGCTATGCTACCAATATTACAGATACCAGCAGGGTTACCCATGGTGGACAGGTTTCAGCTGAGATCCCAGACTAAGACAGACAAGGGAGAAGGACCTGGCAGCCCACTCTCAAAACAATTAGCCTTTGAAAACCCTATTAATACCAGAAGAATGAGCCCTCCAGGTTGGAAGGCACTCAAAAGATGACTGGGGAAGTGTTGCCTCCTCAAAAATAGAGTCTACTTTAATGATGGAATTGGGGTAAAGCCCCAGGCACCTCCATTTGCTGTTGTGGCACTGCTCAAAACAAGGATGAACAAGTGTAAACATTTATTAATAATTGGAACATGGGATGTAAGTAGTATGAATCTAGGAAAATTAGAAATCATCAAAAGGGAAATGAAGTGCATAAACATTGATATTCTAGGCATCAGTGAGCTAAAATGGACTGACATGGGCTATTTTCAGTCAGATATGGTCTACTGTGCTGGGAATGACAAAGGGAAATGGGGTTGCATTCATCATCAAAAAAGACATCTCAAGATCTGTCCTGAAGCACAATGCTGTCAGTGATAGAATAATACCCACATGCCTACAAGGAAGGCCAGTTAATATGACTATTATTCAAATTTATGCACCCACCACTAAGGGCACAAATAAAGATAGGGAAGATTTTTACCAGCGTTTGCAATCTGAAATAGATCAAACATGTAATCAGGATGTACTGATAGTTACTGATGACTGGAATTCAAAAGTTGGAAACAAAGAAGAAGGCTTAGTAGTTGGAAAATATGGCCTTGGTGACAGAAACAATGCTAGAGATCACATGACAGAATTTTATCAGACCAATGACCTTTTCATTGCAAATACATCTTTTTTACTGACATGAATGGTAACTACACACGCGGGATTCACCAGATAGAACACACAGGAACCAAATTGGCCTCATTTGTGGAAAGAGACGATTGAAAAGCTCAATATTAAATGTCAAAATGAGACCAGAGGCTGATTGTGGATCAGATCATCAACTGCTTATATGCAGGTACAAACTGAAACTGAAGAAAATTAGAACAAATGTATAAGAGCCAAGGTACAACCTTGCATATATTCTGCCCCCCCCCAAGTTCAGAGACCTCCTCAAGAACAGATTTGATGCATTAAACACAAAAGATTGATGAGTTGTGGCATGACATCAAAGACATCATTCATGAGGAAAAGCAAAAGGTTTAAAAAGACAAGAAAAAAAAAAGACCTAATTACATGTCAAAAGAGACTCTGAAACTTGCCCTTGAACACCATAGAGCAGCTAAAGGAAAGACAAGGCAAAGTTAAGGAACTAAACAGAAGATTTCAAAGGGCATCTCCAGAAGACAAAATCAAATATAATTATATGTGCAAAGAGTTGGAGATTGAAAACCAAAAGGGAAGAATACACTCTGTTTTTATTAAGCTTAAAGAATTGAAGAAAAAAATTAGTAGCAATAGTGAAGAATTCTACAGGTAAAATATTAAATGATGCAGGAAACATCAAAAGAAGATGGAAGGAATACACAGAGTCATTATACCAAAAAGAATTGTTGGTTGAACAACCATTTCAAGAGATTGCATATTATCAGGAACCAATGGTACTAAAGGATGAAGTGGAAACTTCCTTGAAGGAACTGGCAAAACACAAGGCTCCCAGAATTCATGGAATACCATTAGAGATGCTTCAACAAATAGATGCAGCACTGGTAGGGCTAAATTGTTTATGCCAAGAGATCTGGAAAACAGCTATCTGGCCAGCTGACTGGAAGAGATCCACATTTGTGTCTGTTCCCAAGAAAGAGGATCAAACCAAATGTGGAAACTATTGAAGGATATCATTAATATCAGACACAAGCAAAATTTTACTAAAGATCATTCAAAAGTGACTGCAGCAATGAATACACAGGAGACTGCTGGAAAATCAAGCTGGATTCAGAAGAGAGCGTAGAACCAGGGACAGAATTGTTGATGTCAGATGGATAGTAGCTGAAAGCAGAAAATAGCAGAAAGATGTCTATCTATGTTTTATTGACTATGCAAAGGCATTTGACTATGCGTATCATAAAAAAATTATGGGTGACACTGTGAAAAATGGGAATAGCAGAGCACCTAATTGTACTCATGAAGAATCTGTACATGGACAAGTAGGTTGTCGTTAGAACAGAACAAGGAAACACTGCTTGGTTTAAAGTTGAGAAAGGTGTGTGTCAGGGCTGTAACCTTTCACCATACCTCTTCAATCTCTATGCTGAGCAAATAATCTGAGAAGCTAGATTTTATGAAGAAGAACACAGCATCATGATTGGAGGAAGACTCATTAACAACCTGTGTTATGCAGATAACACAACTCTACTTGCTGAAAGTAAACAGGATTTAAACATTTACTGAAGATCAAAGAACATAGCCTTCAGAATGCTTTGCACCTCAACATCAAGAAAACAAAAATCCTTACAATTGGATCAGTAAGAAACTTCATGATAAATGGAGAAAAAGATTGAGGTTATCAAAGATTTTGCTTTACTTTGTTCTACAGTCAACACCCATGGAAGCAGCAGTCAAGAAATCTAAGTACACATTGCATTGGGAAAAGCTGTGGCTAAAGACCTCTTTAAAGTGTTGAAAAGTAATGTCACATTGAAGACAAAGGTACACCTGACTCATGCAATGGTATTTCAGTCACATCATATGCTTGTGAAAGCTTGACATTAAATAAGAGAGACAGAAGAAGAATTGATGCTTTTGAATTATGGTGCTGGAGATGATTATTGTATATACCATGGGCTGCCCAAAGAACCAACAGATCTGTCCTAGAAGATGTGTGACCAGAGTGGTCCTTGGATGCAAGGATGGCTAGATTGTGTCTAATGGATTTTCTACATGTAGTCAGGAGGGACCAATCCCTGGAGTAGGACATCATGTTTGGGAGAGTGGTATGTCAATGAAAAAATGGAAAACCCTCAACTAGGTGGATTGATACAGTATCTGCAACAATGGGTTTAAACATAAATAAGATAATGTGTCTGGCACAGAATCATGGAATGTTTCATTTTGTTGTATATAGGGTCACTAAGAGTCAGACCCGATTCAAGGGCACCTAACAACAACAAAATGAGCTTAATAACACTAACCGTTTGGTAAGAACTAATGTGAATAAAAATAACTTTTGTGTGTGCATGTGCACTGGAATGCCAAACCTACGGCCTTGTGCATACTTTTGCAAGTGCTCTACCACTGAGCTGGACCCTCAGCCCTTTTTTCATTTTTCTTTTTTATCTTGAATCCATTTGGGCCACAGTGGCTTTTCCCTGAGGCTTCCCTATACAGAACTACCTGCTACACATGCTTTATCTTGAGTCAGAGTCTCACTACGTTATGCAGGCTCCCTCTGGCCTTGAACTAGCTATCCTCCTGTCTCAGCCTCTCAGGTTGCTGGGATTACAGGCATGTGTCACTGCACCCAGCAGTAAAAACAACTTTCACAGGCAACTGGGTCTCATCTCATAGGGGCCTCTCCGAGGGATTCTATAGAACATGACTCAGACTTGTCCCACTGAAGGCCAGGAAGCTAGGGTATTTACCACATCACCGTAGACCCTTACTGATAGAGAGTGGCTTCTGGAGCATGAAGTCCCAACACCTCTGCAGGTATTTAACAAAACTGTCTGAAGGTGATTTCCACAGTGCCCCAAAGATAAAGGATATTACCATTTTACAGATGTAGACACAGAGTCTGTGAAAGAAATGCACAGTCTGATTGACTTTAGAGATCTTGGAATAACAGCATAATGCCATTTTGTACAAAAGGCCCACAATAAATAAATTTCAGTGGTAAGAGATGATTCAAGCATAAGAACACAGGCTCAACGCAGCCCTCTGCTCACTTCAGAAGATGTGTCTCCAGACAATCCCTATCTCAGCCTGGGGGGAGGGGTGGAGAGGAACATTACCTGTGATCCGTCCTAACCGGCCCTTGTAGAAATGGCCCACCATGCCTCCAACATGGGCCCCCAGGCTAACGCCAATGATATGGATTGAGGACTCCGACACACCCAGCGCCTGGAATGGGGCAGTGACAATGAGCTGCATTTGGGCCACAGGGATTTTTCCCTGAGGCTTTACCTGGGCAAGACACACCCACCACGCATGCTTCAGGAAAGGGGCAGAGCTCTCATCTGTCAATCACCTGTCTCTTCCTGCCCCCATCCCCTGACAACCCCCTCACCTCAAAGTGTGGGAGTAATGACCATGCAGTGCCTTTGCGAGGGGCTGTGGAACCCTGGGCAGTCGGAATTCACTGATCTATCGCGTGGTGATACATAAACTGGAGCTCACCATCAGCACTCCAAGTGGCCACCTCCAGATTTAAACCCTAGACAGACAAGCTCCTGGATAGCTCTGCTTCTCCCTAAACCTCCACAAGGGGCGCTTTTTTTCCTTCTGGCTGCTCTCTCCTCCCTGTGCAAATAGTCAAGACTCACCCTGAGCTCTTCTGCCCTTACCAAGAGTTTACTGAGGAAACGGGAGATCTCAAGGCTCAGCTTAACCACATTGTCCACGGCTGAGAAGTAGACACCTGTAGATCCGTAAACCCAGTCCACGGCAATCACGTTAGCGTCAGTTGACCGCAGAAGGGCTCCAATGAATTTATCAATCCACGAAGGCTTTGTTCCTATAGCCCTGGACATGGAACAAAGGAGAAGAAGAAAATTACCTGCCAAGTTGATCTCTGTTGTCATGAAAACCGCTATAAATCCCAAACCCAAAGAAGACAAAACTCAGGAGGAAGTTTGAGGGGAGTAAATCACACAGTGCCTTGCACAGAGGGAGGTCATACTTCCAAAGTTGCCAGGCCTTCCGCTAGCACAGGTGGAGCCTCTAGATCCAGGTAGATGTGGCTCATGCCAGGGTTCAGAACTAAGGGTGGACTCCAGCCCCAGTTGCCTTCCATCAGGCACTTTGTGTAATATGTATGCACTGCCCTGCCCCTGTCTGCTATTTATGGAAAAGAAAGACAGCTTTAACCTTAGAGTTAAGATTTGATGTCTTAATTGTCATTCTACAATGCAGGCTCTTTCCTTGAAGGTGTTTTCATTCATTTCCTCACCCATCCATTCACTCAAAAAATTCATTAAGTACCTACGGGCCAAGCAGTATGCTAGGTGTTTTCCATGAAAGAAAGACAAGTAAGGTATAGTTCCCATCCATCAGGAATTTAGTGTATAATGAGACATTTCTAGAAAAAGAATAATGGGAATTTTTAAAGAAAGTTTTCCCAATAGATTGGGATCAGGGAAGAAGGTTTTTCCAGGAACCCCACTGTAAGAACAATCTGAGCATGCTCCTGGGGACAGAGGAGCACAGACTGGGTGTGCCATGGGAAGTGGTGTGGGGAGATTTGGGAGCTCGCAGACTGACCTGGGTAGGAAGTGCACACTCAGCCTAGGATAGTGGCCGAATGTAAGACTTGCCAGAGAAGAGACTTTACAACAAGGAAATAGGTGTACGGGCCCCTGGAATCCAGGGATCCACAAGGTAGAAAGAGGCCAGGGATCAGGCGATGATGATCCTATAGGCAGTGGCTTTGCATCCATGTCTTCATCAGATGCTCCCACTCCAGTTGCTTTACTGTGCTGCTGTTCCACCACCTTCTCCCGCCTTCCTCCCACAAACCTTTCTGGTTTTCGCCTTGTCAGTGGACTTTGGGGAATAGATGTTTGAAGGAAGGGTGGTGATCGAATTGAGACTCAGTTACTATATATTACAACAAAATTTGGACTGTAGGGTATCAGAAATTGCAGAGGAGGAGTGCCTGCCTTCTGAAAGACGTAAACTTCTGGGGATGATGGACGTAGTGTCCATAAATAGATGTTTATCAAATTATGAAACCAGGGAAAAAGTGAAAAGGAGGATGTAAAACCCTGTAAAATCACCGTGCTGTTACCCGTGAGTGATTGTGCAAAATCTGTGACCTCATAGTCTGAGATGAATCATGCCACGCAGCCCACACTTCAGTGGTAATGGCATGGTGTTTTTACTGGGACCACTGAGACATCCTACAACCTCCTCTTCACTTCAGAGTGGAAGCTCCATGTGTGGAGTAACGTAGCCAGGGTCACACATATGTGCTGCTGGTAAGTGTGGAGACAAGACTGACCGGAGGAGTAACATGTGTGGCCAATAAGAACAAATGACAGGATGTGTGTCCATATATATACGGGACACTTTCAAAGACAGCAGGACCCAAGGGATGGAATGTGTGATGGGCAATAAATCCACTCTTCCTCTTGCTTCACCTGGGCTTCGTATGGCATTATCGTTCCTTCACAGGTCCTAGGTGAGACGATCCCATTGGTTGGTGAGCTCCTACCTGAATCCATGAATAATTAGTTTGGTTCCCAGACTGGCGTTGAACCCAAAGTTTTGTATGTCACTGCTTTCTTCCACTAGCTTCCCACAGCTAGGATCGGAAGAGCCAAAGAGGAGAAACTGGACTTTGAGGTTGGTGCCATGAAGGAGGTTGGCATTCTGGAAGTCAGTGCACTGTGGGTCAGGAGGTGCATCCCCTGGAGGGAAACAAAACAAAACAGAACAGGAGTGAAGGTCATCTAAGAAACAGAGAGAGGTCATCTATTTTTAGAAGGAAGAAAGATGTTCTTGGAAGGAACAATAGTCAGCTAGTGAAGAAATCATTCACTTATTTATTAAAAGCTACATCGATTCTGTAACCACAATCTATTTTTCACACCAAAGGAAAAACCCCCATGTGTCTGTCAGCTTGTCATGCTGTGAGGGTTTGTGTATTGCTGTGATGTTGAAAGCTATGCCATCAGTATTTCAGACACCAGCAGGGCCACCCAGTGTGGACAGGTTTCAGCTGAGCTTTAGACTAAGACAGACTAGGGAAAAGGACCCAGCAGCCCACTCCTGAAATAATTAGCCACTGAAAACCCTATGAAAAGCAGAGAAGCATTGTCAAACATAGTGCCAGAAAATGAGCCACCCAGGCTAGCAGGCATTCAAGAAATTAGTGGGGAAGAGTTGCCTCCTCAAAGTAGAGTCAACCTTAATGAAAGGAGTGGGGTAGAATGGAGTCCTTGGGACCTCCATTTGCTGATGTGGCACTACTCAAAATGAGAAGAAACTTAGTAGCTGCGACTATAGGCTCAAACTTAAAATGATTGTGCACATTGTGGGTAGTGTTTTGTTCTGTTGTACGTAGGGTTCACCATGGACTCAATGGCATATAACAACAACAATGAGAGGTGCTAGGGAACAGGCATGTCTTGTTAAGGCTCTTGTTAAGCACCTAACAATAAGAAGAGGTTAAAGACCATAATGAAATTGCTGTTATTATGGTGCTCAGTGAAGTGCCCCTCCCCCAAAATATGTATGTTGAAGCCCTAACCTCCCATATCTCAGAAAATGATCATATTTGGAGAGAGGGTAACTATATAGGTAACTAAGTTAAAATGAGGCCAGTAAGGTGGGCTCTAATCCAGTATGAATAGCAAGCTTATAAAAGGAAATTTGAACAGGGACAGAGGAAAGATGATGTGAAGAAGCACAGGAAGAAGATGGCCATCTAAAAGTCAAGGAGAGGGGCATGGAACAGATCTTTCTCTCACAGTCTCAGAAGGAACCAATTGCTCTGACACTGTGGTCTCAGACCTCCAGCCTCCAGAACTGTGAGATACCAAGTTTCTGTTGTTTGAGCCACCCAGCTGGTAGCACTTTGTCATGGCAGCCCCTAGCACACTAATATAGACATTGAAAAAGAACCCTGAGCAACCAAATGAGCAGTTGCCCTGGGGACAAGGCTCTAGCCCCAAACTTGTGATCCTCCTGTCTCAGACTTCTGAATAGCTTGGATTACAGACATGAGCAACCCTTTTCTCTTTTTTCCCCTTTTCTGTTTTTAAAATTAGTTGCCTCAGATATTTTGTTGTAGTAATGCCAAACTGACTAATACATCAAGCCCCAACAATCATCAAAGAATCAATATCACCCCAACAACATTATCTAAATAAAATGTCATAAAATTAGAATTCAATCACAAAGGCTACTTTAAAATACATTTAAACACATAAGAACATTCTTTTAAGCAATGTGTGGCTTAAAGAATAATCACAATAGAAACTGGAGACTATTAAAAAATAAATGACAGTAAAAGATGCATGTCAAAATTTGTATAAGGTAGCTAATGTAGCATTTACTGTGTTAGAATAACTTACTGGGAGGCTGTTAGACTGAGGTAGCTCTAGGGCTTAAGTTCCTCCTTAGGCAAAGCAAAACCCCAATAATGGAGAACAATCACAGCCTAGGAAAAGGAAACTTAAGCTTTACCAATTAGAAGTTGCTAATTAATCTCTCACAATGGGATTTTAGGGCTGAGATTTAGCTCAGTTGGTAGTGTGCTATGCTGTGCACTCTGAGGCCCTGGGTTCAATCTCTAGCACCACAAAAATGGGAGAAGGACATAGCAACCCCTCCTGAAACAATCAGCCATTGAAAACCCTATGAACAGCAGAGAGGCACTGACATAGTGGTGGACATGGTAGAATGTTGAGGAGTATTTTGTTCTGTTGTACGTGTTGTTGTTGTTGTTGTTGTTAGGTTCCGTGGAGTCAGTATCCGACTCATAGCGACCCTCATAGGGTTTTCAATGGCTGACTGTTTCAGGATTGCCTTGGAAGTGGATTGCCACGTCCTTCTCCCATTTTTGTGGTGTTGGGAATTGAACTCAGGACCTCAGAGACTGCAGCACAGCGCTCTACCAACTGAGCTAAATCTCAGCCCACTCTGTTGTACATAGGGTTGCTATAAATCAGACTCGACAGCACCTAACAACATGGAACTTTAAGGCTATGCTCTACTTTAATCAATCAAATATTGTCTTTGCCTTCTTCCATATGCACCTTTTGAAAGTTTTTCCTCAAATCTTTTCAGTGAAGTCCTGGACCACTTGCAGTCTGGAAATACCCAATCAAGGAATCACAATTTGGAAAAATAAACTCTAAAATTTTAAGGTACCTAAGTCTATTTTTAATAGAGGAAATGTATAACCTTTATATGCAAATATAAAGGGAAAGTGGGGAAAGAATTGGATTGGGGAAGTTAATTTTTTGTGTGTGTGGTGCTGGGGATTAAACCCAGGACCTTGTGCATGCTAGGCAGGTGCTCCTCCATGAGCTATATTCCCAGCCCTGGAAAGTTAATCTTGTAACTTAGAAAAGAACAACATGGAAATGCTAAATAAAATACAGGGAAACAAGTACAAAGGTAACAGTATAAATTAAAGAAACAGAAAACAATGAGACATTAGCAATGTTGTCACCAACTCAGCCTTTGCAATTTTTCAGGCTAAACTTCTTGAACCCATCTTTAAATTTCTTTTCTCTCATCTCTGATCTACAAATGGTAAATAAATCCAGTTGGCTCTGTTATCAGAATCAAATATTCAGAATTCAACCATTGTCACCTACCCAGTTACTACCTTAGTCCAAGCCACCATCACTTCTCAAAATTATTACCATAGCTTGTCACCATTTTTCCTGCCTATACTGTTGGCCCTTCAGTCTAATTGCAACTCAGCAGCCAAGATGATCCTTTAAAAAGTAAGTCTTGTCACACTCAGAATAAAATGTGAAGTCATAGCAATGGCATAAAAGTGTCCAAATGATCTACCTCCTCGTAAGCACTTTGTCTGATTCTGCTTGGCTTACTCAGTTCCAACCAGTGTTCTCCAGGTTAGCCTTCATGCCAGAGGCTCTTTGCACTGACTGTTGCTTCTGCTTGGAATGTTTCCCTTAGGTATTTACATGGTTAATTCTCTTCTCTCTTTTGACTCTGCTCTCCAAATGCCATTTTCTCTAAGCTAACCAACTTGTTTCTCCCATGTCTCTGTCAGTTTGTCATGCTATGAAGGCTTGTATGTTACTGTGGTGCTGAAACCTATGCACCAACAGGGCAACCCCTGGTGGACAGGTTTCAGCTGCGCTTCCAGACTAAGATAGACTAGGGAGAAGGACCTTGCAGCCCACTCCTGAAACAATTAGCCAGTGAAAACCCTATGAAGAGTAGAGAAGCATTGTCAAATATAATTGGGAAAATGAGCCTCTCAGGCTGGAAGACATTTAAGAAATGACTGGAGAAGAGTTTCTTCCTCAAATCAGAGTTAACCTTAATGACAGGAATAGGGTAGGACTCTGGGACCTCCTTTTGCTCATGTGACACAACTCAAAATAAGAAGAAACACAGTGACTGCAACAATGGGCTCAAACATAAAAAAAGATTGTGTGCATGATACAGTGTTGGGTAGTGTTTCATTCTGTTGTACATAGGTTTGCTATGAGTTGGGTTCAATTTGATGGCACCTTACAACAACAACAACAACAACAACAACAACAACAACAACCTTATTTAAGTTGTAACCTGCTGGGTACAGCTCAGTGGTAGAGCATTTGTTGCACACTGTGACCTGCTTATGCACCTCACCCCAATTCTCTCAATCTTTCTTACACTGATCTATTTTGGGGATTTTTTTTACTTATATAGAAATCATCACCTTCTAATCTACTATCCAATTTTTGTTATATTTATTATTTATTTATTTTATCCGCACATTAAAATAGACTTTCAAACAAGGCAGAGATTTTTATCTATTTTATTCATTCTACTGTTTACAATAGTGTCTGCCACACACAATAAACTACAGAAGCCATTTCTTTAAAAAGAATAATAAGTTAGATGTACTTTAGATAAGACAGAGCAAGAAAAAAAGAAGGAAGTCACAAGTAAACAATACCAAGAATAAGAAGGGGATATAAATAGAGAAACAGTTGATTTTTTTCAAATCATAAAAGGACATGTTTTATACCCACCCAAAAGCAGAAACTATGGATATTTTCCTAAAAATAGATAACTCCTTAGAAAGGTGTAACTTACCAAAACTTAATCAAGAAAGAAAAACAAAACAAAACAAAATATAATGTAAAACTGTAGTGTAAAAGAATTGAAGCAGTAGTTTTAAATCTATCCATCATAAACCCTAACAGGCCAGACAGTTTTGCAGGATTCTACCAACCCTTCAGTAAATTGTTTTACACATATTATTCCAGAAAACAGGAGAAACAATCTTACCTCTTTCTATGAGAATAATCAAAATATCAAATCTAGATAAAATATCAGCAAATCTAAATTCATCAAGGTACAAAAATACATCATGGCCAAGTAAGGTTTGATGCAAAGAATAAAATTATTTTTTAATATTAGAAAATATGTTAATATAAACATCGTGTGCTCATCTCAACAGATGGTATTTCACTTGGAACTGAGAACCAACAAGAGTGTCTACTGGCCCAGTACAGTGGGGCTGACGCCTACAGTACCAAAAACTTAGGACTCTGAGCCAGGAGGATCGCAAGTTTGAGGCCCAAGGCAGCCTGTGTAATTTATCAAGATCCTGTTTAAAGATAAAAGGTTAAAAAAGGGGTGGGATTGGGGTGCAGTTCAATGCTAAGGTGCTTGCAAAATATGCCTGACCGCCTGGATTCAGCCTCCCAGTACTGAAAAAAGAGAGTCTGCACTCACTGCCTCTATTAAATACTACACCGAAGGGCCTAATTACACTGATGGACCAGTGAAACAAGATAATAATATAAAAGAAGAGATATGGAACTTGACAAGGGAGAGAAAAGCATTGCCAATATTTGAAGATGATAAAACTGTTCAAGAGTATAGACCATGGCACAGTAAATCATTCTCACATAGTCCCTGCCCGAACCACTACTCTAACCAAAGAACAAGGACAAATGAATATCCAAAGAAAGGAAAAGCTGAGGCAAGAGGATCACAGGGAGGCCATAGGTAGCCTGCAGAACTTAGAGAGACTGTCTCAAAGTAAGAAATAAAAGGGGGCTGGGGCTGCAGCCCAGGGGTAGAGCTCTAGCAAAGTTCAACTCCCTGGGTTCAACTCCCAAACACTGAAAGGGGGTCAGGAGGGTGGGGGAAGACATTGTCCCTTGCTAATGGCTTTTGAAGGACTGGGGTTTAGCTCATTTGGTAGAGTGCTGCTCTGTACTCTCTGAGGCTTTGGGTTCAATCCACAAAAATGGGAGGAGGATGTCCCAGCCCACTTCCAAAGCAATCCTGAAACAATCAGCCATCAAAAACCCTATGAATAACAGAGAAGTACTGACACAGTGCCACACATGGCACAATGGTGGGTTGTTCTGAGTTGAATGCAATTCAAGGGCACCTAACAACAATATAGGCTTTTGAAAGCTATCTTTTATCAAATGATTTATTGTTTTTTTGTTGTTGTTGCTTTGATTTTGCATTTATTGAGATGAGCATTTAGTTTTCTTATTTCATTTGTTCATATGTGGATTATACTAACACATTGTCTAATGTTTAAAAAGCCTTTTTATTCCTTTTATTCCTTGAGTCAAACTCTGGTTGGCCATGATAGATTTTTTTGTTGCTGTTGTTCTTTTTCAGGACTAATTTTCTAATGGCTGTTGTTGTATATTATCGTTATACCTGTTTTTATTTTATAAGTACTTATTTATGTCTTTATTTTTACCTTTTATATTATCAGCATATTTATTTTAAAGTCTATATTTGTGTTAATTAGCTTTTGTGTCACTGCAACAAAAATACCTGACAGAAACAACTTAAGGAAGAAAAGTTTTATTTGGCTCATGGTTTCAGAGGGTTTCAGTCCATAGTGGTAGGGAAGGCAGTACAGAACAGGCAGCAGGAGCACATGGTGAAGGAGAGCTCTTCACATTCTGTGGACCAAGGAACAAGAGTCTTGACCAGAACAGGGGCAGGGTATCACCTTCAAAGGCCCAGTCCCAGTGATCTGCTTCCCTAGCAGGTCCTACCTCTGAAATTTCCACAACTTCCCAAAATTGTGCCACCAGCTGGGGACCAAGCATTCAAACATGAGCCTATGGGGTACATTTTATATTCAAACCATAATAATATCAAAGGTTTTTTTTTTTTAAGTTTATCTCATCCGGAAATGAAAAAGTCATGGAAATAAAAGGGAATCAGTACTATAGTATCTGGCACAGAAGTGAAACTTTTAAAATACGGAAGTGTAAGAGCTAGGGGTATAGTTTAGAGGTAAAGTGCATGCTTAGCAAGTGCAAGGCCCTAGGTTCAACCCCTAGAACCAAAATAGATAGATAGATAGATATAGATAGATAGATAGATAGATAGATGATAGATAGATAGATGATAGATAGATAGATAGATAGATAAATGTGCAGTTAAATAGTATAGCCAAGAGCTTGTGGATGTAGCTCAGTGGCAGAGCACTTGCCTAGGATGCAGGAGATCCTTGGTTTGATTCCCAGTACCACCAAAAATCAAAGAGAAAAAGAGGAAGGAGGAGAAGGAAGGGGAGGAGGAGGAAGAAAAAGAAGAAGAAGATGGCAGTGGTGGCATAGGCAGCTCCAACATTTACCTAGTAGTTGTTCTCTAAAGGAAGACAGTGCGAGAAATTGTTAAAGGTCATTGTTAGGAATTTTACATAACGAAAAGGTATGAATTCACCTTTCAAAAAATTATTCTCAGGGTAATGACCAAGATAAAAAAATAATAAATTTCTAAGTATCACATTGGCAATAACTATATCTGATAACACTAGATGTTAGTGAGAAGAAATGAGATCTCATGCATTGCAAGTGGGTATAAAATGGATCAAACAAACCAGGCATGCTGCAGAACCCCTGTAATCCTAGTACTTGGGAGGACTGATGAAAGTTTGAGGCCACCCTGGTCCACATAGTGAGTTCTAGGGTATCCTGGTATACACAGCTAGACCCTGCCTCAAAATTTAAAATGTTTAAAAGAAAAACAGGATCAATAACCTTAAAGAGCAATTTAGTTATGCCCGGTAAAGCTCGAGAGGACACTGCCCTGAGACCCAGTGATGCTATTTTTAAAAATCAATTTTAACACAGTTTATAATGGAAAAAAATCTACAAACAACCCAGCTGTACATTGGCGGAGAGAAATAAATAAACCTTGAATCAGTTTACAATTAAATAGCTTATCTTTCTTTCTTTCTTTCTTTCTTTATTTATTTATTTTTGTGGTACTGGGGAATAGAACCCAGGATGCTCCACCACTGAGCTGTGACTCCATCCTCTTCTTAATTTTTTATTTTGAGACAGGGTCTTGCTAAATTATGCAGGCTGCCTCTGACCTTGAACACTCAAACCTCCTACCTCCATCTCCCAAGTTGCTGAGATTACAGGCGTGCACTATAGCACCTGGCTATAATATTTAAAATAAAGAGAATCTGAAAGGAAATGTTAATGTTTATTAAATCTGGATAATGAGGAGATTAGTTAAATTTTTTTCATATTATTTACTGAATTTTCTTATATCTTTATTTTATAATTTCTTAAAATTTACCCCCCAAAAAAGAATGAAACAAATATGTAAGGAGATACATCAAAATGTTAAAATGTATTTGTGTCTGGATAGTGGGATGTGACCAATATATTTTCCAATTACTTTATTGCATTTATATAAGTTTTATGTGAAATTTTACCTAAAGTCTTATACATTTTCTAAGCTTTCTGTCATGAACGTATATTACTTTTTTAAAAATTCACAGCATACAAAGGGGTGCTGGAAGCAGTAGATAGTCTTTCTACATAGATAACCTCTGTTAATCCCTAAAAAGCAAAATTAGAAATCTTCAACTTTCCCCTGCATAGACCCTCTCCTTAGAGGTAAATTCTATGCACACTTTCTTCTGATTTTTTCTAGGGAAAAAAACTGTATACATAAACAGGCATAAATTGTATACATTTCTGTATCCCTTTAGTATTGGTTTTGTAGTGGAAAATACCTAGAATTTAGTGAAAGAGAAAAAAATTATATTTTGCAAATTTAAAAGAACGGGGGCTTGAAGACTACATCAATCAAACTAGAATACAACTCAGAACATAAGACTCTTCAGAGAAAGGGGAAGTGGCTGAAGGGAGGAAAGACCATAGAAACCCTTCTAGGATGGCCTTTTGTCAGAAGAAATGGAAGGTGGTAAGGAGAAAGAAAGTGGTCCAGGCAGCAAGCCCCACAATGTCCTGGGAGAGGAGACGGGACCAATGGGCTTCCTAGGTGTGTGATCCTTTCTCTCTGAGCTGGTTAACCATGGCAGAGGCGTTAGGTTCTAGGGACCAAAATTTCCCTTCAGGCAGGCCAGGGTTCCCCAGGGGCACGGAGGGCTTAAGGACCAGAGGGACTCAAAAGTCAGTTGTCCAGCTGGAGTGAGGCTCTGCTTGTCATTCTGGGGTGCATCTACATTTGGGAGTGCACTTTCTGTCCCTAATATTCCTCTGAGACCAGGGGGACATTTCTTCAGTTTTCCTCTTCGAAAAGAGAGTTCTAGGCCTTAATAAAGGGAACCTGGAAGGTTCCTTGGCAGTTAACAAGGATGAGCATGAAGTGGCACACCTCAGGTCCAGTGATGACAGTCTGCCTCCTTCATCCTCATTTTTGCAAAGAGCTTCTCAGGATAGGCGCAGGTAATGGAAGCCACTCCCATCTACATTCCAGGCAACTTCCTCTACACAATCTCATGCCTGCTCCGGCCCTCTTTGATGCCAGTTAATGATGTTTTATAGGTCACCAGGGTGGCTTCGGATTGTACCAGTCAGTGCCCTCTGTAGAAGATCTCTTCAGTCACAGCATAAAGAATTGTATTCTGTTGTGATTTGTGGATGAGTTTCTTTCAATGCTCCTTACCAGCCAATTCTCATTGTGGGTGGATTTAATAAAAAGATCTGGAGACCTTACCATGTGTCTTCCTAGGCCATGGAGGAAACAGTGTATGAATGAAGATGTAGTCCCGCCCTCATAGACAGCACATGCCAGCAGGGAATGGCCAAAACAGCATGTGCAAGGCATGTGGAACTACGGGAAAAGCTGAGAGTGAGGGACTGAAAGCCTGATGCTGGAGGAACCTTCCCTCGGGGGATGCCTGTGAATTGAGAGTGGCAAGGAGACACTAGGCCACCACTAGAGAAATCTCAGGAAGAGTGGATGATTTGGCAGATTTGGTGGAGCTCAGGGTGCATGTTGGGGCAAGGACAGCAGATGGAGGTCCAAGGCCAGAGCCATGGGAACTGGAGGCCTGTGGGAGATTGGACACAGAGTGAAGCTTTCACCAATGAAGGAGGGAAGCTATCCATGAACTCTAGGAGTCTGAAGAGACTCAATGTGATTGTTGAGGAAATTGAAAAGGAGAATCTTCCACCCTCATCCAAGGTACCCCCCATGCAGATCAAGAGCCTGCCATGTAGATGTGAAAGGTGTCACTTTCAGGTGAGGTAAGTGAAGGGCTGGGCTAGGGTTTAGCTTAGTTGGTAGAGTGCTACTCCACACTCTGAGGACCCAGGTTTGAAAACCAGCACCACAGAAACAGGAGGACATAGTAGTCTACTTCAGAAGCAATCCCAAAACAATCAGCCATTGAAAACCCTGTGAGGGTCACTATGAGTTGGACCCGACTTGACAGCACCTAACAACAACAAAGTGAAAGGCTGCTTTGGCCTGGACTCATTGAGGACTACTTCTTTATTGTTGTTATTGGTGGTGTTTTGTTTGTGTGTTTGCATCGCAGGGGATTGAACACCGTGGCCTTACACATGCTAGGCAACTACTCTGCCACTGGGCTAGAGTCCCAGCCCCAGAGCACTAATTTTTATAGAGCTCTAACCAATTATAGGAAAAAATGACCCAGTGAAGAAAGACACAAAGGATATAACCAGGCAATTAATTGAAAGCAAATGAAAATGGCCAATAGATAAATAGAAAAGATATTGAACTTTAATCATTATAAGAAATAAGAATTAAGACAATAATATAATACTATTTTTTCTATCAGATCAGCAATTCTAAGAATGTTTAGCTAGATGTAGTGGTGCATACGTGTAATCCCAGAGACTCAGGAGGCTGAGGGAAGAGGATCACAGGTTTGAGGCCAGAGGCAGTTTGCACAACTTAGCAAGACCTTGTCTCAAAATTTTAAAGAGGGCTGAGGATGTAGCTCAGTGGCAAAACTTTTCCTAGTGCAAGGCCCTGGGATCGATACTCAGTGCCATATACACACACAAAAAAATGATAAATAAAAATAAAATTGTTTGATATTACAGTATTGGCAGAGAAGTGAGGAAATGGCCATGCTCACATACTAATAAATAGTTATAACCTCTTTGCAAGGCAATTTTTCTCACATCTGGAAAAAAATTAATAAGATATACATTGTTTCAGACACATACACATACATTATAGGTGTGTGTATACACACACACACACACACACTTATAATGTACAAATCACCGTTAAAAAATAAGGTAGTCCTGTATATTGTTCAAAGGATTACACACATACATATACACATATATAAAATATGCATAGTGAGGTTACATTATACCTTTAGAGTTGTGTGAGTTTTTATCATTAACATATATTTCCATATATTACTTGTGCCTTTATTTTACAGGGTTTATCTTAAGACATGCACTTTCAGTTAGGTTCACTTTATTTCTGTGACATGCCTGGCTGGCCAGGAGTTTATAAGCACAGGAAGGAGGGGTATAGAATTAAATACTGACTAGTCCAAGTCTGAAAAGAACCCACAGTTTGTGTACCTGCTAAAAACGTCACCCCACGGCTCTGCCTTTGCCTGTCTTCGATGCGCCCTGTAGATTGCAATCCTACATGTGCTTTTATTTCATAAAATTTTCTTTGTCTAAATTGTGTGGGAGTAGAGTGCTCCTGCCAGGACAGAGAGGGCGCAAAACCACAACCAGATACTCTGTTGTCAAATGTAGAGACAATAGCGAAGCCAGGGATGTAAGTACCAGGTTGTGGCCATCCCCTGCCATGCTGTTCAGAGGACCCTGCAGGGTGGGAGGAGATAGGAGCTCCCACTGTAGATGATTCTAGGGTGGGTTTTGACAGACATGCAGGGGACAGCATTGCCTTCAGAGGCAGTACGGCAGGCCCCATCTTGCCTGCTTCTCCTCAGCTGCCTCTGCCCCCAGCTCAGCACTGCTAGGCTATGAACTTCCTGCCACTCCTCAAGAACCAGCTTTCTCAGGAGCCACAGCTGGGTTTTCAGCTGGTTGCCGGTCACTTTGTCACTGAAATGGGCCACCCTCGGGATGCCTTCTTGGGCTGATGTGCTCTTTCTGGGCCAGAATCATTTAGTTCATCCACACAGATGTCAGGAAGTAGAAACAAGCCCTGTAACTGGCTCTGCTTCCTTCTTCTAAGCAACCAAGGCCTTTGGTTTATTGAATGGCACTCGTGTGCTGCGTCCTGGGGGAGGTGCAGAGAATTCAGGAATAAGTGAGGCACCAACCGTAGCTGCCCTCAGGGGCTCAGAGTCCAGCAGGGAAAGGGAAAATAAGGAGGAAGCCCCACAGGAAGCAGGGAAGTCAGACCTGCGGCCAGAAAACTCAGCGCTGCAAGAACAGCTAGAAAGGCCGCCTTACCCGAGGGAAGGAGGACTTCAGAAACTGCCTGGAGGAGAGACAACAGGGCCAGCTGTGTCAGGAGCAACCTCCACAGTGCTGACCTCCACAGTCCCAGCAGAGTCCCTGCTTTGACCTGAGTGCCCGTGAGAGGTTGTATAGGTTTCTCACCAAGACAGCGAGCAGAGGCCCAGCTTCCACAGGGGCCCCGTGGGTCAGCTGCTGCACTCGTGTGACAGAGGGATCCTCTTGGTCAAAGGACACCTTGGTACCTCCTTAACCTCCCTCATGCCATGTGACCTCTTCCTTTCCTTCACCTTGATCTCTCTGCCTCCCTCAATCTCTTCTTCCCATCTACTTCCTTTAGGTGGCCTTAAAGCAACTATATTCTTCTTCCTTTCCCATTGGCCTATGCCTATCCCTCTTTGCCACACACGTGTGTACAGGCACACACAGGCGCACACACACATGTACACACTCACACACACCCCTACCTCTGCCTATCCACCAACTTATTTCATTTCTATGATGGTACTTTAAAAAGAACAAGAGACACTAATCCAATAAATATTGCCACTGTTAACAACAATACACTCAGCTGAGGTGAGAAGACAGAGAAGTAGATGGGAAATAATGAACAATCCACCCAATAGGTGTCAGAGAGCCCGGGCAGTAGTCACAGGCAAGGGGGCAGGCCCAGCACCAGGACACCGAGGCCTTGCTAGAGGTTATTACCAGCCCGCTTTCTTCCCAGGGTATCTAGGATGCTTCTCTGACCTCACCCCCACTACTTGGCTGGGGTTTCTGAGCTCCTCTTGTCTGTGCCTATGGCCCCAAGTTTGCTGAGGGCTGAGGTTCCAACACATGTCTAAAGCCAATTCGCTAGTAATCTTCCCACCCATAATTGTCAAATCAGGACGACCAGTGAATACCTCAGCAGGCATGGAGCTGCTGAGCAGGGAAAAAGCAGCCTGCCATGCCCACCTCTCCGAACAGCCCCCACAGCTCTCCCACGAGTCTTCAGGGACGCCTCCAAAGGGGCTTGCCACTGCCCTGTTCCCATCTCTCCCATCAACTGCCATAACCACTCACTACTAATAAATCACCAGAGAATAAGCCACTGAGAAAGGTCAGAGACTGGGCACAGACTGTCCCATTTAGTCGTTGCAGCACTCCTACCCAGTAAGGCTAATCTCCATCTACAGGTAAAGAAAAGCCATTTCCTCAAAGTCACACAGCTACTAAAAAACAGCCAGGATTCAACCTGAATCCTGAATCCTGAATTCTGAATCAAGAGCCTCCTTCCTGTGTGTTCAACACCTAGTCTCCCCTGAGCGGTAAGGCAGGGACACTCACTAAGCATCCACTGTGCCCCAAGCACAGTGCTAGATATGCTAATAGAGGCAGGATCCTCAAACACTCACCTTGTGGGAACAAATGATTGAGGGAGAAGAAAACCCACGTGAAGCCAAACAGCACCTAGAAAAGTCACCAAGGGGCAGGGAGAGAACAAATCCATGTGAGCTGGACTTTGAGCAGGGTAGGCAGTGCTGGCCTGCAGCCATACCACTGTGGTATCCAGTTCCATCAGTTTTTAGAGGCTAAGCAGGGTCCGACCTGGTTAGTACTTGGATGGGAGACTGCATGAGAACACCAGGTGCTGTAGGCTTGGGAGAAGGTCCCAGCAATCCACTCCCAAAAAGCAATCAGCCATTGAAAACCCTATGGATAGCAGAGAAGCACTGACAATACTGTTTCACTTGTTGTATGTAGGGTCACTATGAGTCGGACACTGACTTGATGACACCTAACAACAACAACAACAACAACAACAACAACAACAACAACAACAACAACAGGTGGTGCTGAGAAGGGGAATGAAGGGGAGTTTGGAATCAGGAATGTCTTACCAGAAGATATGAAGGACAGAAATAGCCCAAAGTAGTATGAGCAACTCCAGGCAGAAGGAATGACTTTCTAAAGCTAAGGGAAGAGAGAAAAGAAGCCTGCTGTGGGGAGTAGAGAGAGGGGACCTTTCCCAGGGTGCTGCCCCTGTTGGGGTGAGGAGGGAGGGTATATGAGTGTTATTTTGCACTCTTAAGCAAGTGGGAACCATAGGCTGGTTCTTTACCAGGGGAAAGATAAGATGCAAATGGCATCTGAGGGAAATTGCTCTACCGGGCATCTGTGGTAAGCAGGGACTAGTTATAATCCAGCCAATGGGCAATAACAGACCTGAATTTGAGTTGGCCAGGCAGCATTAGAAAGGAGACCTAACAATCTCAACAACAAAATCATTATGAAGAATTTCCATCATTTGGCAAATTTTATATTTTAAATTAAATGTATCTTGAAACTGGATATTTATAGGGTGAAAATGAATATTTTAGAATTAATCAAATTTTATTTTTTATGGTCTCCCTGGCTTGTGCAAGGCGAAAAGGATTTTAATGTAGGCTTTAGAAAAATGAGTCAGACAACCAGGGGAAGTTCAATTTTTTTGACCTGAAAAAGCACACTGTTCACCATCATTCCCGTTATGATAGTAGGGGGTTTCTTCCTCTCTTTTAAATTCACCTCAGGACAGGCAAAGGACTTTTCAGGGACCTTCCAGTGGTTAGTACTACATAAGAAGACACTTTAAGAAATATAATCATTGACTGAAATAAATTTCACCCAAAACCCAAGCCCCTGCCATACCTGAACTTCCAACGCTGAGCCATAATAGTGGCCCCCACAGCCAGAAGTTTCTCTCCCAGAGGCCAGGCGGCATCGTCGACTCGGAGTCTCAGACCTGGTGTGAAGCAGACTTCTAAAAGCCAGAGATGTTGCAGAGCCCAGCCTCCCTCCAAACACCCACGAGGGGATCACTAATCATTAACTGGACTCCCAGCCCATAAAAGAAAAATAAACTCTTCGTATTTGTTTAACCTCCAGAGTTTTCAGTTTCTTCTTCTTGATAAAAATAAACAATTTTTCTTTTTCTTTTTCTTTTTTTTTTTTTTGTTTAAACCAGGGGACATTGAAACACACTGTTCTTCCTCTCTGAGCCAAATATGATCAGGAAACTATTTCCCGCACCTCTCCCATTTCCCATTATGAAATGCCAGTGAAGACGCAGGCAGAGTCTTTCATCTCTCGTTGCTGTTATTACTCTAGGTGGTCACAAAATCCTCATTGTACTGGAATTATCTGTGGACATGTTTGTCTCCCTGCAAAGACTCTGAACAACTGGAGAAAGGGGACCTTCTTTTTCACTTTTGGATCCTTAGGCCCAGCACAGAGCAGAGCCTATGAGACACGCTATGTGTAGATTTACTGGACAGAGTAAAAGATGAAATTTGCTTCTACCTTTCACAGAGTCTTGTGTTAGAAGCAAAGTCCGACTTCCCAGGAGAGATGTTTAACTTCCTGAATTCACAAATAAAGAAACAGAATAGCAGAAAAGGAAAATGACCTACAGAGACCCTGTTAGTGGAAGTGGCGGAGCTGGGCCTGGAACCAGGGTGGGTCTGCTGTACTATGTGGCCTCTTTACCCAAAGGATTGACCACAAACCTGGGGAGGTATTTCTAGGCAGTGAGACCAGGCAGTGGGGGTAGGCAGTGGGACGAGGACGGGCGCTTGCCTGGCCAGCACTCCCTGAGTCACAACGCATTGGTGCAAGGCAGAGATCCCGGCAGCAGGCCAGGGTCGTTCTTCCTGAACAATAACTCTGCAAGGTGAGTACTGACTACATCCATGTTTTACAAAGCTGTCAGGTTAAGTAAATTACACAAAGTCACGCAGATCTGGGTTTTAAAGTAGAACAAGTTAGGCCCAGAATTCAGGGTCTGAACCCCTGCACCATGCAGCAACACAGTGAGGCATTGGTGCCCCGCCATGCTGGTGAAAATCCCCCCTCCCCTCACACACACAAGCCCACTTCTCCAGTGCTGCTGCCACCAGGAAGGAGTGGGGCACTGAGGAGGGAATAGCAGAGGTCACTACTGAAGGCTGTTCTGATGTCACAGACCAACCCAGGTCTTGAGAGAAGACACTAGGGTGAGACTGGATGTGTAAGAGTTTTCTTGGTCCCCCTCCATGAAGAATAAGGCATGTTGAAGAAGGAGAGGGCAGCCTTTATGTTGTGCTGCAGGTATGGCACCTGGGAAACAGAGTGGGAAGGAAAGCAGATAACATGGATAACACATTGACTGCAGCACAGTTCCTAGAATATTCTAGCCAGGCCAATGGGGAGTCCTCACGCCACACTCTCCTGTTAAAGCAGGCCCTATGTCTTGTAGGAATGAGCCTGCATTAGCAGCCAATCCCTGATCAGCACAAAATGAATGTGTGTGGGGTTGGGGGGGAGCCACGGAACTTCACTGCCTCAGGGGTGGGGGAATAATACAGATTTAAACAAATCTTAGGAAATAAAAATTCTAAGGCCTCACCAGCTTATGACTACAAAACGAGGTCACATTAATTTTTTAAAGTGTGTTATTTCATAGTTCTGCATATACATGCTTTTTAAAAGAAATTAAAAATACAAAAGCATGTTTTGTTGGGTGTCAGTGAGTTGGGTCTAACTCATAGCAATCCTATGTACAATAGAATGAAACACTCCCCAACACTGTGCCGTGCCCCATGCTATGGCAGTGCTTCTCTGCTATTCATAGGGTTTTCAATGGTTGATTATCTTTGAGATTGTTTTGGGAGTGGGCTGCCAGGTCCTTCTCTCATTTTTTGCCATGCTGGGGATCAAACCCATGGCCTCAGAGAGTACAGAGTAGCCCTTTACCAACTGAGCTAAACCCTATATGATAAAAACTAAATCTCCACCCCCTCTTCCCGTTGCTTCACTCTATAGAGAGCAGTCTTGTCACCCTTTTCTTGCATATCCTTCTAAAAATAGCCTATCTCACCATTTTTTGATTTTTACAGTTCTGGTCAACTATGCAAAACCTTTTGAGCCTTGCTTTTCACACCAAACAAAATATTTTGCAGCTGCTTCATTCCTTTTTTAAGACTGCACAGAATCTCATTAAATAGAACATGTCATGACATTTTAGTGTCCAACCCCAAATGGCTCAAGCTCTTCTCCTATGATTATCAGGGAGCCCAATCTTTTGCCAGGTTCTTCTCCAATCTGAAGTGAAGGGCATGATTTTGGAGCCTCTACTCCTGAGGTCCTATATGTACAGTATGTGAATACATGTGCACATTCACACATATACACACACACACCCATCAGAACAAGTCATAAACAAGCATAGCACAGTTGTTTAGCAGCCTTGGAATGACTCAGTTTTCCTTGCTTTCTTGCTTGTGGTTCTTAAGAATAACAGACTATGCTGGGAGTGTAGCATCCTGAACCACAGGGAATTGACTGGAAGAACCTGGGCCCTTTTCCAGCCCTCCCACCTCCTCCTTCCCAGAAGCAAGATGTCCTTCAATGCATTCGCCCAGTGAATCATGTGTCCCCAGAGTTTAAAACCCAGGCAGGCTGCTTTCTGTAGCCCCTCAGCTGCTGTGCATGTGGGGCACATGCAGAGAAGACACCATCTCCCCTGGGGCAGCATTCCTGAGCCTTGGGAAACTGGCTCACAGCGAATGCTAGGCTTCTGTCCCCACTAGCTGGTTGTAATTTAGTGTGTGTGGATGTTTTGTCTTGCCAGACTAAGACAAGTTGATAACCCAGAATGTGGTGAACATGCTTCATACATGTTGTTGTTGTTAGGTGCTATTGAGTTGGATCTGACTCACAGTGACTCTGTGTAAAACTGAATGAAACACTATCTGACACTGTGCCATGCACAGGATCATTTTTATGTTTAAGCCCAGTGTTGCAGCCACTGTGTCAATCCATCTAGTTGAGGGTCTTCCTTTCTTTCATTACCCTGCCACTCTCTCACACACAAGTAAAATTTTGCTAAAGATCATTCAAAAGCAACTGCAGCAGTACCTAGACGGGGAACTACCAAAAAATCAAGCTGGATTCAGAAGAGGGAGGGGAACCAGGGACATCATTGCTAATGTTAAATGGACAGTAGCCAAAAGCAGAGAATACCAGAAAGATGTCTATCTACGTTTTATTGACTACACAAAGGCATTTGACTGTGTGAATCATAAAAAAGTATGGATAACACTGTAAAGAATGGGAATACTAGAGCACTTAATTGTACTCAACGAGGAATCTGTACAAGGATCAGGAGGCAGTTGTTTGAATAGAACCAGGAAATGCTACCTGATTTAAAGTCAAGAAAGGTGTGTGCTAGGGCTGTATCCTTTCACCATACCTCTTCAATCTCTATGCTGAGCAAATAATCTGAGAAGCTAGACTTTATGAAGAACCTGGCATCATGATTGGAGGAAGACTTATAAACAACTTGTGTTATGCAGATAACCCAGCTTTGCTTGCTGGAAGTGAAGAGGATTTGAAACTTTTACTGGCAAAGATCAAAGAACATGGCCTTCAGTATGCTTTGTGCCAACATCAAGAAAACAAAAATCCTGACAACTGCATCAGTATGCAACTTCATGATAAATGGAGAAAAGATTGAGATTGTCAAAGATTTTGCTTCACTTGGTTCTACAATCAACATCCATGGAAGCAGCAGTCAAGAAATCAAAACATGCATTGCACTGGGAAAAGCTGTGGCAAAAGATTTCTTTAAATTGTTGAAAAGTAAAGATGTTACATTGAAGAGGAAGATGTGCCTGACTCATGTCATGGTATTTTCAGTCACGTCATATGCTTGCAAAAGCTGCAGAATTGATGCTTTTGAATTATGGTGCTGGAGATGAATATTGAAATTGCCATGGACTGCCAAAAGAACAAACAGATTTATCCTAGAAGAAGTGCAACCAGAGTGCTCCTTGGAAGCAAGGATGGCTAGATTGCATCTTATGTATTTTGGACATGTAGTCAGGAGGGACCAATCCTTGGAGAAGGATATCATGTTTGGGGGAGTGGTAGGTCAATGAGAAAAAGGAAAACCCTCCACTAGATGGATTGACACTGCAACAAGGAGCTTAAACATAAATAAGATTCTGTGCCTGGCACAGAATCGGGGAGTGTTTCATTCTGTTGTACATAGGGTCAATATGAGTCAGACCATCTCAAACGGCACCTAACAACAATGGGGGCTCATCATTGGGTTGCAGTGCTACAAGGCAGTACCAAGACAAAGCTGAAGGAAGAGAAATCTCTGTGGGTCCCTTGGGCTGAGTCAAAAGTTTCCCAAATGGTGGAAGAAACTGGCTTGAGGTGTTTGGTTTGGGGATTTCCCTTGGTCTCCCAATTCATGACAGGCTAGCAGACAGAAGACAATAGATAACATAAAAAAAAAACCAGATATCAGTAATATGTAGGTAGTATATGGTGATATTTCTACCTTTTGTGTGAGGGCTTTTTGAATGCCAGATACTATTCTATGTAAAATGTACAACAGTCCTACAAGGTAGGCGCTATTATTATCTCCATTTTATGCATGTGGAAACAGAGGCAGAGCCCAATAAGTTTTCTGAGGCTACCCAAAGTGGCAGAGAAAAGATTTCAACCTGAAAAACTGCCACCGGTGACCACATTCTTATCTACTACGTGAAGCACGAGTTACCTAGTCTCATCCGCACCACAACCCTCATAGCAGGAAGCATAAGCCCCACCTTACATTAGTCCTCAGTCATCTGAAGCTCAGAGGTGTCAGTACGTGCCTGGCAGCAGAGCAGGGTTTCAAAGGCAGTCCTCTGCAAAGTGTCGAGCACACTGCATCTTAGTCCTAAGTGCATAGTCATTACCATGCTCTCCCAGCAGGGAAACAATGCCCACCTCCAGAGTATGGCTTCCTCCTGGGTCTCCTGGATTCAGGGCTGCTGGAAGAGGGACACCAGAAAGCCCACCTCAACCAAAAATGTCACCTCCACTGGGCAGTCTCTAGTGGAGATCATCCTGCTGGAGAGTCATTAGTTTGCTCAAGGTCGTGTCTCCTGTATCTTCTATTCAGGCATTCCCGTCTCTGTTTCTTCCATGCCTATCCACTTATAACCCGTACTAATATAGATTCAAAGTTTTACTTAAATAAGCCTTAATAAATGCATTTCAGAAGAAAAATTTACATGAAGAAGACACAACCAGCCCTTTGTCTGCTGGCATTGGCAATGGGGAAGGATATCCATATTCTAGCCAACATGATGGGGAACACCGGTTTGAAGCACAGACCTCCATTAATGAACACAAACTTCAACCCACAGCTCTGGAGATGGGGGAGACGAAAGGATTCTTTCCTTGCTCCAGTCTCAAACTTCACACAACCCCTTTTTAGACTCATGTTCTTTGGGTGTCAGGGTTGAAAGTCCAGGGAATCCAAACCCAGAGACCCTGAGAGGTCACTCAGTTAATTCAGAAGATGACATTCAGGCCCAAAATGTGGTAAGAGGAGGCTTGGCAAGTGGGGGCAGGTGTAACCAAACACAGCACAGAGAAGGCTGTATCATGGCCCAAGCATTGTGGGAGGGCTTCTCCATGGCCAAGAGGCAGAATCAGGGCAGAGGAAGAGTAGGCTTCTGGGCAGGGGAGAGGTGCGGAGAGGAGAGTGAAAGCACTCTACCCATTTCACAGCTTTCCCTGGCTCAGTTCTCCCCTTTCCCTACCCTGCAACCAAATGTGGAACTCACGCCCACAAGCTTTCCTCTGGCCAACCCCCTCAGTGTGGAAACGTGAAGGACAGCACACAGGCTACTCCCATTACCATCTTATTCCTGGGTTTCATTCTGACTCTAAGGAATGAATTTCTAATACTTGCATATAATCAGGGCTGGGATTTAGCTCAGTTGGTAGATTGCTGCTCTGCACTCTCTGAGGTCCAGAGTTCAAGACTCAGCACTGTAAAAATGGGAGAAGGACGTGGCAATCCACTCCTGAAGCAATCCCCAAACAATCAGCCATTGAAAACTCTATGAATGGCAGAGAAGCACTGACATGGGCATAGCACAGCATCAGAGACAATTTTGTTCTATTGTAGATAGGGCCACTTTAAGTTGGACTGGACTCAACGACACCTAACCACCATCACCACCACCTCTCAGAGGGGCAAAGAAGCTGGAGGTTGAGCTGACCACCAATGATGATAAATCTGCCATCTCTCCATCTCTCCATAAATCCAAAATGACCTGGTTTGAAGAGTTTCTGAGTTGCTGAGCATGTGAAGTTCCTGAAGGGCAGCTGCCTGGAGGGGCGTGGAGATTCCGTGTCCCTGTAACCTTTACCTGTAACCTTTATAATAAACTGGTAAATGTAAGTGGGTCCCTAAGTTCCATGAGCTGTTCCAGTAAATTAATTGAACCTGAGGAGGGGTCATGGGAACCTTTATTTACAGCATGGTGATCAGAAGCAGGCACCACCACCTGGAACCCGTGACAAGCATCTGGAGGGAGGCAGTCTGGCAGGACTGAGCCCTCCACCATGGCGCTGACACTAACTCTAGGTAGACAGCATCAGAACTGAATTGGGGGACAAACAGCTGGTGCTCACAATAGACTTGGTTGGCATGTGGGGAAATGACCTGCCAACTTCTGCTATCAGAGTGTTGAGCAGCATAGGAGAACAGGAGGAACAGGTTGCTTCGATTTTTTCATCTCTTACAGAGGCAAACCTGAGTTTCAACCCAGCTCTCTCTCATCCTAGCTAGGTGACTTTGGATGGATGGCAGCTTCTAAGCCCAGTTTCTTCATTTGTTTTGAACCACTTGACACAAGGCAACACTCTTTTCCTATTCTCTAGGTGTCCTTCCCAACCCCCAAACTCTGAAGATGGGAAGAAAAAGGATGGCAAGCCTGCCCCCATCCTTTTCTAGATAACCACTGGCTCCTTCACCAGCCCCTGAGCAGCAATTCCTTGACTTGGTATGTTAGCCTGGTTAGATGGCAAAATCGCCAGAGCTGCCATTCCTTCCCCACAACACCCCAGTAGCTCTGTGGCTATTAAAAAAAAAAAATGCAGGATTATTCCAGAGAGGTAGAGGAGGAAGAGCAAATAGAGAGTGTGGTTGGAGAAGCTCAGGGAAAAGTGGACAAAACCAACACTAATTTTGCAGATCTTGGAAAAAATATATTGCCAAGACATTTAGACAATATCGAGCAGTCTTAGTAACACTGAAATCAAATGGAAGCACCCTCTGGTAGCCGGTCAAAAAAGTACCATCAATCCCTGAACTGCGACATGTGGCCAGTTCTGCTTTCCCAGTACACATTACCTTGATAAATGTGACAGACTCCTGCCGTGTATCACACCATCTTTATTGATTTGCCCCACCATTATGCGTATCACCAACTTTAGTATCTCCTTCCCCCATACATTCTCATCCTCCCTCCCCCACCTTCTCGCAAAAAAGGCAAAGACCTTGAGCCCAGGAGCAAGTGGACAGGCAGGAGTGACAATGGGAGGGTGCAAGTGTCCTCTTCCCATTGCATCTATTTTCCAGAGAAATAGGAAGTGAGGTTACTAGTTGAAAGAGTTTAGGGAGGCTTTGAGGTTTGAGAAGAGGTGTATGAGAATATCAAATTTTTGAACTGTGTCTATTACAAAGAACAAGAATTAGCAAGAAAATTGAATAGGATGTCTAAAGAGTCTTTTCTTGGTGTCTCCAATTGTGGCTAATGCCCTACAACAGAAAACAACAGATGGTAGGTTTTCCCCCACCCCTCTCCACCTCCTCTACCAGTCTCTAAAGAGACTGAAGGACTTGGAAAGACAAATCCCTGCAGGATTGACTCGGAGGTAGCCAGACTGCTGTTTTCAGACCTCCCAGCTGAACACCATGGACCTGAAGGAGAGACCATGGGGAGTCACAGTTCTGTGGCTACACTAAAAGGGGATTGGGGTGCCCATTCTCACATCCCAGCAGCAGGCGGACTAAAGGAGTCCCCCTTGATGACTGAGGCATCTCACTTCTAAGCTGGACATCTGCTGAGCAGCAAGCACCTGAGACTGACCCAGAAGACAGCCACCATGCAGCAGCAGTCGTGTTGGGACTGGGCCAGGATAGAAGACTGCAGGTGATGTCAAAGGAAGGTGGCAAGTGCCGGGACATCGAAGTAGCCTTTGCCTAGCAGATTCTGTTGAGCTGGGCCTCGAAGGATCAGTCAAAATTTACCAGGTAGAAAAGGAGAGAGAAGAGAATCAAGAGATAAAGAAAGGGACTGATGTATCCATGGGAATATGAGAAGCTCAGCAAGATCAACTTGTTATTTATAAATATACCTCTGGAGGGTCATGAAGGAGGCACCAGATGGGAGGTTATTCGGCAATAATCATTGAATGTGTACAGATTAAGTGCCTACTGTGTGCGCAGGAACAGCACTAGATTCTGTCTCGAGAATACAGAGAAGTGAATAGAAAAATAACAAAACTGGTACTGTGTTGAGGGTCCTGATAAGGAAAGGACTGAGCGTGGCTGGCTGTAGCATCTGCCTGGGCTTGCGTAGCTTGGACTGCAGAAATCCAGCAGCAAAATGCTCAGTGCAATAAGGCAAAAGAGGGGGATAGATTTAAAGCACATTTGGAGATAAACATCCACAGCTGTACCACCCTGGTGTGCGATCTCATCAGACCTCAGAAGCTAAACAGGGTCAGGCCTTGATGAGAAACTACCTGGGAATACCAGTGCTATAGGCTCAGGAGAAGGACCTGACAGTCCACTCCCCAAACAAGCAGCTATTGAAATCCTATGAAAAGCAGAGAAGCACTGACATAACTGTGGGTGGGCATGGCACAGTGTGAGGAAGTGTTTCGTTCTGTTGTACACAGGGTTGCTATGAGTCAGACCTGATTCTCTGGCAGCTAACAACAACAAGGAGGTAAAGCAGTCCAGCAGATGCCATTGGGACCCCTGTGTGCCCCTCACTGCTCCTATGCACCTTAAGGCTTGCCACCACAAATATCTCAGAGTCTTTGGCTTGCACAAAAGGCAAGCTGAGAGGTATGAGGCAGTTAGCATCCCCAGAAGTGGTCCTCAATCAGGTGTGAGTCAGCAGATACATGCTCCAGGCCTGCTTCCCCTTTAAGTGGGGTGACTTGGAGGACTGTCTTAGGCAGAGGACCCAGATGAACAGCCCCCCAGGTGCCCACAGTGGAAACTTGCTCATTCACACAGCCTGTGTGGTTCTCTCTCTGCGCAGTCTCAGTTCCTCATTCCCCTACTGGTCTTCCTGGAATGGCCTCCAAACTCCCTGTACACAAGTATTTATCTCAGAATCCACTTGGGGTGAGTAGGGGAAGGGGAATCCAATAGAAGAAAAAGAGAAAAAAAAATTGAATGATTAGATCATGAAAATGAAGACTGAAATACGAGGCTCTGAGATTTCTGGCTTGGGAGATACTGACCCCATCAAAAAGATAAAAGACTTTGATACAAGAAGAGGGATAAATTCAGGGAGAATGAGATGAGTGTGGAGAGATGAGTCCAAGGTGCCCAAAGGACTTGTTATCTCAAAATCCCCCGAGTTCAAGTTTAAGACTCTAAAGGCTGATTACAGTGTCTTCTTTTGACCCAAGAGAATATAAAGCCCTAGCCGTCTCTTCTAGCCGGTGTCTGTATTCTAGTTTCTCATAGTTGGAAGGGCTCACTCCTTTAAAACCATGCATAACTCCCCACCAGCAGCCAGCAATGGCCGCTGTGGAATCGCTGTCTCCACCATGGAAAAAGGCTCGGTGGGCAAGTTCCTTCCAGGAATTCCCTGAGGCAAGGATGGCATCGTAGGCGATCATGGGGGCATCGTGTCCGCTGCTGCCACCCCAGCCAGAGTAGCTCAGGGAGGTGTAGAACTGATCTCTCTCCTTCACGTCATAGGGCTGGGGGAAGGCAGGGGTTGACCCGCCATCCCAAATGCCCCTAAGTTTCAAGTATTTCTCCCATTGATTTTGGAAGTAGGACCTGTGGGAAAGAAAAAAGTCTATAGTCAACTGAAAAACTAAAGTCAGAAGCTATAACGAAAATCACAAGGTAGATGTGCAAATAGAGAAAAGTCCAAGATGACTTCAAGTACATTTTTAAAAACCATGGTGTGCTCTAAGAGCCATTCGTTTTGTAAATTTTTGTTAAGCATCTACATAAATAAGACACCAAGGCCACTGCTAGGTAGAGAAGATATATATCAAGTTAAAGGGTAGGAAATAGAGGGGTTTTTCATTTTCCTCCATTGAGAGTAACGTCACATGTCACCTATCCAGGGGAAATTTTGGGATATCACAACCATGGGTGACTTCAGCAGAAATCCTCTGGAGATTTTTATTCTAAGAAAGAGAATGTGAAGTGAACTGACAAAAAGGGGAAGGTGTGGCCTTGCCACTTATTAATTAGCTAGTGGAAAAACTTCTCTCTCAAGCATTCTAAGCAAGGGTTTCAAAATATTTATTGATATCAAGACAAGAATGGAAAAACAAGTTCCAGGGAAGTAGGAAATAAGCGAGAAAGTTTGTCTCAGCATAGGACGGCTGCAAAACTTATAGAAAGCCAGGACACACAACAAGATCCCCACATACAGCTAAGCTAAGCACTGAGGCACGCCCTTGGCTACTTGGGGCAACTATGGCTGGAAGGGAACTTGAAATCCTCAGCAGATGGGCAAGGAGGAGGCTGAGCAGTGAGAACTATGATAGCTGCTGTGACCCCTGAACCCTAGGCACATGCACACAGCATGTGCACACACAGATTTACCCACGGGAAGGCAGGGGCATGCACCTGAAGACCCACCAGTGTTGAAGATTCTCCTCTACATAGTAGCCTGACTGGACAATGTGCTTTTTAGCTTCTGGCAGCACCTCCAACAGTCCTTTTCCCCACTGCCAGGGTGGTTGGCCATTCACCGCATAGGCTGTAAAAAGAGCTGATGCGAGAGCTCCCAGGTAGGCTGTTGGGTGGTGATGCGTGATCCGACCGCTCTCGATGCTCACTTGGATGAGTGTGTCCCGCTGGCTGTGGTGAGGGAACCTGAGACCGATGCACATGGCCCTCATGGCAGCCCCGCAGCCACCGTGATGGCTGTTGAAGGGAATCCTCCATCCATTGGCCTTGTCAGGCTCCAGCTGCATGGCGCTGCTCATACAGGTGCCACCTGGGGAGAAGTCAGGTAGGGTGTGGGATCAGTGTTACCAAAGACCCCAGTAGAAAGAATAGAAGGGGAATCCAACCTGCCTCGCATGTGTGAGGCCCTGGGTTCAACCTCCAGAGAAGGGGGAGGTAGAGTAGAAAGAAGGCAGAAGGAAGAAGAAAGGAGGAAGAAGGGAAAAGGGAGGAGAAGGGAGAAGGACAAGGAGGAGCAGGAGGGACAAGTGAAGGAGGAGAACAGAAAGCCAAGAAAATATGATAGTGAAGGCTCCTCAACTCCAACCCCCAAACTAACCATGGGCCTTACACTTGGAATCTTCACTAGTTATTACAGAGCTCTCACAACTCAAAAAGTTAAGGTAGAATGTGTTATATCTTTTTTTTTTTTTTTTGCGCAGTACTAGGGTTGAACCCAGGGCCTCACACTTGCATGCTTTGCACGTGCTGTACCACCAAGCTGCACCCCCAGCCCATTTTTTTACTTTTGGAGACAGGGTCTCACTAAATTACGCAGACTGACTCTGGTCTTGAACTTGTGATCCTCCTCTCTCTGCCTCCCAAGCCGTTGGGATTGCAGGCATGCACCACCATGCCTGGCCTAATATATTATATCTTTTTAAATGAATAAGATAAGGCTCAGAACTTATGAACCTTCTTCAAGATCATAGAAGCAGCTAGTTAGTGGCCCTGTAAAATCCTTAAGAATCCAAAGCCCAGGCCCTCTAAGAGTCCAGTAAGAACCTGACAACTGGAGTTCCTGACTGCCAGAAAGAGGCCACAAGTTCTAGAGTGAAGCACTTGGCACAGATGAGGAGCAGTGGACCTTGACTGTCCCCTACGTGACAGTGACATAAGCAGGCTTGTCCCACTGGCCTACGTACCGGGGAACTGTAAATACTCATGGAGCCAAGCCATGGCACTAATAAACTATGCAGGGTAGGATTCCGGTTCCCTTATTGTCAGGTGATTCACAATGCTCGAGAATGACACAGGAGGACAAAGAGAACATGCTACATGCCAAACTCAGGAGATATTGGTGCTAAGAAAGGATGGACAGAAATTATAAGGTTTATAAGGCCTATCCTTGGGGTTAGAAGAGGCCCCTGCACATGGTAGTGGTAGGGAGCTTTTCATCAAGAATGATTTTAGGCTGAATTGTGCCCTCCCAACCCCCTCATACTCAGTACCTCAAATGGAGTTAGGGCCTTTTTATTGGAGACAGGCTAAAATGAGGCCCTTAGGATGAGGCCTAATCCAGTCTGACTGGTGCCTCACAGGAAGAGCCTCAGGGACGCACAGGGAGCCACCAGGGATGCATGCACACAATGAGAAGGTGACCATCTGCAAGTCAAGAGAAGCTCTGGAAGAAACCAAACCTGCCAACGCATTGCCTTAGACTTCTAGCAGCCAGAACCGTGAGAAAAGAAACATCTGTTGTTTAAGTCATGCAGTCTATAATGCGTGGTGTCCCTACAGACTAATATAGCAGAAGTCAGTCAAATGGGGGGAATGGGTGACACAAATCACCAGGTGGATGAAGGAACCATAGGAAGTTCCCAAAGTGGGTGAGAACCACTTGTGAGAAGACCTGAGACCAGAAGAAGAGTTTTTACAGAATCTTTTCCATTTTTCTTTAAAAGAAAAAAAGTTTTTTGTTTATATTTGTTTACTAAAAAAAAAAAAAAAACCTTGTTAGCTGTTAGGTGCCATCAAGTCGGTATCCAACTCATAGCGACCCTCATAGGGTTTTCAATGGCTGACTGTTTCGGGATTGCCTTGGGAGTGGATTGCCAGGCCCTTCTCCAAAAAAAAAAAAAAAAAAAAAAACCTTAGAAAACACAAATAAGTAAAGTAAAATAAGACACTATGGCTACTCCCATCACCTAGATATAATTATTAACGTCTTTGTGTACATTCTTCAGACCTCTCCCAACACACACACATTTATGCTTTAAATAACAGCAGGTTCATAACATGCATAATGCTCTGACATCTACTTCTCTTTTTTCACTTTATGTATAATATCTTTCCATATGAGTAACTATTCACCTGCATAATTTTATACACTCATAGTTATATGTCACCATAATAAAGTAAATTATGGGAAATTTAGATGCTTCTATTTTTATCATAATGACAGTACCATTTCCTTGATATTTAAATCTTAGTGATTTTTTGGTCTGTTTCATTCTCCACCCTCCCTAGACCTCCCACTGCTGCGCTCACCTGGTGCCCGACCAGCCATGTCTTCCATGCAGTCTTGGTAATGCTTAGCAAGGAGAGAGTACAATCGAGTCAAGTTTGGGGCCTGTCCAGCCTCCAGCAGGGCTTCTGCTGTGGCTAGGTGCATCACTGTGTCATCACTGACTCTCCACTGTTCCACATCTATGGCTTCCAAGCCACCCAGCTGGGCCAACTGCTGGTGTATCTTCTCTCCATCCCGAATGAACTCCCACTTCCCGTTGTGGTACCCCAAGGCATCTCCAGCTGCGCTCAGCACCATGGCAGCCATGTACCTCTCCATCAGTCCCTCACACGTGCTGGGCTTCATCCAAGCTGTCTTAGGGGACGATTAAGACACCTGAGGGAGGATGGAGGAAGAAGAATCAGAGAATACAAGAGCCCCATCTACATTTTACTGGGCACTCTACTCATCGGGTTCTAGCACTGCAAAAACTAGAGGACCTGGCAATCCACTCCAAAGTAATTCCGAAACAATCAGCCATTGAAAACTCTGTGAGGGTTTCTGTGAGTTGGACCCGACTCAACAGCACCTAACAACTACTCATTGGCACTGTATTAAGTGAATATCATTTAATCCATATCACAGATCTATGTATTATTTGGCCCATCTTACATATGAGTAGTCTGCAGCGGTAACCCTGTGACATCCAATCCCTTCAGATCTCGGAAGCTAAGCAGGGTTGGGAAGCTGAGGTTGGAAGCTAAGCAGGTTGGTTAGTACTTGGATGAGAGACTGCCTGGGTAGGCTTGGGAGAAGAACCATGCAACCCACTCCCAAAATCAATCCGCCACTGAAAACCCTATGAACAGCAGAGAAGTATTGACAACAGTGTTTCCCCTGTAGTATGTAGGGTCGCTATGAGTCAGATACCAACTCAATGGCACTTAACAACAACAACAACATATGAGTAAACTGAGGATCGTAGAGATAATGCATGAGACTTGTCTCAGGTCAGAGAACTAACAAGTGGGAGGGCTGGGATTCCACCAGAGGTCTTTCCGACTCCAAAGCCCATGGTTTTAACTATGACTGTCTGTTTGCCTCTTGGTGACTGGCAACCCCATTAAATTCTACAGGTCAACACAAGCCTGTCATTTTCTCTTTTTAGCTGAGATTTGGTCTTTCTTGGAAAAGTATCTCTTTACATAAATTATAATTCTTTCTATTAGTATTACAATGCACAGTTTGCAAAGAACCTACACATTCACTTTCTCACTAGTAGGGAGGGATTGCAGTATGCTTTTTACAGATCAGGAAACTGAGGTTCAGAGAAGCTTAGGTTACACAGCCAGAGAGTAAAGACCCTAGAACCACAATTTTTGATTCCAGGTCACTGCACCTCAGCCTGGGCCTGCTACCTTTCACAATCTTGTGGTGCCAGTACCTTAGCTTCTGCATATGTAAAAACAGTAATGACAAGAACAGCAGCAACCACAGGGGCTGGGAATGCAGGTCAGTGGTAGAGCACTTGCCTAGCATGTCTGAGGCCCTGGGGCAGATCCCTAGCACCACAAAAGAAACCAAAACCAAACCAACAAGGACAACCACCAAAAACAAAACAAAACAAAACAAACAAACAAAAACCCTACCTCCTGGATGTGCTGGCACATGGTAAGTACAATTCTAGTAATTATTTTTAATATTGATACACAGCCAGGGAACAAAGGTCTTTCTGTTACTGAACTAGAATACTATTCCCCCATAACATAACATTCCCTTCAATAGCAGTATTTAAATCTTGTTTTTCTTCTAAATGACAGAGTCCTAGAGTACTAGGATCTCAGCTAATAGCCCCACCATCAATTAAATCCAGGGTAAAGTGCTGGCTTCCCTGCAGGGGCATTTCCTAAGAGCCCTCCTCCTCTGAGCAACTTCCCAGTGTGCCCTGTTCCCTGTGGCTGTCAGGTTCAGAGCCCCTCTACCCACCCACCCACCCCGCCCCCCACAGGCAGGCAAACACTTTCAAGGACCAGAGGACTAGTTCATCCTCCCCTCAGTTCAAACTCTTTGTCCACCCATTTGTCCTTCCTCCCCTCCACTTATCTAAACCTTATTTTGTCCCAGGTTAGTTTTGTCCCAGGTTAGTCAAGTGCCAGGGACACTGCGATCCTGAGACTGCACAGCTCTGAGCCAGGGAAGGCAGACTGAGAAGCCCCCAGAGAAGCAGGAACCATGAGGATGGATTCAGCATCCATTCCCAAAACCAGTTCCTGACCACCCTGGCCCTCCTGGCTCACAAAGGATGTAAAGCCTTCTTTACATATTCTGTTATTTATAAATGAAGACTAGGAATTGGATCTCTGGGCTACCAGGCCTGACTCTTCCAAAAATTATTTTTGTGGCAGCAAACAAGCAGCCATCCACCCTGGAGCCCCGTTTTCCCATTTGTAAACTGGGCAGTGGGGACAGCAGGGGATGTAGATGTTCTCCGAGGTCTTGGCTTGGGGAGAGACTTTTGGAGCCCAACTCAGCTGGCCTCTGAGGACTAACCTACAACACCCCACACTCTCCCTCCCCATGTCCTCCTTCCCTCTCATCACATGTTCTGGCTTCTGCGCAGAGAGTGTTTTTGAGTGCTGCAAGCCTAAACCGGGACAGGAAGAAGACCAGAATGGTTTTCGGTGAAAATTCCTTTTCACTTTGGCACACGCATCCTGCCCTAGCCTCCAGCTTCCAGATTCTGTTATTCATTAAACGTCTCTAAACTTTCTCGGATCACATCCTGGCAACCGAACTACACATTCAAAACTGAAGTCCGATCTCCAATCTTCCTCTGCCTGCTATTTGGCAGGAGGGGGATAAGCAGGGACGCGGACGGGGGCGTCCACATGAACCACGCTCACTCCCTCAATTTGCAAAGGGGCCGCTGCCCGCACTGGGAAATCTTGATGGACCGCACTTTCAGTACTAGCTGGGGCCGAGGTTTGGCACGAGGCTACCTGCCACCCCTAGGAGGTGCAAGTGGGGGGCTGCGGGGAAGGGTACCGGGTCACCACCCGGAAGAGCGCCGCCCGGGGAGGATCGTGTACCTGGTGGTCGCGGAGCTCAGGGCGCCAGGGAAGCCTGGCTGCGAGTCGAGGGCGGCAGCCGAAGGAGCCGCGCACAAGCGGAAGGAAGGCAAGGGCGGAGCCGCGGGGCCAAGCTCCTGGACCGCGCCCAGGTCCGCGCACCACGGGCGAGCGCCCCAGCGCCCTGCGCGTGCCCCTCGCGGGGTCCGAGCGAGCCGCCGGGCCTGGAAAGCGGCTTGGGGGCGCCGCGCGTCCTCCTGTGCCGGAGCCCCAGCGGACGGAACAGCTGTCACCGGCTCCGGCTCCTTCAGCTGTGTAGGCCTCGGGGAAGCACCTGGCTTGGCGAAGTGTGGCAGCCTGGGGAACAGGCTCTGATCTGCGTGTCGTCAAGAACTCACGTGTGGCCCTGGGCCTTTTCTCAAGCTGAGCTTTCCTGGCCCGCAGTGACCCAGTGTGGTGCCCAAATACAGTACTTGGAAAAGGGCATTGAATGCTCCCTGATCAGGTTTCTGCCCCATCACCATCACCACCCACACACACCTCGCAAGGCACAATGATGGTACCTGCCTCTTAGAGTGGCTGTAAGGATTAAGTTAGTTAATTTTAGCTCTTGTCATTTATTTAGTAGTTTTGGGTCTCTTCACTGAAGTGTTTGTAATTCCAGAAAATTGGAAAAAAATGGAAGTATTAGTTTCCTTCTCCTAAATTATAGCTCTCCTATGGGACTGTTTGGCCAGCAGCCATACCACTGTGGCCTCCGATGCCATCAGATCTCTGAAGCTAAGCAGGGAGGGGCCTGTTTAGTCCTTGATTGAGAAACTGCCTGGGAATACCACGTCCTGCAGGCTTGGGAGAAGGACCTGGCAACCCACTCCCAAAAAACAATCAGGCACTGAAAACCCTATGAATAGCAGAAAAGCACTAACAATACTGTTTTGCCTGTCCTACATAGGGTCACTATGAGTTAGACACTGACTCCACAGCACCTAACAAGAACAATATGGGACTGTTTGAAGCATCAGATAGATATGGAGATACTCACGTGAAAAGAGTTTGGTGACATTTTATTAAGCAAAAATAAATAATCAAATTTTATTTTACCGTTTTGTTTGTTTATTTGGTTTTTTGAGATAGGGTCTTGCCACATAGACCAGGCTGGCCTGGAACTCAGGCCTCCTGCCTCAGCCTCCTGGGTGTTGGGATTACAGGCATGTGCCACCACCACCTACTGTAAATCATCAAATTTTAAAATGATGACTATATATATATGGTCTTATTTGTAAGACCTGCATATGTATGTGTGTGTGTAAATTGGGTCAAGGAAAACATCAAATTGTTACCAATGATTATCATTACCTCTCATGAGGGGAACAGGAGAGTTTCCTTGGAGTAAGGACAGATAAAGGGAAACTTAATCTTTTATAATAAGAACTTTTATATAGTATGTATATAAAGAAATTTTAGCCCGGGCATGGTAGCGCAAGCCTGTTTAATACTAGCTCAGGAGGCAGAGGCAAGAGGATTGCAAGTTGTAGTCCAAAGGCAGCCTGCATAATTTAGTGGGGTCCTATCTCAAGATAAAAAAATTTTAAAAGGGGTTTGAGGTGCAGCTCTGTGGTAGAGCATTTGCAAAGTAAGCTCCAGGCCCTGGGTTCAGTGGTCCAGTATTACAAGAGAAAAAAAATTAAACAGGAAGTAGAAACCATCCACAGTCCACCGCTCAAGAGTTGTATATACTTACAGGCTTTATCTTATGTACATGGTTTTGTTTTTTTGTTTTTGTTTGATTTTTTTAAATGGGGTCATTTTGTAAATAGAATTTCATATTCTTTAAAAAAAACTATTTAGCTTTGTCAATTACTATAATGACTCCAAATATTCAGATAAGGTCATGGTTTAGACTAAACTCCCTTCCAGTTTGATATAATAAAAGTAGGAGGCCCTGGTGCTCAGTTGCTTTTCTACCAAACCATGGCCAAAACTGTTTCAAAGAAGAACAGAAGCACAGATAATTAAAAAAAAAAAATAAGGGATTAAACAAATCTTTGACACTTCATGGTCCTAAATGTATATCATGACTGTCTAGTTAAATAATTATGTGTGTGTGTGTCTGTGTGTGTGTATGAGGGAGGAAGAGAGAGAGAGAACATAAGCTTGCACTAGCACGCAAACAAGAAATGATTAATAAATAAGTCCCTTTGGACACTCCTGCAGAGAATAGCAACAAAGTAGCTCACAGAAAAACATACCATAGTATGTTGTTGTTGTTGTTAGGTGCTGTCCAGTCGGTGTCCGATTCATAGCGACCCTCATAGGGTTTTCAATGGCTGACTGTTTCGGGATTGCCTTGGGAGTGGATTGCCAGGTCCTTCTCCCATTTTTTGTGGTACTGGGAATTGAACTCGGGACCTCAGAGACTGCAGCACAGCGCTCTACCAACTGAGCTAAATCCCAGCCCATACCATAGTATAGGACCTCTATATTGTTGTTAGGTCTGGTCAAGCTGGGTCCTACTCATAGCACCCCTATATACAGCAGAACTAAACACTCCCAAACACTATGCTATGCCCCATACTGTCAGTGCTTCTCTGCTGTTCATTGGGTTTTCACTGGCAGGTTTTTTCTGGAGTAGATTGCCAGGACCTAACCTACAGCACCTGGTATTCCCAGGTGGTCTCCCATCCAAGGAGTAACCAGGTCAATCCTACTTAGGTTCTGAGATCAAGCAGGATCTGATGCCAGGGTGCTATGGCTGCAGACAGGACCTCTATATAAATTTGTTTAAAAAAAAATTAAAATTGGAAAAGAAGAAAACAAGGGACAGGTTGTACCAGAGAAATAGGAATCCAAAATCAACCGCTACCATTCTATATGGTCAATTCAAGAAGACTCAGGGAACTTGTAGGTGGCTAATTTTATGTGTCAACTTGGTTGGGCCACAGCACCCAGATATTTGCTCAAATATTATTCTAGATATTTCTTTTCTTTTCTTTTCTCTTTTTCTCTTTCCTTTTTTCTTTTCTTTTTTGGTGGTACTTGGGTGCAAGGCCTCACACATACTTTACAAGCGCTGTACTGCTGAGCTGCACCCTTAGCCCAATATTATTTCTTATCTTGAGAGTCTCCCTAAGATACACAGGCTGCTTCTGATCTCAAATCTGTAATCCTCTTGCCTCTGCCTCTCGAGCCACTGGGGCTATAGGCATGAGCCACTGTGCCTAGACTATATCAGATGTTTCTGTGAAGGTTTTGTGTGTGTGTGTGTGAGTTTTGTTCTTGTTGTTTCTTTTTTTTTTTTTTCTTTTCTTTTCTTTTTTATTTTATTTTATTTATTTATTTAATTAATTATTTTTGCAGTCTAGGGGTTCAACTCTATGCCTTGCATATGAGGCAAGTACTCTACCACTGACCTGCACCCCCAGACTCATTTTTATTTTTTATTTTGAGACAGACTCTCACTGAATTGCACAGGCTGCCTCTGGCCTAGAATTCTCAATTCTCCTGCTTCTACTCCCAAATAGCTGGGATTACAGGTGTGTACTGCCACAGTCCTGCTTCTGAGAAGGTTTATTAAAAATGAGATTAACATTTAAATTAGTGAATTTTGACTAAAGCAGATTACTCTCCAAAATGTGGGGGAACCCCCTTCAGTCTATAGAAGACATTGATAGAAAACACCCACTTCCCCCAGTGAGCCAGCAGATTGCCAGAGGACCCAGCCTGCAACATTCACCCTTCCCAGGATCTCTAGCTTGCTGGCCTATCCTGCAGATTTTGAACTTGCCAAACCTTCGCAAGGGGTAAACTAATTTCCTGAAGTAAGTATCTCGGTCTCTCTCTGTATACTATATATGCATACACTATTGGTTCTGCTTTCCTGACTAATGTAGCATCTAAATGTGCAAAACACTTTGGTAGGTGCCTCTCTCTCTCTCTCTCTCTCTCTCTCTCTCTCTCTCTCTCCCTCTCTCTCTCTCTCTCTCTCTCTCTTTCTCTCTCTTTTTTTGGTACTGGGGCGCCAGGGAGGCATTGAACCCAGGGCCTCACGCATTCTTTGCAAAGGTTCTACCACTGGACTGCACCCCTGGCCTATTTTTTATTTTTTATCTTGAAACAGGATCTTGCTAAATTACACAGACTGCCTCTGGCCTCGAACTTGCAATCCCTCTGCCTCAGCCTTCCAAGTCATTGGGATTACAGAGGTGTGCCACCACACTCGGCTATGCTAGGTACTTCTTGCAGCTAGAGAGGTTGGGTTATAAACAGACTAACAGAAGAGATGTTGTAGAATATAATGATATTAGGGTGTAAGGAAGATGATAAGAGAGATTACTCAAGATACAGTTTGGTGAACATGAAGCAGACAACATTTTTGGGTCAATTAGTGTGCTCAGAGAAAGTATCCAGGGAAAATTACACCTGATTTTTTCTAAATATTAAGAAGGCAAACTAAAATCACTAGAAGTCCAGAAATAACCCAGACCAGTAGGATGGAAAAGAAGCAATTAACATTGAGAAAGGTAAAAGCAAAGACATCGCACTCGAGAGGCTGAGGTAGGAGAATCGTTGCAGGTTCAAGCACAGTTTAGACTACACAGCGAATTCCAGACAAACAGACAAATAAACCAAAAGCAAAGAGGCAAATTTACTTTAGCATTTCCTCCCTGATGGATACAGAGTTATGGGGCACTAGTTTGAGTTGAGCCTGGCCCCTGAGTTGTGAGAGTATGTTATAAGCTTTCTCATTTCTTCTCATACTGAGTCATCCCAAACACACCATTTGTAGGGCTGAAAATTTTAAAGATGACTAGAAGATCATCTCACTAAGGAAAACAGGTTCGAAGGTGACTTTTTAAGTTGGCAGATGTTAGTGCCTGAGGGATATTTGCATGGCCATTCACTTTCTGGTGAGGAACTGAGGCCAGTGAAGAGAGATCTTCAGAGTTTGGGCAGACCTGGCAGAACTCCCAGCCAGGACTTCTTGCCTTCCCCATATTGCCACTTAGAAAAAATGTGAAATGGTTTGTGGACCAAACATTGATTTTATTAAAGACAAGAAGGTTGATTTTTAAAATATTCTATGCCCCCAAAGAGGCCTAAGCCTCCATTTGAAGACAGTTTAAAAGTAATATTTAAAGAAAAACCTTACATGTGCACTGTAATTTTAGTAAGCAAGCAGTAATCACATACTTTAGGAAATGGGAGACACTTTATGAAGAGTTGTAAAAGAGAAAAGTGAACACAAACTGGTGTTTGAAAGGCTATGAGTGGCTTTTGTCTTATAAGCTGAACAGAAAGCGACCTGGGGGAAGTCCCTGTTGCTTCCCCTCCCACATTTCCCACAGGAAAATGACTTGCTTCTGTAGGCCAGGGCTTCCCAACTTTTGGTTTGGAGATACACCCGTACATTTTGAAATCTTCTTTGGTAACTTCCTACCAGGTGACCTTTGTTGTTGTTATTAGGTGCCATGGAGTTGGGTCTGACTCATAGCGACCCTATGTACAACAGAATGAAGTACTTCCAGACATTGTGCCATGCCTAGCACTATTGTCAGTGCTTCTCTGCTATTCATGGGGTTTTCAGCGGCTGATTGTTTCAGGCTTGTTTCAGGAGTGGGCTACCACATCTTCTCTCATTTTTGCAGTGCTGGGGATTGAACCCAGGACCTCAGAGAGTGCAGAGCAGCCACTCATCCAACGGAGCTAAACTCCAACCCCAGCAAGTGGCCTCTACTGCTCCCTCTTTCCTTGCTTTGTTGGGATTTCCTACAGGAAGCAAAGCTTAGCTGTCTGGTTGAACCTAACCTCAACTTCCAGGGCTGGCCATGGACCTTCCATGCTCCACCCTGCAGCCCCACCCCAAGAGACTTCACTGCCCATCAGGACATCAGGGGCTGAAAACACGGTATCCAGGAATTGAAACAGAACCAAAAAATGTGGGGAGTGTGGCTAAAGTTTTTCTTCCATAAGTATTTTTCTTCCATACATTCCCCTATCCCACAGCCCCTCTGTCGAAGTCAGCCTAGACTAACTTGTGTGAATCCATTCTCATTATTGTTTCCAGAAGAGTTCTTGGGACAAAGGGTAAGGAAAAATCTAGCCAAGGAACCTTTAGTCGCAGCCTACTTCTCATCCCTCTGAGGCAGTGTCAGTCCCTTGTCTCTCAGTCTCTGACACTCCTTCCTAAAGTTTCTCTTTGGGGAGAGCCGCTGAAACTTAGGGTTGGGTATTTTTAAAAGGACAACCAACAATATTGCAATGGCAGCCAGTGTAGGCAGGTTTCCTAGTTCTGTCTATGGCAATAGAGGCAGTCACTCAACTTTCCCCAAGTGGGCCCTGGAGAAATGAACCCAAGGTTCAGGACAGCTCCAACCTGAGGTGCCGCAAAGGCTGTCTTCTCCATCCAGCCTATTCTTCATGATGTATGATGTGGGCCCTTCTTCAGAGCCTTCAAATGGTCAGATTTCTTTGCATATTCAAACAATGAATGGCTACCTGTGTCCATGCAAGTTTTACTTTAAATATTGCCCTTTCCAGAAACAATTAGTAAAAGGGAAATTCCTGTTTCCATTCAAGCCATGTGATTCTCTTTAGTTTTATGAAAACAATTAAGTTTCCTTTTTTTTTTTTAAACCTGGAAACCATGACCTTTTGTTAAAGATCATCTTTATTTTATGTGGTGAATAAGACATGAATGGCAACTGTCTGGTTCACTTTTCAGGAAAAATATGCAAGGAGTAGGAGAGTGGAGGAAGAAAGGAGGAAAGAGAAGGAAGGAACTTAACTTCATTTTGGAAATGGGTAAATAGTTTAGAGTGTCTAAACAGTAAATAACACCCTACTACCCCCATGTGTCTGTCACCATGTTGTGCTGTGGGGACTTGTGTGTTGCTGTGCCACTAGTGTGTTGCTGTGCCACCATAGCTGTGAAAGCTATGCCACCAGTATCTCAGATACCAGCAGGCCACAAATAATGGACAGGTTTCAGCTGAGCTTCCAGACTGAGACAGACTAGGGAAAAGGACCCCAGCACCCACTCCCGAAACAGCCACTGAAAACCCTATAAATAGCAGCGAAGCACTGTTAATTACAGTGTCAGAATTAGCCCCTCAGGCTAGAAGGCACTCAACAAAACCACTGGGGAAGAGTTTCCTCCTCAAAGTAGAGTGGACCTTAATGATAGGAATGGAGTAAAGCCTCAGTTATCTCTTTTTGCTGATGTGGCATGACTCCAAATGAGAAGAAACATAGTGACTGTAACAATTGGCTCAAACATAAAAAGATCATGTGCATGGCACAGTGTTGGGTGTTGTACGTCGGATTGCTATGAGTTGAATCTGTCTCAGCCGCACCTAACAACAAAAACAAAATTAAATCCTTAATAGGCTGTGCGTGAGACTTTCCAGATTTAATTCATTCAAGTTTGCATTGATCATGGCCACATTATCCTATTTTGAAAGCATCGAGTCATCTCTGATTTTATTGTCTCCTTAGTTTCTCAGGAAAAACAAAACATAAAACTGAAAAGAGTGACTTTTGTAATTTTGTTAGCACTTCTGGTGGCCATGGCTGGGGTGTAGCAACAAATGGCTATAGTGACACTTTTTTTTCCTTGTGGTGGGGGCTTGAACTCTGGGCCTCACACATGCTAGGCAAGTGCTCTACCACTGAATTGCACCCCCAGCCCTTTAAAAAAATTTTTGAGACAGGGTCTCGCTAAGTTGAGCAGGCTGCCTCTGACCTCCAACTCATGATCTTTCTGCCTCAGCCTCCCAAGCTGCTGGTGCTGGGATTATAGGTGTGAGCCATGGCCCATAGTTATTCTGAAATCCTGGAATCAGGAACTGGCCAGGTTTCAGGATAGGACTCCTTACCACATGGTCGGTCTCTCTCTCTCTCTCCCTCTCTCTCTCTCTCTGTCTCTCTCTCATCATTTAAATGTTATTTGTTTGTTTTTGCAGTGCTGAGGATCAAACCCAGGGCCTCACTTATGCTAGGCAAGCACTCTACCACTGAGCTATGCCCCCTAGGCCTCCATCTCTTCTTTTCCTAAAGCATCATGCAATAAAACTCTGCAACCTTCTTTGAAAGTTGCCCAATCCACTTTCATCACACACACAAAACTCTTCCTCAAACACAACCGAACTTTCTCCTGTGTTAATTTCAGATTATTTTCTCTAGTTCAGTCTTCTATTACAAGTTCAAAACAAGTACAAACACCTCAAGACAATGGAGGATTATTATCAAACACCTCAAAGCTGCCCAGCCATTCTGGACCATCTCAGCTTTCCATTTGCTCTCTACATTGCCCAGTTCAGCATCATTTTCGTTATTATTTGTTCCTTTTCTCTGGATCTTCTCCATATTCTCCAATTAGTTTGAAACTGGATGGAATATTTCCATAAGGATCTGGGCTCATGTAAAAAGAATCCACAGAGATACTTCCTGAACCTGCTAGTATCAGCTGCAATGGGGGCACCCAGCCTACCATTGCTGCCTGTGGTCTCAGGGGTTCCCTACCACAAGACCACAGATGGAGCCAGGTCCTTGGCTCCATTGCAGAAAACAATTTCATGACAAGACAGAGTGAAATACAGTTAGTGAGCTCATTAATTAGGGATAAGAGAGAGTGCATACTTTAGAGCATACAGAGAGAAAAAAGGAGATGCTTAAGAATCAGAGTACACGTCCAAGACTTCTCAAGAGAGAGAACCACATTTAAATGTCTGAACAATAGCTATATATTTTTTTGGCTAAAGCACAAAAAAATAGATAAATAAATAAATAAATAAGCAGTTTTAATGAAATTGTAAGGTGGCTTTATAAGGTGTATTATTTAGGTTTAGGGAGGAGAAGAAAGGGCCAGTAAGACAGAAAAACGGGCCAAAATAGGTCCAAGAAAGAAGTTCCACCGTTTAGAGGATTTAAAAGATTAAGTAGAAATGTTTTGGTATACTTTCTATCTAAGGAACTTCTCTTTAATACAATGAGACAATATGGTGGTCCAGGAAGTGCTTTGTATAGGTTTACAGGTGAGAAAAGAGTGCCATTATGATGGAAACATGATTTATAATCTTGTTTGTGAGATTCTCAGAGAAGCAAAGGATTACAGAGGAGAAAGTCAAAGGTCACATACATTTTGACCCTAACCATGGCTTATTGCTATTTTGACATTTTTGTTTGAAATATCTCCCCAAATAATGTCTCTGTGCAGGCAATCTTTACAGCAGTTTTCTTGGTAGTTGTGTCAAAATTCTTGACACTCAGCCCATGACACTCAAACCAGTCCCTGGGGTAAGGGCTTTTCTCCCTTCATGTGTCACCTAACTTTTCCTCTTTTTTTTCCCTCTAGTACTGGGGAGTTGAACTGGGGACCTCATGAATGCTTTTTGCAAGTGGTCAATCACTGAGCCACATTCCCAGTCCATTTTTTACTTTGTGTTTTGAGACAGAATCTTGCTAAACTAGGTAGGCTACCTCTGGCCTCAAACTTGCAATCCTCCTGACTCAGCCTCCTGAGTTGTTGGGATTAACTGTAAACACCACTGTGTCCAGCTCAATTTTCCTATCTATCTATCTTGCCTCACTAGGTCATCTTTCAATTCATATCTTACAATATTTTGTCAGCATTTTCACCTTACTGGAAACTGAAATTCAGCTAGCTGCCCTGCCCTTTTCCTGCCATTGCTCGTTTCTTCTCCTTAGGATCCGATTCTCATCTTTTTGGACTAGTCATGCCTGCATCCCACAGCTGAGCACAGTTCCAGGCACATAGTAGACAATTTGGGGGAATTGGATGATTGTGCCAAGTGAGTGGGACAGGTGTTAGGGGTTCCAGGAAGGGTAAGAACCAACAGGGAGTAGAAGAGTCCAGGAAAGGTCCTTAAGACAGTGGAGTTTGGTCTTGTCCTTTAAGGGAGAAAGATGCTTAGATGGGCCAACAGAAAAGAGAAAGGCCATCTAGAAAGTCGAGGGATAGTGTGTCAAGGTTTGCCGACAGGGGGAGGACAAAGCCAAGTAGAGGAGGGAGAGCAAACTTGGGCAACTCGAAGAAAGCCCTTAATTTGAACAGGGTTAGCTCTGAATATCTACTTCTCTTTTCATTTCAAGTATTTTGGTGATTTCCATCCCAAAGAACCAGAGAGAGTGGCACAGGATTTTACGAGAATGAAGTGACCACTCTGGCTCTCCATCAGCTTTAGCCAGCTGTAGCAGTACTTGGAAGTGTTAGGCAGTTAGCACAGCCATTAGCAAACAAGAAGCAAACAAAAAAGAGTGCCATTAGCACTCTTTTCTCACCTGGAGGAAAAGGGGATTGAAAATAGCTCCAGCCATTCAGCCATGGTGAATGAAGTCACACGCATCACTGCGGACATTGGAAAGGCATTTTCTGTTACTGTTTTTGTTTTTGTTGTTGTTGTTATTGTTTTTGTTTTTTGAGACAGAATCTCCTTGTGTAGCCCAAGCTACTCTGGAACCCGCTATGTAGACCAAGCTGGAGTTGAACTCATGATCTTTCTGCCTCAGCCTCCTGGGTGCTGGGATTGCAGGCTTGCGCCATCACGCTGGCTTTTGGAAGGACATTTTCTAATGGCCCCCACACCCTATCTATGCCATGGAGCCATTTACAAAACAAAGATCCTAGGCTCATGTTATATTAGGCACACAGAGCTGGGCACCCAGGGCTCACATCATGCTGGACATGCCCTAGTTTGAATAAAACTAGAGGGAATGTGCACCCTAGCTCTCTTCTGGCCTCTTCCCTCTTCCTCTCTCTTCCTCTCCACTCCTATCTCTTCTTTCTCCAGCAACCATGCACATGCCTCTCTCTTCTTTCGGGCTGCTATATCTTCTCTGTCTACCCAAGGCACTTTTCCTTCTAACAGCTTGCTTAAATTTTCTGTTCTGTCTGGCTTCTGTACCTTCCCCTGGGGAATAAAAACCTCCTTATGAAGATTCACCCTGGGAACAAAAGATTTTCCAATTTCCTTTCCAGGTTTACCTCAGCTTCTCCCAGTTCCTCACTTTTCCCTATTCCTTAAAGGTGTACTATCTTTAATAAGCGGCTGGGATTTAGCTCAGTTGGTAGAGCGCTGCACTGCAGTCTCTGAGGTCCCAAGTTCAAATCCCAGCACCGCAAAAATGGGAGAAGGACCTGGCAACCCACTCCCAAGGCAATCCTGAAACAGTCAGCCATTGAAAACCCTATGAGAGTCACTATGAGTCGGATAACCAACTTGACAGCACCTAACAACAACAACAACATCTTTAATAAACCTTATGTATACTCTTTACTATATCTTCTATGTCAGGTATAAATTCTTTTATATGCTGAATACAAGGATGGAGATTTTGCTACCAGATTCCTAGACTGTGTTCTGGGACTGCCTACCAGCACTCCCCACATCCCCCCATTAGCAGAAGGACTGTGGTCTTAAAGCCTAATTCTGACCACTGTGTACTGGGTATAGGCCCTAGAGATGTGGTTGGGTAAAGAGTGACATTTTATCTTTCTCTGAGAGCCTGAAGGCCACAACACCCATATTCCATTGCAGAAATCAGGGTGCTGGTCACCAGGCTTTGTACTGAAACCAGTAATGAGAAACCTTCTTGTGATTCTTCACTGCAAAGACCACAGCCATACCCAAAAATGAACTTCTAAACCCCATGGGAAGGTCATGTCTGAAAATGAAAAACAAAACTTCCCTGAAAAATTTTCTCAATGTATTATGGATTTTGTTTCCTTGGCAACAGTAAGCCCACTATGGGAAAGGAACTTCCCCTACATTTAATCAGTCCCAGCACCAGGGCACTGAGTAGTCAACATGAAAATAGCAAAACTCAGAGATTCTGAGGCAACTGTCAAGAGTCAGCCTTGTCCTGCCCCATGGGCTCCTGAAAGAAGGGTAGGAAGTTTGAGCTCAGCCTGGCTTGATCAGCATAAGGAGATGAAATTGCTCTAAGGTCAAGAGAGGAATGAAGTCATTTCCAGAGAGATCAGGCTGGCCTGGGAGCAAAGCAAAGGGTGGGGCCTCTCCTACCACATCCGGTCACGTGCTGCACCTGAGGGCTTCCTGAGTGGCAAGTCTGCAGCTCCCTCTAGCCAGCTCTTTCTGCAGGATCCTCTCCATACACTCTGTCTGTTTGTGACTGTTATTTTCTTTTCTTTCTTTCTTTCTTTTTTTTTTTTTCTTTTTGCAGTACTGGGGGTGGTTGAATGCAGGGCCTCGCGCTTGCATACTTTGCAAGTGCTGGACCACTGAGCTGCACACTTAGTCTTTTTTTTTTTTTTTACTTTTTGAGACAGGGTCTCCCTAAGTTACAAAGACTGCCCCTGGTCTCAAACTTGCTATCCACCTACCTCCACCTCCCGAGCTGCTAGGATTATAGGTGTGTGCCATTGCGGTTTTGTGACGGTTATTTTCATTTTTAGTGTCTTCCATTAGTGCAAAATCTTCCACCCTGTACATTCAGGAAGGGGGAACCAGCTGTAAAGTACCTGCTTAGTGACCTTTTCTTCAATTTGTATTTATTTCTTTTCCTGTAAATTCACTTTACTACTTTCCAGAGTCTCTGATTAACTCATACCAAGGTACTAACGGCAAAGATTGTTAAATGTGTGCTTCTCCAAAGCAGATTAGGATTTTATTAGAAATGTTAAAACTTCAGCATTTCCTATGGTCCTCAAAATTTTTGTGCATTTAGGCAGGCATCATAGCTCATGCCTGAAATCGCAGCACTTGGGAGGTCGAGGCAAGAGGATTGTGAGTTTGATGCCAGCCTGGACTACAATAGTGAGTTCTGTTTAAAACAAAACAAAAGAACATTTTTTGTTTTTGCTCATATATCCCCAAATGAGATCCAAAAAAACCTACGTACTTCTTTGCTAATTTTTAAGTTGACATCTACAATTGTGTAGTTCTTTGAATATCTGCAAAGGAGCTTCTCCAGCTTATCATAATATTGCCATTTCAGAAAAAGTTACCTCACTCTTAAATGTATTGAATAGAATCTAAACATCTGGGTGATACCAGAAGCAGAGTGTGAAAAGTACAGGCCCAGGCAAGGTGCTGTCCAGTTCTATCTATGCACAAATTGGGGAAAATCAGTGAAAACATTTCTCTTAAGGTTTGGATGAATGTTGGAGAAAATATAAAACACCAACTTATCTCTGATACATGCCTGAAAATGCACTGTGGATCTATTCAAGGCAAGGCTGAAGCTGTTACATCCTTCCTCCTTGTAAATATTCAAAACACTCATCTGAGACCCAGCCAAGACTGGGTGAATGCAGACACTCAGTAGGCCTCTGCTCTCTGGAGAGAGGTGAAAAGGCAGTAGGCTTCTGTCATAGCAAGGCTTGCCTGCGTGCTTTCCAAACTTGAATATTCCAAATCTGAGGCGGACAGAGCAGGCATCTACTGAGCCCTGCCATGAGCTGGTTTTCTCTTTCACGCCCTCCACTCTTTCTGGCTGCTGTGAGAGGAATGGTGGCTGGGCCGATGCACAGGAAATGGGAGAGGCAGAGGTCATCAAATGAAAGCTATCATCCTCCTGCCACCCCACTCCACATCTGTTTCTAAGGCCATGCTTCTACCTAATAGAGACAGGGACAAAATGGGAAAGACACAAGGCCCTACCTTGAGTTTATATTGTCTTGGTTTAAGGAGACCACATTGATTAAAACACTACTGTTTCAAGTTGTCCCTTGACACCTTGAAGTTTTCTACTTTCTAGAACATTCCACCACAATAAGATTCAGTTCAAGAGCAAGGTAAGTCTTTCTTTTTAAATATAGAGAAAGCCACTGTAGGTGAATTTTAGGAAAGACTACATAAAAAAACGGAAGGGTAGAAATTGATGCTTTTAACATTATTAAAATGTTCAGGTGCCCCCAAGATATAGGTACTTCAGTTTGAAGACCCTGCCTTAACCCACATGAAAGCACTCCCAGCAGGGAAGCACATGCATGTGGGGTGCCAGAAGGAGGGATGCGTGGGAAGGGGAGCTATGGGATCACATCATACAGCTGCTACTCAGTGCATAAAGCCTCAGCTTGCCATATCCCTGGCCTGGTCAGAGCTTAAGCACAGCCATGACATGGCAAAACATTTTTTCTTCCCTTCTCCTCCTTTCATATGATTTTCACTGCTCCCTCCCTAACAACCCTGTCATTCTCCCCAGTCAGCTTGCTACTTAAAGATAGCACTGGAAAATATAGGATGCATAGCAGCTTAAACTGTGATTTTTGCCAGGGAAGTTTGCTTTCTGGTAACTGTAAGTCAATATTTCAGACATTTCTATACCATATTGCCACCATCATGCACCACAGTAACTATCATTTTTCTTTCTTCTACATTTTTTTGTTTCCTGTAAATTCGCCTGGTTACTTCTGCAAACTTACTTTAGAAGGAAAACTATTGTATCTCTAACATCCACGCACTCTTACCTGAATTCTCTGGAAAGCAAAGCTAGAGACAAAGTCCTGAGTGAAACTGCCTGTTTGAGAACTTGAGTCCAGAGGTGCCAGACAGGGGATTGAGGCAGGAAAGGAGGAGAAGCCAGTACAGGAAGTCTCATCAAGTTGCCTGTTGCTATGGGGAACAAGTACTTGATCACCCCAGACCTCTTGGACAACCTCATGAAATGTCTCTCAGCACTCTCTACCTGGGAGACAGACAGCGGAAGCAGTTATCTATGGACTTCTGGCCCTCTTTGGTCAAGAGTAGCCAAGGGTCACTGACTTCCCACACTTCTGGGTTCTATGAGCTTGAGTGCAATATTTCCAGTGGTACCCAGGCCAAGGCAACAGACAAGCTCTGAGTGAGGCCGGAAGTATACTGTGAAAAGCCAACCCAGGCAAGGTACTACTGTCTGGTTCTTCCTTTGCAAATAAGTTCACTGGTCCAGCATGGTCAGCTGCTTGCCCATGGGTCCTCCTAAATCCTACACAGAGGGGCGTAGGCATGGCAAGCTAGTTGGAGATGGCGGAAGTGGGAGAACTAAAATCTTCCTCACCTCATCCCTTGGTACCATCGTGCTCACCTGAGGTATACGCAATAGTGGTAGGGTGAGTGGAATACACTGTCCAGCATGGCTACCAGGAGCCCGCCGTAAGGATGGGGGGAGGGGTGGGGAAAACGAAGATGGTGATGCAGTTAAGAGCCCTCTAGTGAGTTGAACATGCTCCAAAATGTACCCACTGCGTACGGGGTGGACAACCTGCTCCTGCAGGGGCCTCAGAGTGGCTAGGAAGAAATAACCTTGTAAAAACAAGCAGAATTTGAGATAAGCACAGAAAGAGCCAGCTGGTAAAGTTCATAGGACATCACCAGGCAAAGCTGCAGCTGTGCCTCCCTCTACTGGGTGCCTTTCCTCCCCCCCCTCCCCAGGCACCCAGTTGGTACCTGGTGGTGAAGGATGGTGCTGGGTGACTTGCCCAGGCCACACCTTCCCAGAGGAGGGAGCTTCCTCAAACTATTAACAACACCCTGCCCAGCCTGATGTTGATTTCAGTGTTTCTGAGTGCACTCAGACTCTCTGTCAAATAAAGGGAAGTGGGAAGGGGGAAATGCTCCCTCTCTGGTATTTCACTCATATTAAAACTGAGAGTCTTGTCATTACTCTGGAGACAGCAAGAAGAGAACAGCTCAGAAGTAGTCATCCTTTGGTTTTTAACACAAAAGAAAAAGAAGGATTTCTCTTCAGCGAGTAAGTACATTTTTATCTTACTGTTGGATCGCTTGACAGAACTAGTTTCTATCAATGTTTTTTTTTTTTTTTAATGGTACTGGGGGTTGAACCCAGGTCCTGATACTTGCATGCATTGCAAGCTGTACCACTGAGCTGTACCTTCAGCCTATTTTGTTACTTTTTATTTTGAGACAGGGTCTCGCTAAATTATTCAGACTACCTCTGGTCTTGAACTTGCGATCCTCTTGCCTCTGCCTCCCGAGTCATGGGAATTACAGGCGTGAGCCACCACTCCCAGCTTCTGACTGCTTTCTTAAACAGACATACCATCAGGACTGCCTCCAAGGATACGTACTTGCCCTTGGAGGAACCTTCTGACGTATCTTAATTCCAAAGGCAGCATTGGCTTCCCAACACTGTTAGAGAATCGCTATGGGAATTGTGGCCCATTATTTTTGAGTTTCCTAGATTGTAGCAAATATTTTTGTGGGCTGAATTTGAGTTTTTCAAATCAATAAAATTCTGGTGTCAGAGTCCCTCCAAGCTAACCCTGGCTAAAATGGACTGTGGCTGGTAAAACACTCTTGTACGGCTGAAACACTGTCTCTGGGTGGCTCCTCAAGAGGAGACCTAAGCATCTGGTGGTCAGCACTGTGACAGTGGAGCACAGCGTTCATGTTTATTTCTCATTTTTGATAGATTTACAGAAAAAAAAAAAACACCAGTCTTTTTACATTATTGTTGTTGTTAGGTGTCATCGATTGGGTCTGACTCATAGCGACCCTATTATAACAAAATGAAACATTCTCTGATATTGTGCCATGCCCAGCACTGTTGCCAGTTGCCAGTTGCCAGCTTCTCTGTTGTTTGTAGTGTCTTTCTGTTCTCTCCTCCCTTTTTACTGGTAGACTTCTCTATTGGCTGAGATCCTCCATGCCCTTAGGATATTATTTGAGTGGAGGTACTTAAGAATTGAGCTATTTGTCTCCCTATGTTCATATGCAGAGAAAGTTATCTCATTACTTAAGAACTACCTTCGACAAATACATCCTCGCTGGTTGCTCTGTGTTTCTTGCTATGTCTGGAAGAGGATTTGAGCCTTCATGGGTTGGCTAACTACTATTGCAGGTCCTTGGCGTTCTTTCTGGTTTTCGTTTTTGAGGGGTTTTTTTCTTTACTCTGTTGCTCAGGCTGGTCTCAATCTCCTGGATTCAAGTCATCCTCCCACCTCAGCCTCCTGAGAGTTGGGACTATAGGGCAAAGCCCTGAGTTCTCTGTGTCTACCTAAGCACAGAGCCATTTCACCCAAGAGCTGTGGTTAGTTCTCTGAACATGCCCAGACAAGGTCGCCTCCTCACAGAGTTCTCTCCACCTGTGCTTCTCCCTCATGGCCAGAGGGCACTCAGGTTTCAGACTCTCACCTATCTAGAGGGTTTTTCAACCCACGCTAGACCTTCCTTCCCGGGTGACTTTTACTGTTTTCTTTTTCAGGTTGTGAAAATAAACCCACAACCTCTGGGGACCCAGGAACACTATTCAGTTTCTCGACACTGTTTTGTAACCATCACTAGAGGACCCTGTATGTGGAGCAACTGAATTATCTTCTGCCCCTGCCTGGTGCGCACCACTGGGCCTCTCTGCTGCCTCTTCCACCTCCTTTTGGGTGCCTAGGAGGTGCCCAAGTCCTCGTTGGCTCTAAGTTACTGGCTTTCATTTTCTACCCTAAGCATCCGGCGCCATGGGTCCCATGCTGAGGAAGGAAGTGCCTAAGTGTCTGCACCACAGGATCTTTCAGCTCTTGCTGCTGGCTGGCCTTTTTATCATCTCTTCAGGTAAGCAACTTTCAGGAACTTAACTGAGTCCTGACTTAAGGTCTCTGGGGTTAAGAGGAAAGTGGTGCTGTTCTCTCTTCTGCCTACTCAGTCACCCTGTGCCCCAGAAGGGACCTTCAGGGTGTTCCCACTACAATGTAAGGCTAAGAAAGCCGTGGTTCAGAGAGGTTAAAGGTCACACATATGGTCGCACATCAAGTTAGTGGCCAGGTTAATCCAGGAACCAAGACTTTAAAGGAAGGAGATGAGGGCAGTTATTCTACAAAACCAGAAAGCCAATTCCAAAAGCCAGCTTAGCAATGTGGCCTCTTCCGTGAATTCTACATGCTCATTTACATGTTGTGATGTGCCAAGGGCATTGGCTTTGGGGTCTCGGGTTTCCAAACTACACTTCTACTATATAACTCAGTAGATGTGCTCTGCCTCTAGAAATGAACCATAATGATCTTTTCAACTTGAGGAGTATAATCTTCTTAATGTTAAATCTTTCCTTAATATTTATTCTTATGCTTTCGGTGCTGACACCCCATGTCAACAGGGGCATCTGACATTAAGTGTATCAGATTTAGCATAAAATCATATTGTTAGTTATATCTAACTGGCAACATAAATATTTCGTATGTGCCCTGTAAGGAGCATTTTGGCCTCTAGGGGCTTTTGTTCCAGGTCAGCTAGTCTTAAGGGTGCTGGACTGGGGCACTGCCAAGAAGGGTGGAGTTCTTCCTGCTGACAGGAAGGTTATAACTTTTCTAAAGTCAGAGAACAGTGTTTTCTATGTAGCAATGTGTGTCCTAGCTTCTCAAAAACGAAGAGGTAGCTTTGTGCCAGCATGGATTGCCAGTCTTCAAAGACTAGGCTTTCAGAAGTCCTGACTCAAAGCTGCTCACATGAAGTACTGCCCAGAATATCCAAGAGTGAGAGGTGGAGAGATGGATGGGAAGAGGAGCCGGGGATGCAAGATTCCCTGCTATAGTAGTGGCCGTTTTCTTTTTCTCCTTTAATTTAATTAATTAATTTATTTATTAATGTATTTATTTATTTTTTACTCTTTTGAGACAGGGTCTCACTCTGTAGCCCAGGCTGGTGTAGAACTTACTATTTAGCTCAGGCTAGCCTGGAACTTGTAGCAATCCTCCTGCCTCTACCTCCTGAGTGCTATGATTACAGGCATGTGCCACCACGCCCAACTTTTTTTTCTTCAGTACTTAGGGTTGAACCCAGGGCCTTGCACATGCTAGACAAGTGCTCCACCACTGAGCTGTACCCCTAATCCCCTTTTATTTTTCATTTTAAAAGAGGGTCTTATTAAATTGCACAGGCTGCCTCTGGCCTCAGACTCACAATTCTCCTCCCTCTGCCTCCAGAGTCACTGGGATTTCAGGTGTGAGCCACCACACCCAGCTTAAAAAGGAAAAGAAAAGAAAAGAAAACTTTAGACCAAAACTTTGCAGTTGTACCAGGAGAATTAGAGTCAGAAGTAAACTGAGGGAGATGATCTTTGAGCTGAAGGTGTTTAGGAAAGCCCCGTGTTCTGCCGGTACATCCAGATTGTACTGTTGCTGAGTCAACAAATCAATCCATGAGGTGGGCCATAAAATTTGACCCTGAGATGCCTGCCCTCAAGGAGCTTTGCTGATGTTATTTGAAGAAAAGTAACCCACATAAAACAAGCAAAGAGCTGGTAAGTGCTGGGTTCTACTATAAAAGTCCATGATCTAGAAGAGGAGGGCCCAGGATGGACTGGAATAGAGTAGCTGGAGGGGCAGACTGAATGGAGATGGACAGATGAAGGAGAGAGAATTCTGGTCCGGGCAAGAGCCTGGACAGAGGTACTAAGGTAAAGAACACCAGTGCAAGTATTTATTCTTTTTAATCATTTAATTCAATAAACATTGGGCATCTCCTATCTACAGGACACTTTTCTTGGTTCTAGGGACAAATAGTGAGCAAAACAGACATGGCTCTTGCCTTCATGGAATTTATGGTTATTGGAAGGAAGAAGAAAAGTAAGCCAGTAATTATTGCAATGATGTGTTACTACCAAACAGAGATGAGTGCCATGAGGCAAGGTATAGGCGCTGTCAGGGGAAGTACAGTCTCCCCTGCGAAATGAGAGATTGTGGGACCTGCAGATTGACAGTGGTGGAGTAGGTGGGGACTGAGAGGGAGCCTAGAACCCTCAGGGCTTTCAGTCTATAATCAGGAGTCTGAATGTTATTCAAAGAGCACTGGGAGACCATTGAAGGGGTTCAGGCGGGGGTTGGCATGGTCCATCCCAGTGCAGTGCATACTTTACTTATGCATGTCAATCACCTGGGGGTTCTGTTAGTAGGCAGTTTCTAGCACAGGGGACTTTTTTTTTAGAGAAGCAAAACTATTTTGCATAATATAATGATGGATATATCATAAGTCATAAAACTTTCAAACTCATAGAAGCTACGCTACCAAGACTGAACTCTAAGTAAACTATAGATTTGGGGTGGTAACAATTTGTCAACACAGGCTCATGGACCATTTACCACTCTAGGGCAGGATGTTGATGATAGAGGGGGCTTGAATGTGAGGATGGGGTCTATGGGAATCCTCTATACTTGTCCACTCAGTTTTGCTAGGAACCTAAAACTGCCCGGAAAATTAAAGCCCTTTTTAATTTTTTTTTTTTTTCATTTTAAACACTGATTCTGCTTAGGTGGGCATGGGATGGGGAACAAGAGTCTGCATTTCCAGCAAGCAGCCAGGTGATGATGCTGAGGCCGCTGGGCCACACATCTCTGGTTTGAGTAGTCAATCTGTAAATGACTTTTTAAAAAAAAGCTGGGTTTGCTGAAGCATGAAGAATGGCTTGCAGGGCAGCCACAGTGATTGTACAAGGCCTATCTGGAGGCTATTTTAGTAGTCAACCATATACAATGATGGCTTTGATGGAAAAAATGGAGTCAGAGGGAAATGGATGGATTGAGATGGGTACCGTGTGAGTCTGATGTGGATTTGCCAGACTGGAGCCTGGGTGTGAACGATTCATGGTCTGTGGGAGATGAGACTGAGTGAGCAGAATGGAGGAGGACTATGGAGGGCTCTGCGGCAGGGCAGGGCCTTCCTCTCCTGCCCTGGGTCCGGAAATCACACATGGCAGGCATGCTCCTCCTCTACTCCTCCCGAGCTACTGACACTCAGGGTAGGTCATCCTCTTTCCTGCACAAGGTGGGACCCAGCCAAGCTCCTGTCCACCTCCAGGTGGTAGACACAGTCTTTGGAGGCAGAAATGCCTGGCTGTGTACTGCAGAAACTGTTGGCTGAGGCAGAGGGTGGAAAAGGGCAGCTGTGAGAGGGGCTGATGAGGGCAGCTCTGTCTTCAGGGCTGGGTCCCTTGGGGAAGGCTCAGCTCTAAGGGGTGGAGAAAGGCCTCCTGCAGGGACTGGCCAGCAAAGCGGAAGAAGCATTTGCTTGTAAGTCTGTGGCATGAGGACATCTGACCTAGCAGAAAAGAGAATGCCCCCAAAGTGCCACCATTAATACAACCCCCCACATACATACACACATTGCCCTCTGGATACTGCAGGTCAACGGGTCCCCTGAGCAATGATTTCTGCCATTATTATCCTGATAGCAGTTCAAATCCCCGAGCACTTTAAGAATGTAACTACCATGTACAGAGAAAAAAATTACAGATCAGATTTACACAGAACAGGTGAGCTGAGTCTAAACAGGAAAGAAAATCAGCAACAATGTAAAATTCAGGTACCAAGTCTCAATCTATCTGCTGCTAGAGGCAGAAACACGTTATCATCCCTGTGCTGCTAGCACTCAGCCCGGGGCTGACACTAGGCCTGTCAGTAATGGTTCTCTTAATCAAAACTTTAGAGGTGTCCAAAAATAGAGGTGCCCAAAAATGTCACTTCCACAGGAAAGGATATGCTCAAACACCTCCAGGGGGTAGGATAATAGGTAATTTTATGCTTTTTTCTATCTTTCATTCTTGCTAAATTGAATGTAATCTTCCTCCTCCACCTCCTCCTCCTCCTTCCTCTTTGTTCTTCTTCTCCTTCTTCTTCTTCTTCTTTTTTTTGGGGGGGAGGGTGGTGGGGAGAAAGTCTCACTGTGTATCCCAGGCTGGCATGGAAATCACTATGTAGATGAGGCTGGCCTCAAACTCACATTGATCCTCCTGCCTCAGCCACATTGAGTACTGGGATTACAGACGTGCATCACCATGGCTGACAAATACAGTTTTTCTTATAGTCTGGGAAAAATGTTTATGCAACAAGTGTACTTATTTAATGTATGTCACCTCACTTGGTGATCTTTAAAATTTTTATTTATTTATTTATTTATTTTTGAGGTACTAGAGATCAAAACCTAGGTCCTGGAGTGTGCTAGGCACGTGTTCTACCACTGAGGTACATTCCCACCTCTTGCTTGGTAAATTTTAAGAGGCTGTGCCCAGCTGTTGTTTCCCTTCTCCATTAGGAGATGTGGTGATACAACACCCAGTCACCTGGCCAGGGGCTTGCAACCAAGGCAGTCTCGCTGAACACTGCTGTGGTTAAACTCCCTAAAGGGAGTGGTTTGGCCACTGCATCAATCTTGTGCAAAAGGATTAGGGAAGAGTCAGGTCTTTCTAAATTGGGTTCTTTTTTTAATCTATGCATTCAGTTATTATCTTATTGTTGTTGTTAAGTGCTGTCGAGTCGGGTCCAACTCATAGTGACCCTATGTACAGGAGTACGAAACACTCCCTGACACTGTGCCATGCCCAGCACTATACCAGTGCTTCTCTGCTGTTCATAGGATTTTCAATGGCTGGTTGTTTGGGGATTATGTAAGGAGTGGGCTGCCAGGTCCTTCTTCCATTTTTTGTGGTGCTGGGGATTGAAATCAGGGCCTCAGCACAGAAGAACACTCTACCAACTGAGCTAAACCCTGAAAAAAAATTTTGTAATGACATAAAATCCACCATTTTAAAGTGCACAATTCAGTGTTTTTTAGTGACTAACAATGTTATGGAACCATCACTACTATCTAAATGCAGAACATTTCCATCACCCCCAAAAGGAACTCTGCACCCATGAGCAGTCACACTCCACGTCTGCCTCCCATCATCTCCTGGTAACCACTAATATACTTTCCATTTCTGTGAATTTGTGTATTCTGGACATTTTTTTTGATAAATGGGATCATACAAGAAGAGATGTTTTGTGTCTGGCTTCTTTCACTTAGAATTATGTCCCCAAGGTTCATCTGTGTTGGGGTATATCTCAGAAATCCCATTTGTTTTTATGGCTAAAAGTATTCTACTGTAGATTATACTCTTGAGAGGTGTATTATTTATCTAACATTAGTGGTCTTTCTGTTTATTGGCCAACAGCTTCCTTTCCTGGGGTGTTAAGAGTTTGGAGTTGAAGCAGTCAGAGCAGAGGGTAGCAGAGGAGTCAGGAAAGGTGGAGCTGGGACTCGCACTGCTGAGTGTCCCCAGTGTGCCCTGAAGAAGGGCAGTGCGCACACACTCCCCCAGGAGAGGGGAGCAGAGTCGCCTCTCATTTCTGCCTTCTCTCCTCCAATCTGCTCACATCCTCTGTGCCGGTCTGACTGCTACTGGGGAGCAAGGGCCTGATGGGCAGCCCACACCTGCTGTGGGCACTTGGATCATGGGTCAGTCTGTCACCTTTGTTCCATCCCAGGTGTGGCTCAACAAAGTAGGCTGCTGTGCATGGGAAGGAAGCCCCATTAAAAATCTGTATAGCAACGTGGGCATGGTGGCACATACCTATCCTCTCAGCACTTAGGAGGCAGTGGCAGGAGGATCACAACACCCAGTCACCTGGCCAGGGGCTTGCAACCAAGGCAATCTTGCTGAACACTGCTGTGGTTAAACTCCCTAAAGGGAGTGGTCTGGCCACTGCATCAATCTTGTACAAAAGGGTTAGGGAAGAGTCAGGTCTTTCTACATTGGCCAGATTGGGATACATAGTGAGATCCTGTCTCAAAAAACAAAACAAAATAAAAAAAAATTTGGTATAGTGTCTTTTGTATAGTGTCTTACTGTTAACAAAGCACTTTGCATCTGGTATCTTAAGATCACTGTGTTTTTTGTTTGTTTGTTTGTTCGTTTGTTTTGTGTGTGGTACTGGGGCTTGAACCCAGGGCCTCGAGCATGCATGCTTTGCAAATGCTGGACCACTGAGCTGCTGCCTCCAGCGTGATCACTGTGTTAATTATGTGAAGTAGAGAAGACAGTTATTCTCCCTTTGCAGAAATGATTCAAATATGCAGCAGATGGAGCCAGACCTGATCTCCTAATGCTTAGCCATGCATTCAACAAGTATTTACTGAGCACTACTAGGCTAGGCCCTGTTCTAGACACTGCAGATGTGGCAATGAACAAAATAGGGAAGCCTCTGCTTTCATAGCCCCCTAGATCCTTACATGCCATGCATGCCAGAGGTATGTATACATGCAAGTATACAGCCCACATGTGAATACACATCAGCTGGAGACAAGCTTGAAGAGAAATCACAGTGAAAGACTAAAGAGCGGCAGGACCGATGGAGTCAGGGAGGAGGGTGCCGGGAGAGTCTGGGAAGACCTCTCTGACAAGGGGCCACAGGGCAGCCCTGAGGGAGGTGAGCTGTGGGCCATGTGGACCTCTGGGGAAGACGCTGGCCCTTCTAATGTCCCAGGTACTGTGAGGACTTTTGCAAGCAGTGTCTCATTTGCATGCTCCTGCCCGCTTTGTTTGGTGGCGTGGCAGTGCCCATTTGTATGATGGCACACACAATAACAAGCTCAGGAGCCCAGCGAGGTTTTTGGCAGTTACGCAGAGGTTTCAGGGATCTCACTTCCCTCCAGACAAACTGACGCAGACAAGGCCCTTCAGAGATGTGTCAGCTGTTTTCTCTTTACTGGGCATGAAGTGGAGTCCCTGGGAGTGTGAGCCAGGCTCATGTGGGAAGTTCCAAATTGCCCGGATGATTTGTGCTTCCTCTTTTCAGTCTGGTTCTTCCTCAGTAACAACATCTGGTGAAAAGAGGGCCCTAGAGAGGAATATGGAGCAGCCCATTGACTGTGCCATGACATTTAGAGAGACACCCACGCTTCTCCTCAGAGAGCTGGCCAACAACTCCTTAGGGACTATCATTGAAATGAGATGGCTTAGCTTTCAGTTATGATTTCTGTCTTGCTAATGTAATCACGTGTGAAAATCTATTAGCAATGTTGGATTCTTTTGGGGTGGGAACAGGCAGTTCAGCAGGAAAGACCCTGTTATTTGGTGACCCAGATGAGTGAGCTGTGTGTGTCATGATGTCTGTCTGGTCCATAACAAGACCAGAGTCTTGTGTATCTGACGTGATCCCTGAGTGAGATGAAAGGAATGAGAGGGTATGACTTAGGGCAGGTAGAGGGGGAGACAGAAAAGAGGAAACTCTTAAGGAAGACTTGCTGTTTCCCCTGGTTCCTTGGAATTTCTGAACCTAGGGCCTCACTCATATTTTGCAAGTGGGGTACCACTAGGCTGCACCCTCAGGCTATTTTTTACTTTTTATCTTGAGTCTCGCTAAATTACACAGGCCTCTGGCATTGAACTCACAATCCTCCTGCCTCCACCTCTTGAGTTGCTGGGATTACAGGCATGCACCACCACACCTGGCCTATCTGTCTCTGGGACTTTTCTATTTATATCATTCAACTGAATTTAATTTTACAGTGACCCTGAAGGGGTGGCTATCATACCCATTTTACAGATGAGGAAGCAGGTTAATCAACATGTCACTGAGCTGAGATTAGAATCCAAGTCAGTTGGAATGCATCATCCACCCCCCTTCTACATATCATTTTGCTTTCCTTGTGTCCCTAAGGTTATAGCTTGACCTTTAGCTATGATAGCTTCACTATGAACTATGCTCCCCTCAAGTTTATCTTTTCATTTCTTCGCCTTTCATCTGTGTCCTCTAAAGTAGGGACTGGTAGATGTTCAGCATGATTGCTAAAAGGAGTGCCTGGGATAGGTCTGTGTTACCTCACATCGCTACGCCAACACCCACCATCACAAAATTCCCCTTCTAGTCATAGTGAGGGAGCCGTGCCCAGCCTGATGAGAACCTTAGAATGGCTGGGAGGAGGGAAAGGCAGGAGGGCTCCGTGATCCTGCTTTCCAAGAAGAGAGAGGTCTGGAAGCGAGGAGGCCCACACGGGCCTTCCCCAGGGCATCTGTGTGGCTCTGGGGCCATGAGGCAAGGAAGACGTAGCCCGATGGCAGTGGGCAGAGTGACTCAGCATGAGAGTCCAGACTGAGGAGGACACTGCTTCTAGTTCCTGCAGTATAAAAGTGACCAGGTATCTCAACCAGAAATCAGAAGTACAGTCAGATAAGGAATTTTGTGCTGTTTGTGACTGCCAGAAACAAACAAGGAAGTGGAGTTTAGCCACTGAAATATTGGTTCTTCTAGGATGTGCTGATGAGGAAATGGCAGAATATTTAAAATGGAACCCCAGCTGTGGAGTCACTGCATGCATGGATTGCAGACAGCCTACGGAGACAAAGACAAGTACGGGATCTGTGTAGGGTAGCTGAAGAGGGCAGACATAGTCCAGAGGTGTTGCTGTGGAGGGCGTGGTGATAAGGAAAGCCATTTCAGCCTGAAGCCATGGGATCAGTCCAGGCCTGGAAAGAACAGGACTTTTTTTTTTTTTTTTCTTTTTTCCCTGAGACAGAGTTTCACTGTGTAGCCCAGGCTGTCCTGGAACTTTCTATGTAGACCAGGCTGGCTTTGACATCATGTTGAACTTTTGTTGATCCTCCTGCCTCAGCCTCCCAAGTGGATGCAGCACCATGGCTGGCTGAACAGGACTCTTTCTTAAAGCAAAGGAGCTCAGTGGTGGGCCCAGGAGGGGATGGGGCAGTGTTGGCTTTCTTATCCTAGAACTAGGGCCCAAAATGGGGGAAAGCAGTAAACAGAGAGTAAACAGAAAGACACAGCAGTGTAAAACTAGAGCAGTGTCCTTTCTACAGCTTAGTTTCCTCATCTGTAAAACAAGGCCACCAAAACAAATGGTCCCGGCAGTCGCTTGCGGACCTCAGCATTCTTAACTGTGACTTCCAGCCCCCTTGAGGCTGAGCACGTTGTTTAACTCCTGCCATCACTTGTATCCAGGTGTTTTAAAGTCCATCTGCTTTCTGATGGTGCCAGTGGACCTCCCCTCTCACTGAGTTTCCCTGTCTTCTGGCCCACAGGGTGCAGGCTGTGGACATAAGATGATATCTTGCCACAGCTTTGAGTGCTCAAGATGAGTCAGCACATGGAACTGTAGGAAAGAGGGAAATTCTTGGTGATGCTTTGTAGGTACCATCATCATTCCGTAGGGCATTGGATTAGACAGTTCATATAGATAAAAAGTAGGGCAATTTATTTATCAATACAGCAATAGGTATCTAAGGTACAAAGTGGTGCATAAATAAAAGATTTAGATAAAAGAGATGATAGTGCAGCTTTCTTCTATGCCCACAGTGGATGTCTGGAATGTTAGACTTAGTGGCCTTTGCTGTCAAATCAAACTGAAGGGCTGGGGGTGTGTAGCCAAGGTCTTGCATCCCCAGCACTGCAAAAAAGAAAACAAAAAACTTCCTGTCTGACTCAAACCACACTATGGGTAGGAAAGTGAAGGTACTCAAAACCCTAACAATAACGGACAGGTGGAAGAACTTGCAGAATTATCTGAGGACATAACTCCTCCAATATCTACAGGTGATGTAAAAAGAATGAGCTGTGTTTTGTAAGGTACATAGAAGTTGGAGAGAAGCAGACTCCAATGCAAAGCACAAAGAAGCCTCCAACACAAACTGTCCAAAGGGGGAATTAGCCTGTATAGTAACTCCTCCTCCCTTGGAGAAAGAGATAGGATTCATATTTGGTGAGTGCCTAGGTACTGAATTATACCCCTGCCACAAGTCATTTCATTTAATCTTTATAATAACCAATGGAAAGAATGAGGTTAAGAAAGATAAGTGAATTGTCTAAGGTCACACAGCTCCTGTGGAGTTTATTGAGTACTAAAAAGCCCAAGTTCTTTCCACACCAATACACCAAGAGACCTCTCTTGTTAGCAGAAGACTCATGATTATCTTTAAGCTCTTATTCAATCTTGAGAGTTTCAAATTCTAAATCAGTCAAGTGGAAAGAGGTGAGTGTTAAAGTGACAGATAAAGGCTTAGTTCCTGGGCCAAGCCAATGTAGTCACTTGTGACCACGTGTCTTTAGCTGACCTGCACAAAACCTATCCTTCCATTCTCCCACAGTTAAAAGCAGTTCTGCTTTTTAAATGAATATAAGCCAGGCCTAGTGGCACATGTCTGTAATCACAGCAACTCAGAGGGCTGAGGCAGAAGGATTATGCAGGACTCTATCTCAAAATAAAATTCAAAAGAAAAGAAAAAGGTTGAAGAGTCAGGCCTATCAGCACAAGTAGTAATCCCAGCAACTCAGGAGGTGGAGGCAGGAGGATCACAAGTTTGAGACCAGAGGCAGCCTGCATAACTTAGTGAGACTCTGTCTCTAGAAAAAAATTAAAAATGGGCTGGGAGTGCAGCCCAGTGGTAGAGCACTTGTAAAGTATGTGTAAAGTATGTAAAGTATGTTCAACCCCCAAGTACCTAAAAAAAAAAAAAGGTGGGGGGGAGGGAGGCGGATGAGTGTGTAGTTCAGTGGTAGAGCACTTGCTAGGATGTGTGAGGCCCTGTGTTCAACAACCCAGAGTGCTAAGTAAATAAATAAATAGGCATATATGAACAAATTGTACCACAGGTGATTAGGGAAAAGAGGTTATAGAAGAAATGAAGGGAAAAGGCAGTGACTCTGATAGAGGGCTCTTTATTTTTCATTAAAAAAATTTTTTTGAGACAGTGTCATGCTATGTAACCCAGACTGGCCTTGATCTCTTGATCCTCCTGCCTCAGCCTCTCACATGCTGGGATAACAAAAGTGCATCACCACGCCTGGTCCTGGGTCAGTATCTATGGTGTAAATATTCTTTGCTTCTCAGGGCAGTGGTAACTGATAAGAGGCCTTGTAAAGCTGTGTGTGGTGGTGCACGTCTATAATCCCAAGACTTGAGAGGCTGAGGCAAGAGGATCACAAGTCTGAGGCCAACCTGAGCTACATAGAGAGTTTGAGGATAGCCTTGACTACATAGCACAGCCCCGACTTATTTTTAAAAGACATTTTACTTTGGCCATAAAGAGTGTTTTGTTGTTGGTTTTGGTGCTGGGCACTAAACCCATGAGCCTTGCTCATGCTAGGCACGTACTCTACCACTGAGTTAAACCCAAACCTCCTAGAGTATATTTTTTGTTCTTTAATTTTTCAAGAGACAGGGATTCACTATGTTGCCCAGGCTGGCTTCCAACTCCTGGGCTCAAGGGATTCTCGTGCCTCAGCCTCCTGAATAGCTGGACTGCAGGGACATGTCTGTCACCACGTCCAGCAGAGAGTATATTTTTGAAACAGATAATACAAGTGCAGTTGATCCTCATTATCTGAGGTTGTCATGTTCTACATGGTTGCCATGACTGCAGAGTTAGTGAATTCTGAACCACAGCTCCTGGGGGAATGCAGGGTCAGGTTCCCGGGAGCCTCTAGTAACAGCATTGTCGTCAACCAATCAATTTATAACTTTGCTTCACACGCGTTTCTGTTGATTTGTCAACGTTGAACTCGTGGCTGGCTGCACTGTATCTCAAATCTGGAGGAAGCTTCTTTAAGACAGTCATTTTCTCTGTAAGGCACAGTAGAGCCTTTTGGGCTGACTGACATTAGATGGACAGCACGTTAGCACTATGTTTGGAGTCCATTTAAAAGAGCAGAATCACCAATGAAAGTACAAAATGTGAAAAGTATGCCACTAGGCAGACTGTGAGAGAGGACAATCATTTACAGGGTGAGAGCTGAAACCTCCTGTTCTACCTCTGCTTAGGGACAGGTGTGTCCAGCCATTCATGTTTTTGGCTGTACATGTCTGCAAATGAACATCAAAGGGCTGCAAGTTTAGTTTTAGGAGTTGCAGATAAATTTTGGAGGGTAGGCCAATTTGCAAATAGGGAGCCCACGAAGAAGGAGGATTATATTGCATATTTAAAATATGGTCTCTTTTTTTCTTCTTGCTTTCTCCTATCTCCATTCTTTATTCTTACCTTGTGCCCACAGGATCATAGGCAGGTGGAATAAGCTTCCTGAATCTCTCAAAGTCTCCATCACCTCCTGTGTAAAGTATTATAGTACCAATCTCCTAGGGGTGTTAAGAGGAGTTAATGAAATTGAACTTGTTCCCATCCGTGGAGTGACCATACAGAGAGCAAAGAGGAAGGGTGTGCGAGGAAGAGCTCAGAGTGATTCAACACAGGGCCTCTAGACAGGCGGGTAGGATCACTCTCCCCTGTGTCTCAGCCTGGGCTGACTTCTCTTCGGGGTAGCATTATGTTAGATTAAGCAAATAAGCAGTAATAGGATCACCAGGTGTGGTGGCGCATGTCTTCAATCTGAGTGACTTGGAAGACAGGCAGGAGGATCACAAGTTTGAGTCCAGAGGCAGCCTGCATAACTTAGTGAGACCCTGCCTCAAAATACCAAGTAAAAAATGGGATGGGGCTATGGCAGTGGTTGAGCGCTTGCAAAAAGCATGTGTGAAACCCCGGGTTCAACTCCCAGTACTACCCCACCAGCAAAAAAAGCAATAAGACCAAAAATTTCTTGGTTTGAGAGAAGGCACATAGTGATCCTAAGTCCTATATGCCATTGGAAATTCCTCAAGAAAAAGTAGTGGGATGGGTTATATTGTAATACTTGGTTCATGAGTCTGATTTCAATGATCTATCTTAATTATTTTAGAAACCAAATTTATTTTTCATTTAGTTTAATTAGTTTTCTAAACAGTGACTTCTAAGCCCTTTAAAAAGCATTGGATATACAACCTTTATGGAACATAGTCTAGAGGTTTCTCAAAAAGGTAAAAATAAAACCATCATATGACACAATTCCATTTTGGATATATATCCAAAAGAATCAAAAACAGAGTCATGAAGAAACATTTGCACATGCATATCATAGAAACACTATTCACAATAAATAGCCAAGAAGTGTAAGCAACCCAAATGTCTATTAACAGATGAATAGATTAACAAAATGTGTTTGCAATGATATAGTACTCATTATCATTGTCATATAATTTTAACTCTTAAAAAGGAAGGAAATCCACTTTGTGTGTGTGCGTGTGTGTGTGTGTGTGTGTGTGTGTGTGTGTGCGTGTGTATGGTTTTTTGAGATAGGGTCTTGCTGTGTAGCCCAGGCTGGCCTAGAACTCACTATTTAGACCAGGCTGGCCACAAACTTGTATTGATCTTCCTGCCTCAGCCTCCTCACTTCTTGGTTTGCAGGTGTGCACCACCACGCCTGGCTTGATTCCACTTAAATGAAGTATCTGAAGTATTCAAACCCATAGAAACAAACAGTGGAATGGTGGTTACTATGGGCTGAAGGGAAAGCAGGAGTTGTTTAATGGGTACAAAGTTTCATGTCTGCAAGATGAAAAGTTCTGGAGGTCTGTTTCACAACAATGAACATACTTAACACTACTAAACAGTACACTTAAAAATGGTCAAGATGGGCAGCGTGTAGTGATCCTTGCCTGTAATCCTAGCACATGGGCAACTGAGGCAGGAGGATCAATGTGAGTTCAAAGCCAGCCTGGTCTATATAGCAAGTTCCTGGCCAGTTTAGGGTATGCAACAAGACATTGTCTCAAACAACAACAACAACAACAACAAAAGTCAAGATGGCAAATTTTGTTATGTGGATTTTTTTTACCACAATAAAAAATAATGAATAAAACCCACTATTTTGCGCAACTATCATATATTCTTGAATCTAATCTGTACCCTTCAACAGTTTTAGGGGGCTACAAAATTAGATGCAGATTAGAATCATATGCGATTAGATTTGTGGTTAAGAGAGTTCTTCTTGCTTTCTCCCATCTTGAGAATCAAGGTTTTCTATAAAACTGTAGACTCACCCATAAGAAATGAAATGAAATTTAAATATATCCGTCTTTGGTAAAATTGTCATCTAAATCAATAGGTCTCTGGGGCAAATACAGTCTGCATGTGATTCTAATTGACATCTGATTTTATAGCCCTCTAAAACTGTTGAAAAGGTGAGGATTAGATTTGAGAATATATGGTAATAAACATTAATTTTTAAAATGAAGGGGAAAAAAGCCAAGCATGATGGCAAATGCCTATAATCTCAGCACTTGGGAGGCTGAGGCTAGAGGATTAATGCACATTTGAGGCCAGCCTGTACTACACAGCAAGACTCTATCTCAAAAAGATAACCCCTCCTCCCCCAAAAAGGAAAAATAAGCATTGGGGACCCAAAACATCACACTGGATTCTCATATCATCTGAGTCACTAAATACAATACCTTGAGATCTGTTGCTGCCTAATCATGCAGAAATCTATATTTAATAAAACTAAGCCAAGTGTGGTGGCTCATGCTTGTAATTCCCTCACTGAGGAGGTTCAGGCAGGAGGATCAATATAAGTTTGAGGCCAGCTTGGGCTACACATCAAGCTCTAGTAAGCCTGAGCTACACAGTGAGACTCTGTCTCAAAACACAAAACTAACCAAATAAATAAATAAACAAAATCTTGTTCTGTTTGCTTCTCCTTAGGCATTGACCAGGTGTCCAAAGCAGTCAAAGACATGGCAGCACTGTCCTGTGATCACAACGTTTCTATTGATGAACTAAAGAGAGTTCGCATTTACTGGCAAAAAGATAATGAAATGGTGCTAAGTATCATATCTGGGGAAGTGAAAGTGTGGCCCCAGTATGAAAACCGGACCTTCCCTGACATCACTAATAACCTCTCCCTCATGATCCTGGCCCTGCGCCTGTCGGACAAGGGCAAATACACCTGTGTTGTTCAGAAGAATGAAAAAGGGTCTTACAGACTGGAACACCTGACTTCAGTGATGCTGTCTATCAGAGGTTAGTGGGATTTTACAGAAAACCTTAATTGTTGGAAAGATATATGCAGGCATACATACTTTCCAAGGAGTATGCAAGTGTCTATTACTGTAGCTATTTTACTATTATGTTCCAATATTTTTGAAACAAATGTACTTATTACATTTTTGAAGCTCTAACAGTCACTCCTGCAAAGTTAGATGTTAGAGAACCAGATGCATAAATCATGCCTGCCACAGGGAAGAAGACTAATTCCCTAATCAAAGCTTTGTTTATGTGCCTACTGTGAAGGCATGCATTTCTCATCTTGCATCAAGACTCTTGCCTTAATCACAGATGAGGTCTTGGAGGCTCCTAATGAAGCCAGAGCACTTGCTGAGAAATTACAGCCCAAAACCATTCCCTTACACTTGAAATTCAAACATATTTCTTTTTCTTCTTGGCTCCTTGAGGCTTTAGTGAAAACCAAGCCTCACACTTAGTAAAAGATAATGGTTAATCTTACAATCATTTCAGAAGATCCTTAGTGAATTCCTCACTATTCTTCCTTGCTTCTGTCATTAGTTATGAATATTTTCCAGTGGCCACCAGATCACATCTAAAGCTTAAGGGGAAGTCAGAGTTACATAGAATTACCCTAAACCCCACTCTGTATTCCCTGCTCACGGTTGGAGCAAATGATTATATGGTGATATGATTTGAGAAGTACTAAGAAGCCTACCTCTTCCAAAACAAAATATTTTTGTTGTTTTTTAAAGACAGGGCTCTCACTATGTATCCCAGGCTGGTCCTGAACTGTCTATATAGCCCTAGGTGCCTGAACTCTCCATCCTCCTACCTCTGCCTCCTGAGTGCAGGGTTTACAGGTGTGCACCACCATGCCTAGCTCTTCCAAAATTTTGACCTGCATTGATTCCTGAAATTCTCATAATTATAGCCATTCCTACTCAAGGTACAAGATTTTTAATGCTAAAACTGAGACGGTCTCAGGAAAACTAGGAAAAGTTCCCCTGCATTCGTCTAAAATGGAAAAATGATAATATCAAGACAGCAGTATATGAAAACCTCCATTAACTAGCACATTTGAGAAGTAGCTATACTAGTTAACAGATTAACTAGGTTAATGGATTTTTACCTTTTAAAACCTGTGCACATCTGTCTTTGTTGTTGTTGTTAGGTGCCGCCAACTTGGTGTCCAACTCATAGCAACCTACATACAACAGGCAAAACACTATTGTCAGTGCTTCTCTGCTATTCATAGGGTTTTCAATGGCAGATTGATTTTTTGGGGAGTGGGTCCTTCTCCCAAGCCTACAGCACATGGTGTTCCCAGGGGGTCTCCCATCCAGATACTAACCAGGCCCAACCCTGCTTAGCTTCTGAGATCTGATGGGATCGGACGCCACAATGGTATTGCTGCAGGCCTTTACTTATAGGATATTCTTATCCTTCCCCACGGAATGGGAGGAACTTGAGTTAACTGATTAAAATGAGGTAAAAAGGACAAATTCTTTGATGGTTCACAGATTTGCAAGGACTTAGGAGCAGTTATTCTAAACAAGTCACCTTGTAGAAGGGATAGGAGACAACCTGAGGCTGTTCTAGGACCAGTCAGACCTTGAAAAGATAGGGTTCTTTTTTGTTTTGGGTTTTTTGGGAGTTTTTGGTTCTTTTGTTTTGTTTTGTTTTGTTTTGTTTGCGACATGCTCTTTGTAGTCCAGACTGGCCTTGAACTCCCTATGTAGATCAGGCAAGCTTCAAACTCACACCAGTCCTCCTCCCTCAGCCTTCCAAGTGCTGGGATTACAGGTGTGTACCACCATGCCCAGTTGAAAAGATGATTTTTAATACAATCTCTGGTACAGCACTTTACACCACCACCACCACTCTGGTATTAGTGCCATTCTTGTCATGTAATTATTTCTCAGAAAAATAGAGCACAGAAAAGGACACAAATCATAATTCAGAACTTAAACTATTTGTATTAGTTTTTCCAGGGCATAACACATGACATATTAATGTTATAAGCAACTAAAGGGAATATTTTTTATGTCATCTGCTAGTGTAATGATTTGATCTTATAGGAAAAATTAAAATAGGAAATAATAAGCCAAATAAAAATAGCTCAGGAACATATTAAACTTCATTTCAGAAGAAGGTCTGTTTAAAAAAAGGTGGGGGGGACTTAATTTCCAGCCAAACCTAAGTTCTCCTTTTCCTGATAATTATACACTTGTCATGACTTGCTCCTTCCCTTCTTTTTCCCGGTGCCAGTAGGCAGTCCTGGTAACTTTCCCCTGGCAACCATTTAAATGAGGGGACCTACATAAATCAATCTATTGCCTAATTTCCTGCATGTCAGGTTCTGTGCTAAGTGATTTATATTAATGATGTCATTGAATTCCCAGAGCCCTGGAAGGCATATATTATTATCCCCATCTTGTACATGAGCAAACTCAGACTAAAAGCTGTTACGTAATTAGCCCAAGGTCACAAGGCAAAACTGGATTTAAGACCTACTGGTGGTGACCACTGACTGTGCCATGTAACTTTTGTGGGACTCAGACATTGAGGAAGAAACTTATCTATGTGGACCCAAGTATGGGGGGATTGAATCCCCATATTCATGCTGAAAAGTTTAATTCTTTAAGCCTGGGGATAAGCAAGGAAGCATTTAAGGGCAGTTTCTCTTGTATTCTCTGCAATCATTTCCCTACATTTTGCTTTAGGTATAATTTAGTATTGTGTTGGGGGTCAAATATACAAATGAAGTAGTGTTTCCGGTATCTTGTAGGAATACTGGGGAGACCCTTCTGTCCCTTTAACAAATACCAGAATAGCAAGGAATCAGTAAAGTGTAGTGACTGAAATTACAGGCTCAGTATTGTAGAGAGATTTATCAACTGTGTAGCCAGTTGTGGTGGTGCACAACTGTAATCCCAGCATTCAGGAGGCTGAGGCAGGAGGGTTAGTGAGTTAGAGGCCAGTCTATAGCAAGTTCCAGGCCAGCCTAGGATGTATAGCAAGACCCTGTCTCAAAAATTAAAAAAGGAGAGAGAGGAGGGGGGCGGGAGAGAGGGGAAGAGAGGGGGTGGTGGTGGAGAGAAATAAAAAGAAGACTACTTTGTGAGAACAAAAGAATTCTATTCAAAACATGAAGTTAGAATAATGGTACAGGGAAACAGAGGGATGGGAAAGATGGGCCCATACAAGTAGATGTGCCTAAACTCCTATCAGTTTTCTGGTTCTCAAGATGGAGGGTGGCTTCACACATGTTCATTACAGTTTACTAAGCAAACAGATAAAAGAGAAGGGAGCCCTCAGTGTATCTCATGTATCAGGAAGAAGGGAAGGAAAAGAACAGGATAGCAGGGACAGGTTCTGATGTCAGAAATTTGAGTGCAAACCCCACTTCTGCCACTTATTGTTACGATTTCTCTGAATCTCTGAGGATTTAAAACATGGAAACTATATTAGGTTAAATCATATGAAATTAGTTATATCTGACTTTTTATTTTATTTTTTATTTTCAATCAATTAATTAACTAATTAACTTCACACTACTGGTAGGCTGAATTCAGGGCCTCACATATACTTTGCAAGTGCTCTGCCACTGAACTGCAACCCCAGCCCATTTTTCATTTTTTTATCTTGAGACAGGGTCTCACTAAATTACTCAGGCTGCATCTGGCCTCAAACCTGCAATCCCCCTGCCTCTGAGACCTCCTGAGTAGCTGGGATTACAGGTATACACCACCAGGCCCCACATATTTTTTATTTTTTAAGTGATAGGGTCTCATTATGTTGCCCATGTTGGCACTGAACTTGTGGGCTCAAAGGATCCTCTTGCCTCAGCCCCCTTTGTAGATGGGATTACAGGTGTGTGTCACTCAGCCTGGGACGATATTTGATCTTTCTTGATCTATACCCAGTCTCCTACGGTTGTTGTAAAGATAAAATAAATCAATTTCCAGACCCTAACAAGAACCCAATAAATATAGTCTTTTTTTTTTCTTTCCTTACAATGGCAAGTACTATGTCAACATTTACTCACATGAAATTACTCCATGCTCTAAGCGCCCTCCTATCTTCATAAAAAGTGGTAAAGAATTGATCTGAACAATTCAAATCAGTCTTCAGGTTATAAATAACTCCTATTAATGACTTATAAGGAGTTGAAAATTTTATCATTTTATCATTCTATTAAGCTAGATAATTTATTGAAGGTATAAACCCATACATCCAGATATGTAACTATACATAACTATGTCCTTGTTCTTTCTTTAGCTGATTTTCCTACCCCTAATATAACTGACTTTGGCAATCCATCTCCTGACATGAAAAGGGTGATATGCTCAACCGTGGGAGGTTTTCCAAAGCCTCACCTTTCTTGGTGGGAAAATGGAGAAGAATTAAATGCCATCAACACATCAGTGTCCCAGGATCCTGAGACTGAGCTGTATGCTGTGAGCAGTGAACTGCATTTCAATGTGACATATAACCACAGCCTTGTGTGTCTCATCAAGTATGGAGACTTCACAGTGTCACAGACCTTCAACTGGCAAAAATGTAAGCAACATTATCCTGGGGAATGTCTATTCTATGGAACCTAAAAAGAAAGTAACTTGTCCAGATATGTTTTGGAATTGAACTGACTTTTTTTTTTTTTTTTTTTTTTGCAGTACTAGAGGGTTGAACCCAAGGCATTCCACCACTGAGTTGCTCCCCCAGACTCCTCCTTTTTCAAATTTTGAATCAGTGTCTCATTAAATTGCACAGGCTGCCTCTGGCCTCAAACTCGCCATCCTCCTGCCTCCACCTCCCGAGTCGCTAGGATCACAGATGTGTGCCACGGTGCCCGATTTGAATTAACTCACTTTAGCAGTCATTTTATAGTCATTTTAGACATACAAAATGTGCCACTAGGACTTATTGAGTTCACTGTACAAGGTGTGATGGTGTTGCTAATTTTATTTTCTCTTAATAAATATTCTAAAATTTATACACTTGATAACTGTTACCCATCAAAGGAATCCTCTGGGAAATTATGTAATTTGTTGTTTTTGTTGTTACATGCCATCAAATCAGGTTTGACTCATAGTGACCCTATGTACAACAGAAAGAATCACTACCCAACACTGCCATGCATTCCATCTTTTTTATGTTTAAGCTCATTGTTGCACCCACTATGTCAGTCCATCTAGTTGAGGATCTTCCTTTCTTTTGTTGACCTGTCACTTTCCCAAACATGATATCCTTCTCCAGGGATTTGACCCTTTTGACAGCATGTCCAAAATACATAAGATGCACTCTAGCCATCCTTATTGTTTTTATTGAAAGCATTAAAATTCATCCTTTGTAATTTCCCTCAGGGCTTTGGTACTTTCTTTTAGGGAACCTCACCCCTATGGTCCCATGGTATCAGGTCATTGTCTTTACTGAGTGAATGCACTTTTTAAGAACTACTGGTTTATTCAGAACCAAGTCTGGTAAAGAAAGAGAAGTAAGCGATAAACTCTTTGAGCACAATGCCTCTTAAAAAGGGATCATTTTTGAGCCAATACTTTACCCTAGAAAAGTCAACTTATAGAATTCTATCTACCAAAGCTGGGCCTGGTGGCAAACACCTGTAATCCCAGCAGTATGGGAGACTAAGGCAGGAGGATGCTGCAAGTTTGACACCAGCCTGGACTACACAGTGAGTTCCAGGCCAGCCAGGACTACATAGCAACAAGACTCTGTTTCAGGGGGAGAAAAGTTTGATTTCCCCAATAGGTGAAATCATCTGAAAATATAAAATGAAAAAGTTGGGTTTATACAAATATATGCATGTCAAACTGATGGTGGGTTATCACAGGAGATCTTAGATATTTGAAATACATGTCTAACTTGTATGGCTGACCATAGAGAGGACACTGGGACTCTTTCCTGACCCTAACCTCCCTCCCAAAGATATGGTTTGTGTGTCTACATAGCAAGAGTCAATACACTGAATATGGTATTCAGTGGTGCATAAGCATGAAGTATAAGATATGGTACAGCATGTGTCTTCCTCTTGTCTTTGTTCCTCATTGAGGAGATGTTTTAGATGGTTTACTAGTTCATTCTAGTGTATGACTAATTCTAGGTCTTTTAGTCTTGAGAGGGATTCTTTAACAATTTTCCTCAGTGGATAATGAGATAAAATTTCCTGGGAAAATTAGTTCCAATATAAATCAAATTCTGACATGGTTTTATTAATACTCCAAACACACCTCTCTCAGTCATCTTTTATGTATTCTAATTATTTATAAAAATAAGGTTTGCCGGTTGCAGTGGCATATACCTGTAATCTCAACAACTTGGGAGGCAGAAGCAGGAGCATTGCAAGTTCAAGGCTAGAGGCAGCTTACATAGCTTAGTGAAACCCTATCTCAAGATAAAAAATTTTAAAAGGGGCTTCGGGGAGTATAGCTCAATGTTAGAGTGCTTGCAAAAGCATGTGTGAGGCCCTGGGTTCATCCCCCCAGTACCACACGCACACACACACACACACACACACACACACATGCACAGAAGGTTTGAATCAGAAGTAAAGATAGTCTATTAATTCAAAGCTTGTTTTTACCTTATAGATCCATCACTATTTATTTATTTATTTATTGTTTTTTAAATGTATTTATTTATTTCAGCACTGGCTAGTTGAACCCAGGGCTTCACTATGCTTTTCAAGTGCTCTGCCATTGAGCTCCATCCCTTAGCCCTGTTTAAAATTTTTTTATCTTGAGACAGAGTCTCACTAAGTTATACACACTGTCTCTGTCCTCAAACTTATTATCCTCCTGCCTCCACCTCCAGAATCTCTGGGATCATAGGTGTTCACCACAGTGCCTGGTGATATATCACTATTTAATCAACTTTAGATTATCCTATATGTGAGGGTTAGTATAGATATTAATCTGTAATAGTAGCTTGAATTATATTTTACTTTAGACATTATTTATATTTAGAATATGGGTATATGTGACATTGTAGGGCAGGGTTGCCAAAATTTTTCTGAAATGATATTTTAGACTTTGCAGGTCATACAGCCTCTGTTTCACCAGCTCAATTCTGTTGTAAAACAAAAGCAGCCAAGAACAAGATATCAATGAATGACATGGCTGTGTTCCAATAAAACTTTATTTCTTTTATTTATTTATTTATTTATTTATTTATTTAGAGACAAGATCTTACTACGTAGCCCAGATTGGCCTTAAACTCCCAATCCTCCTGCCTTAGCCTTCCAAGTGCTGGGATTATAGGAGGCCCAAGCATTGTTATTTGCAAATTAGTAAGATTTGTCTTTGTGGTTGGAAAGATTTAGAGTATAAATACTTCAAATCTTGCCAATCAGACTGCAGGCATCATTTAGCAGCAGTCCCCAACCTTTTTAGCACCAGGGATCACTTTCATGGAAGACAATTTTTCCACGAACCAGAAACATAGCTCAGGCAGTAATGTAAGCAATTGGCAGCAGCTGTAAATACAAATGAAATTCATTCACTAGCCTGTTGCTCACCTCCTGTGCAGCCTGGATCCTAACAGTTGTACTTGTCCTTGGCCTGGGGTTTGGGGACCCTTAATTTAGAGTAAAGGGCTGGGATTTAGCTCAGTTGGTATAGCATTGCTCTGTAGTCTCTGAGGTTCTGGGTTTGATTCCCAGCACTGCCAAAAATGGGAGAAGGACGTGGCAATCCACTCTCAAGGCAATCCTGAAACAATCAGCCATTGAAAACCCTGTGAGTGTTGCTATGAGTTAGATACGACTCGATGGCACCTAACAACAACAATTTAGAGTAAGAGTCAAAACAAATAATGCATTTGTGTGTGGTCCAGAGCTAACTGCACAAAGAAACATACATTATGTGTATAGTTCATAGAAATGTTATAGGTTAATGTGAGTAAAGCTTTGCCACATAAGTATCTGATCTGAGAAAAAACAAATTTATTAATAAGGCAGATTGGCATCTGATTCTTTTGGTCTGTTTTTTTGTTGGGTGAGTTGGAGTCAGCTCCTAGAAACCCTATATGATACAGAATGAAACACTACCTAACATTGTACCATGCACGCAATTTTTTTTTATGTTTGAGCCCAATGTTGCAGTCACTGTTTCTTCTTATTTTGAGTCATGCCACATTAGCAAAAGGAGGTCCCAGAAGCTTTACTCCATTTGCATCAAGGCCGACTCTACTTCGAGGAGGCAACTCTTCCCCAGTTGTTTCTTGAATGACTTCCAGTCTGTGGGGCTCTTTTTCTGGCACTAAATTTGACAGTGCTTCTCTGCTGTTCATAGTTTTCAATGGCTAATTGTATTGGAAGTGGGTTTCCGGGTCCTTCTCCCCAGTCTTTCTTAGTCTGGAAGCTCAGCTGAAGCCTATCCACCAAGGGTGGCCCTGCTGGTATCTGAGATACTAGCAGCATAGCTTTCAGCATCACAGCAACGCACAAGCCCCCACAGCATGACAAGCTGACAGACGCATGGGGTTTTTGGTCTAGGCCTGCCAAATTCATTAACTCTTGATGAATTGGAAGGAGGTAAATCAGGGACCCCCCCTCCACACACACACACAGAGTCCAAACAAGCTTCTGGGCAGACGCCCTCACACAGTGGTGCACTTTGGATTCTGGGTCTGCCCTTGTGGTATGTTAACAGGTTTCTATCAGACCTTGGGACAGAGGCTGCTACTGGTTCCTTTTTTCCCTCTCACACCCACTGGCACTCTGGGCTGAGCGAAGCCTGTGAGTGGGTGTGAAGGGGGCACTGAGAGAAGGCAGGAGTGAGCCAGGGCCTAAGGAATTTCTAGACTCTGAGGATACTAGGAAGAGCTTTGTTGTTATTTTGTGTGTCATTCTGGCATCTAGAAGCCAACCCTGGTAATCACTTGATGTCTCCTTGCAATCTGGTATATTAGGAAATAAGAAGAAACCAAACTTTCCCTAGTCTGTAGGTAGTGGGTGTATTGTGATCAGTATACATTTTAGAATGATTAGTGTAATAATACTGTGTACAAGTTATTATAGCCTAGGAAACCTGAGGCAGAGACCAATTTGGAGGCTACTAGGTGGGCAATGCCAAAAATCCAAACTAAGGCACTTACTGTGGAAGATGTGAAGAAAAAGCAATCCATGCCAGAGACGTTCTGAATATATCATAGAAAGTACATGGGAACCTACTGAGAAATGAACAAAAAGAAAATACATCTCTCTCAGTTGGACAACTAATTGTGCTATTCGCTGCAGTGGCTAATATGGGTGGTAGATGTGCATTGGAAAGAACATAGCGAGCTCAGTTTTAGTCAGACAGAGAAGCTGGTCTCCAGCCATCTAGTCAGCAGTGGGAACTACAAAACCTGGAGCACAGAAATGAGTTCAGAAATATGATATTAAATTTAGAAATCTGATAGCATTTCAAAATCAAGCTGGGGGTGTGGAGGTCACCCGGTAGGACTGGGGCCACTTGCAAGACTGTGCAAACAGCAATATTTAAAGGACAAGAAGAGGAAGAAAGAGCCTGCAATGAAAGCAGAATACAACTATCAGAAACAGAAGGACATGCTATTATAGAAGTCAAGAAGGGGTCTAATGACCTATTGGTCAAAATTTACCCATTCGACTTGGTAATCAGAAAAATGAAAAACAGTGAGTTAGTATTTAGTATCTATTTGTAAGCCACTCCTGAGAAACCAGAAGAGGATAAGCTGCTAATAGTCCTTTCAATTTGTGTCCCTGCCCTTTCTCCAGATGTTGTTTCTCACTATTCTTAAAAAAAAATATTGGAATATAAATGATGTAGCTACTGCTCCCGCTCAGAAGGGATAGATGGCAGTACTACATACACCAATCTCCCCACCCATATCTTCTTGTGTCCCCCTCATCTCCATGTGGCACTGGAACTACAGCTGAAGCTAGCTTTGCAGAGTTCTCTTCCAAGATGGTCCCACCTAACACCAAGCCACATACACTATTAGTTGTTTACTGGGCCTTTCCTCTCCTCCCAGAAGCTAAGGGTTGAATGGTAAAATAAAATAAAATAAAATGCATCTGAAAGTGAATGCAAAGTGACTCATAGCTTTAGGAGTGTCTGAGATGTGGAAGGGAGTGTGTGTGTGTGTGTGTGTGTGTGTGTGTGTATGCAGAGAACATGCTAAGAGAAAGAGAGAAGGTATGACAGCTAGGGAAGGAGAAATAAAACATATCTAGAATGTGACATCAAGTAATTGTTGTAGGAAGACCACTGTAAAAACAAGCTATGAATATAAGATGGCTTTTAAAAATATCTGCTTAGCATCTTTCTTATGCCAGCTGAACTCGGTGATACAAAAGTTCAAATTGTCTTTTTCCTACTCAATACCAGACATTTGAATGTTAGTTGTCCATAGTATGTGTCTGATTGGAGAATTATGCAAGAAAAATGCTGGCAGCTGTGTATTCGTGAGCAGACCAGGGAAAGAAATGAAAAATTACCCACAGATGCATCGAGAAGAGGCATAGGATGGGCACCAGGCAGGAGGAAACACAATACAGCTGATGTTCTTTTTCTCCCTCCACAGCCAAGGAAGATCCTCCTAATAATCAGCCCCTGTTCCTGACCCACATTCTAGCCCCAACAAGTGGGGTTGTGCTAGTCCTTGTGATAATTGTATGCTGCCTCGCCCACACCAGTAAGTCCTATCTTTTTATCATCACCGTCTCAGTTTCTGGAAGCCCAGCCTCTGCCAATGTGTCTCAGCCTCTCTCTGACATTTCAGTCTGTTCTCTTCGAGGGTTTGCAGCAAGTCTATGGCAACATTAGTTTCTCCTTTACTTTTCTGTTCACTCACTGGGCAAACATTTCTTGGATCCTTACTATGTGCCTGGCACTGGAGTTACAAAACAAGAAGTCACTGCTCTTAGGAAGCATTCTAGTTTTGTCCTTTTCTTTTTCCCTAACTTTGTATTTTCTTGGAGACACCAAGGCTTGCTAACTAATTTGAAAGCATCTCTGTTGCTAACCTTTACAGGAAAGGCAGAATGACATGATTTGGGGGACAAGAGTCATTTTTCTTGGAAGAGGACAAGGTGCACTAATAAAATTGATTAGCTACATGGCCATAAATAACTTTTTATCAGATTTCAATTTTTCAGAATACCTTTTTTTTTTTTTTTTGGTGGTACTGGGGGTTGACCCCAGGGCCTCGGGCTGCATGCTTTGCAAGTGCTGGACCACTGAGCTGTACCCCAGCCCATTTTTTGTTAACTTTTTGAGACAGGGTCTCGCTAAATTACTCAGACTGCCTCTGGTCTCGAACTTGTGATCCTCCTGCCTCCGCCTCTTGAGCCGCTGGGATTACAGGCATGTGCCACTGTTCCCGGCTCAGAATACCTTTTTGAAAGAAAGATGAGGAGTGGTTGATGAAAAGGAGAGGTCTAGGATATTTTACCCTGTGACTTTAAATTTTGAGTCTTCGACATATCCTGCCCTCAGTCTCTGTGTCTAAATGAGGAGGATCTGCTAGGTGAGAGCAAAAGCTATAATCACCATGAATGGGTTCTCACTCTGCTTGCAGTAGAAATCATGCACCATGAGCAAAGAAAAGTAGAAGACCAAAATCTGTTGATTTTTCCCAACCTTTAGCATGCGCATGCATGCACATGCACGTGCGCGCGCGCGCACACACACACACACACACACACATACACACAGTCGAAATTCAGAGAATCACTGGAGACTGGGCTATGAGCAACTCATCTCATGGGTAGGATAAAGAAACTTGGTGAGCTCAAGGTGTTTCATCCAGCCTTATCCTCTACTTCAGAGTTTCTCATCCTCAGCACTGTTACTGTTGACATTTGGGGCCAGTTAAGTCTTTGTTTCTTAGTGCTGTTCTGTGCATTACAGCGGGGTTAGCAGTTTCTCTGGTCTCCACTTGCTATGGGCCAATAGCACACTTGCCTCAGTTGTGACGACGAAAAAAATGTATCTGGGTATTCCTACATGTCCCCTTGGGGACAGGGGTTGGGAATCCCCCCGTTTGAGAATCGCTACTCTAGCTCTAAGATAGTCTAAAGGCTTGCTGAAATATATGGGCATGATTTACGGGAGGCTCACCTATCCTTTTTGTTGTTCATGCTTTTCTCTAAGAAACTGCCACAAGACTGAGAGTGAGAAGAAGGAAGGAGGCAACACCCTATATCTACACAGGACCTGCAGAACCATCAGGCTGAGCACAGTGTCTGAAGGTAGCCGCCTTTACCTCTTTTCTACCAATGTGGAGGGCACAGTATCATGTGGCTCACAATGCACAGTCTCTTCCTCTTAGTACCAAGTTCAAGCTCTTCTACCGATTACCTCACCTTCTCAAAAACTTCATTTTCTCTACATGATGTTTGGCATCCCTGTCCTTTCTTCCCACATGCAGTTTCTTTATTGCAACCGCTTCCTTTGCTGTCCCATTCTGCCATCTTGAAACGTTCTGCTTTTGTCACTAATTCAGTATCTTTTATGTGGATTCATCGTGAAGTAATATTCCTCGGCTAACTTCCTAGTCTAATCATTCACTTATCCCTGCATCTCTCACTATTGAAGAACACAGATTCAAGTCATTTTGTGCTAATGGGGTAACATTGTCCTTGATTTCTCTGCCTCTTACCATCAGACCCATCCTACCAACCAATCACTGAGTCAAATTTCATAAAGAATTATTCCATCATGCCATTGTCCCACTCAGAAACTCTGAAGAGACCCCAAAGCCTAGAGGAAGAGTTTCAAAACACTGAACTCTCTACATTCCAGCTGATGTCTTCAGTCTAAACATTGTCGGTCCTCTTCATTGCTCTTCACATGGTATAGTTTTTCTGTTAAAAGAGCTACCTTGGCATTATTAGCTTATGTGACAGCCACACTGTTGACTTACATCAACTTTGTGTTCTAATCACAGTCTTTTCACATAAGAGAAACACTGAATCCTGAGACTGATACCAGATCCAGAGTAGCATTTTTTTTTCTTCTTTCTTTTTGTGGTGCTTGGGCTTCAACCTAGGGCCTTGCACATCCTAGATAATTCCTGTACCACTGAGATGCATCCTAACTACCACTTCCCATTTTCAATTTTGAGACAAGGTCTCACTAAGTTGTGCCGGCTACCTCTTGCCTCAAACTAGTGATCCCCCTGCCTCAGCCTCCTGAGGTGCTGGGAGTGTGTGCCACAGTGCATGGCTTGGGCCAGAGTAGTTATAACCCCCATAAACAGTTTAACTTTAACTGATGAACTTTGAGGTAACACCAGTGTAAGAAATAAGAGTTTGAAGAATTGTCTTTAAAAATAAAAGAAAATGAACAAGAATACCTGTATGTGTTGCAAAACCACTATTTCACATTAATCTTTTTTTTTTCCTGGTACTGGGGGGAGGGGTTTGAACCTAGAACCTTGCACATATTTTGCAAGCATTCTACCACTGAGCTGCACCCCAACTCATTTTTTACTTTTTGAGACATTATCTCGCCAGATTATGCATGCTGCCTCTGGCCTTGAACTGCTATCCTCCTGTTCTGCTTCCCAAATCCCTGGGATTACAGTCATTTTAATCTTGTAAAAATATCTATGAGTGAGATTTTTTCTATCTCCAATTTGTAGGAGAGAAACCCAGGGCTCCCAGAGGTCAAGTGATTTGCCTGAGGTCATTGTGGTTTTCAAATTTTCATAGCTGTGAAATATATCTGAGGTAAACAATGTAAAAAGAGGAGGGGTTTATTTTGGCTCCTGTCTTCAGAATCCATGGTTTCTTGGCTCCATCACTATGGGCCTGTAGTGAGGCAGAGCACCATGGTGGAAAAGATGTGGTGGAACGGAGCTGTTCACTTCATGGCCACTGGGAAACAGAGAGAAGGTCCAGGAGACAAGATGCATTCTTCCAGGGCATGCCCCCAGTGAACTACTTCCTCCAGCTAGACCCAGCTCCCACCTCCCACATCTCCTAACAATGCTATATTATAAATCCATCAAGGATTAATCCATTGATTAGGTCAGAGCCCTGAGGACCCAAACACTTCCCAAAAGCAATCAAGCCTTTAACACAAGAGCCTTTGGGGGACACTTTGTACTGAAGCTGTAACAGTCAAACAGATAAGAAGCCAAACCAGACCTCAAAGTGGACTTCAAGCTCCAGCTCTGTTCACTACACCATGGCAGCCTATTCTTATTTTTCCCAAAACGGTGTTTCAAATTCTTATTTGTTTTCTTACTATTTCAACATAATGTTCATTCCTCAATACCCTCTTCAGAATATTCTCCCTCATCTATTCTGTAGGCAGTAGAATTTCCCTGACTTTCCCTCTGGTCAGTCTGTTGATACTTCACAATGAAGTGAATCCAGTCTTCTACGTGAAGGCTTCTGTGGTTATCTTGTTCTATCTCTAATTTGTGTGTGTGTGTGTGTGTGTGTGTGTGTGTGTGTGTGTGTGTGTGTGTGGTACTGGTGTATTGCACCCAGGGCTTCATGAATACCAGGTAAATGTGCTAACACAGAGCTGCACTTTCAACCCTTTTAAAGCTTTTTCTTATTTCGAGACAGGGTCTCACTAAGCTCCGTACACAGGCCTCTGGCCTGCAACTCATGATGCTCCTGCCTCAGCCTCCCAAGTTGCTAGGATTACAAGCATGTGCCACTGTGCCTGGCATTCACCTCTAAACATCTTTATAGGACATCATGTACCACCTTGGGTTTACTTTCATGTGCCCTGTGTATTTTTACCAGATTGTAGGCTTATTGAGAAAAGCAGCTGTGTCTGATGCATCTCCACCCTACATACAGAACAGCACCTGGATCAAGAGCATGTTGTTGTTTGGAGATAGGTGGTGCTAAATAAGTATTTACTTGATAAATATTTACTACATTTTAAGTATTAAAAATTAGACTAATTCTAAGTTCTCTCATAGTTCATATCTCCCTTTGTATTCTTTTGTTGTTGTTTTTGTTGTTTTTATCTTTTTGGTTTTTCATTTTGTTTGTAGTGCTTAGGGGTTGAACCCAGGGACTTGCACATACTTTGCAAATGCTCTACCATTGAGATGCACTCCCAGCCCATTTTTTAATTTTTTCATCTTGAGACAGGGTCTTGCTAAGTTACACAGGCTGCCTCTGGCCTCCAATCTTTGATCCTCCTGTCTCTGCCTCCAAAATTGCTGGGATTACAAGCATAAGCAACAGTGCCCAGCTGCCTTTTTGTTTTGAGACAGAGTCTCAATATGTAGCTCAGGCTGGCTTAGAACTTGCTCTGTAGACCAAACTGGACTTGATATCATTTTGAGCCTCTTCCTTCGGCCTCCCAAGTGCTTACAGGTAAGTGCCACCATGCACAGCTTCCCTTCATATTCTTTAATATTCTTTTATTATTTATTAATCAAGTTTAATATCTATATGTGGCCTTAACTTAAAAAATGCAATTTTAAAGTTTCCTTTCTTGTGAATTTAGGGCTTAAAGGACACATTTGTTTTTTTCCTTAGGTCTCACCTCCATTTGTGACTGACTCTCCTGGAAACTTCTTCACATGGCCAGGATTACCCTGCCTTGCCCTTCAAGTACCTGTTTTCTGGGAGGGTCCTCTTCACATCAGTGGCTTTGCAGAAGTGTCTAGAGGAATGTGATGGCCACCACACCAGCTCTGGTGACCTCAATAAAGGGATTTAGAAACAACGACTTCTTTGTCTGGAAGAGACATTAGAGAATACTAGTCTTATTAATAATAAGGGCTCTGAGGCCCAGGGGGAAATTATACTGTAAAGGCCAGAGCCAGAACCCAGATTTTCTGGCTCTGGTGCTCTTTTCCCTTCATGTTTGACCCTCGGCTCTGAACTGGTACATATGCCAGGTGGAAATATTGGCGTTTGGCCAGTATTTGATTTTTCATTGTGTTTTCCTTTTTGGTCTCCCACTTTCTCATCAAGTTCAGGACAAATAGGACTATCCAAGATGCATTTCCTCAAATCAAGTCAGGTTGGAGAGGGATAGTTTATAGATTCATACTCTACTAGTTCATATTGGACGTGCAACCTCTTTAAGTGGCTCTAGGCTAGTCTGACCTCATTTGTGAAATACTTATGACAAGGTTCTCATTTAAAATAGGGTAGTTTTTACTGTGTATGTACTATGCAGTAAGCTATCTTCAGAGATAAACGATTGACATGATACTAGCCTTCCGTTAAGGCTTCCTTAGACCCCTAGAAGTGGCTTTTCTTCATTGGTATTTCTGGATCCCTTTGAAATCAGTGGAGAATTAAAAAGCAAGAAGCAGGCAACTGTTCCTGTTATTCATAACTCCTCTTTCTCTGAAACTGCCATCCACATCTCTTTGGACCCCACTTAAGCTGGGGCAATCAGATATTCTCACCTGAAAATTTGGAGTTGGACAAGTTTTTCAAATGTGGCTGGATCTAAAATGCTTACGTTTGGTAGCTCTAATGGATCCCGATCAGTTTTATAGCCTAAGAAACACAGGTCCACTTTTATTATATGGGTGCTCTCAGAACTCAATCACAGAAGAAAATAAAGGCAGTGGGCTGACAAGAATTTAAAGCAAAGAAACAAACAACAAGAACTCAAAACAAATAAGACCCATCTAGGAACTGTTGCATTTAATTAAGATTCATAATCCTCAGACTGATCAAAAGGAGGCCTCAAAAGAGAATTAGCCACAAAACAGGACAAATCTAAGGAACAGCTTGTAAGTTCAAATAAATTATATTAAATTATTGCTTGTTACATTTAAAAAATGTATTGTTTTTTAGAGTTATACTTTTATTATTCTGATGTTTTTGTGATATGAATAAAATTATTTTTAAAAGCAACTCAATTTCTAGTTATCTATGTGATAGTGAATAAAACAATAAACAGACTAATTATCAATTGTCAGCAATATAAAAGTGGGGCAATTAGGAAAAAATGCCTTCTAGAATGTGGTTTGTTGTTAGGTGCCAATGAGTTGGATCTGACTCATAGCTACCCAAGGTACAATAGAATGAAAGAGGCATTATAAATAGCAGAGTGCTTCTCTGCTATCTATAGGGTTTTCAATAGCTGACTGTCTGGGGAGTGGGCTGCAGGGTCCTTCTCCTGTTTTTGTGGTTCTGGGGATTGAACCCAGGGCCTCAGAGTGCGCAGAGCAAGCACTCTACCAGCTGAGCTAAACCCCAGCCTAAAGAATGTGGTTGTTGCTGTTGTTAGGTGCCATGGAGTCAGATCTGACACATAGCTACCTTCATACGGTTTTCAATGGTTGATTATTTCAGGACTGCTTCAGGAGTGGATTGCCACATCCTTCTCCCATTTTGGCAGTGCTGGGGATTGAACCTGAGTCCTCAGAGAGTGCAGAGCCGCACTCCACCAACTGAGCTAAACCCCAGAACCACAGAATGTGGTAGTAACATGTAAATTGTGGTGCCAATATACTGATGCAGAGGCCCTCCTGTCTCTGAAGCTACAAATATTTATTATCACACAGTACCCTGTGTGCTAGAGCATTTTGATAAATGTTTTTCTGTTGGAAAAAACAAAATGCCTGTTTTTATCCTCTGCTCTTAAACCACATTAATCAACGCAAGACTTCTGTAACCCTAAACATTATTAGGATTTCTCACAGCTAGCAAGTAAGCAATTAACTCTGCAGTGGATACCAGATGAGTGTCCTCTAATCCAAGTATCTATCTAGAGTAAGCATCAGTTCCCAGAGGGTAAAGCTCAGTTCCTTAAGATTGTCCTCCCCTGAGATGCCAGTCCTACTCTCCAAGTCGTTTTACCTGGACTTCTGATCAACTGGCTGTAAATCAGGGTTCAACCTCCTTAGGTTCCATCAATTGCTTGAGCAGCTGAAAGAACTCAGGGAAACACATTTACCATTTTATCATAAAACGTTAGAGGACACAAATAAAGAGATGCCTAGGGCCAGATGTGGGGAATGGGGAAGGGTCGTGGGGAGGAGGATGTGAAGTCCTTTCCAGTGTGCCACCATCCAAGGACCTCACACTTGGCTATCCAGTTCTCGAACCCTGTCCTTTTGGGCTTTTATGGAGTCTTCACATGCATGATTGATTAAATTCTTGGCCATTGGTTATCCACTCAACCTTTGGCTCCTGTCTCCTAATCTGGGGTTGTAGGGTTGGGACCAAAACTACTTACTCTGTAATTCTGCTTTAGTCTTTCAGGTGACCAGCCCCCATCCCCAAGGGGCTGCCTCCATCACTCCACTCATCAGCCTACAAAATGACACTATTACTTCAGAGATTTCAAAGATATTAGCAGTTATATGTCAAGGATGAAGACCAAATATATATTTTACAATATCACACTTAAAGTAACTTAATTTAGTAGCTACTCTCAAGCAGATACCCTCTCACTTGACAGGTAAGAAAAGTGAAACAAAGCAAAATGGGGCTGGGGATGCAGGGCAGTGGTAGAGCACTTGCCTACTTGCACAAGGCCCTGGGTTCCATCCCCAGCAAAAAATAAAAAAATAAAAAGATAAAATAAAAAATGCAAAATGGCTTAGCTAACCGTAGGTCACATGGTTTCTATGCCTCATTGCTGAGACAGAAATCAGTGGCCTGCCTCTAGAGCCCATGATTTTAGCTTGTACACTTTGCTGTTCCACAGATACTAGCAGGTTTCCCCCTTCCATTTAGTAGTTCTCCCTTATCTACAGGGGATCCAGTCCTAGACCACCCGGTGGATACCTGACGTAGACAGCACAGAACCCTCCAGACACATCACTGGGAACTTTTCCCCTTTTCACCTAAAGAGAGCACTTTACAGGCTCTTTTTGGCTTAGCTGAATTGCCAGTATACTTCACTTGCATCTTGGGGGCGATTATTAGATAAAATGAGAGTTATGTGAACATTAGCACTGTGATGCTTCAACCTGATAACTAAAAATGCTACTAAGTGGCTAATAAGTGGGGACATGCTGGACAAAGGAATGACTTCTGTGCCAGGAAGCATGGTGGGAGACTTTACTATGCCACTCAGAAAGGCACACAAGTTAAAACTTATGAACTATTTATTTCTGGAATTTGCCATTTAATATTTTTGAACCACAGTTTAACTGAGGATAATTGAAACTGTGGACAGCAAAACCACAGACAGGCGGGGGACTTGTTGTTAGGTGCTATCGAGTCAGTGTCCTCTATGGAGGGGGACTAGTGCACACTTAATTTAGTCTTTTATTTCCTGTTCATTTGCCAGTAGTTGAAATCTGCGGGACAGCTTCCTTCCTAGGCAGCAAGCTTCTCAGTGAGAGATGGCATGTCTCTAAGTAGCTCCCGCACACAACAGCATAGGTGCTTTGTCAGCAACACTGAGAATAAAGTCAGATTGTTGCCTTAATTATGCTGACCTATTTCATGTTCATTAAATTTGTATTTTATTTCAAATGGCATAGGAATCATGTTTGATTCTTATTAAAACAAAACTAAATAGAACTATACATACAGGCCCACACTGCATGCTAGGCCCAAGGGCACATGGTTTCACAGGCCATTTTTGCTTACCTGGTTCCTTCCTTTCCTCTCACAGATTCCTATAGAACTCTATTAAAAGACTACATAAACAAACATCCAACTTGGGAGAGTTCAACTTTAATCTTTTGAGAAATGTTTTACTTTTGTAAACTCCAGAGCAAAGAAATATAATTATACAGATGAATCAACAGATAAATTTAAGGCTAAGTAAAATGAGAACAGTCCAATTCTTGATTTCAAAAAAAAAGGAAAGCGCTGGGAGCAGTGGTGTACATCTGTCATCTCGGTGACTTGGGAGGTGGAGGCAGAAGGATCATGGGTTCAAGGCCAGAGGCAGCCTGAGTAACCTTAGCAAGACCATGTCTCAAAATAAAAAGTAATGAATGGGCTGGGGGTGTAGCCCAGTGGTAGAGCACTTACAAAGAGTATGTGAGGCCTTGGGTTCAACCTCCACACCCTGGAAAAAAGAAAAAAGAAGAAAGACAGGAAGGGAGGGAGGGAAGGGGGGAGGGCCGGAAAATAAAATAAAACAAAACAAAAAAAGATAAGAGCAAGTCACTGCCACCACAGGTGCCAGTGCTTACATCTGTCAGCAGGCTGACTGAAGAGTGGCCTGGCACTGGCATTCATGGACACATAGCTCTCTTTAGCAATCCAATGACTTTCAAGTCCAGAGCATTCTCAGTCCTTGTCTTGTTTATCTGGTGATGAAGGGTTTCTAGGAAGGCTTAGCAGTGTTTCAATTTTCTTAACATCATCCTCAGGTTGATTTTTCTCTAAATTGCTTTCCATTTCCTCAGTGAGGAGCTCAGTAACTTGCACTCTGGTTTTCCTGCAATCAAAGAATAAAGAGGATGAACCAAGTACTGCTCCATTTCTTTAGTTCTTACAGAGATTTAAAACAAAAGGGCAGTACTTGTCTTACTCTCTCTGCTTTGGTATGACAACTCAGGAGCAAACATTGCTCCTTGCACTTAAATACAATGACTTTCTTCTTCTCTCTTCTAACCTGTTCCATTCACAAGCCAACTATGATTCCCACATTACCAAAATCGGCACTCTCATGGCAGCAGCTCTGATCCCTAACTTATTCCAGGGTACCGGGTCTCAGATTTCTCAGAGGGGTTATGAGTGGGAGCAGACATACCCTCTGGTAAGGTCTAAATCTTGAAGCCAAGCTGTCTTCTTGCTATTGGGACTGGGGGCATGTGAACACCCTACCACTATCTAAACTCTCTCACCAGACCTTGCAGGTACCAGACAAATACTATACAATGGTGATCCAGGTAGAGAAAAGTCAGATAGAACAACTCTACAGGGAATTGAACCCCAGGCCTCCTGCATGCTTTGCAAATGCTCTACCACTGAGCCACACCTCCAACCCATTTTTACTTTTTATCTTGAGACAGGGTCTTGCTAAGTTACGCAGGCTTCCTCTGGCCTCAAACTTGTGATCTTCCTGCCTCCACCTCCCAAGTCACTGGGATTACAGGGGTGTATCACCACACCCGCCTCCCTATATTATTTTCAAGCAAAGAAGCAGACATATAGAAGATACTTAAACATTTAGTTAACTAGCTGGGCGTTGTGGCTCATGCCTATAATCCCAGTGACTCAGGAGGCAGAGGCAGGAGGATCACAAGTTCAAGGCCTGAGGTAGTCTGTGTAACTCAGTGAGACCTTGTCTCAAAGTAGAAAGTAAAAAATGGGTTGGGAGTGCAGTCCAGTGACAGAGCACTTGCAAAATATGTGCACGGCCCTCAGTTCAACCCTCTAATACCACATACACACTCAAAAATTAGCAAACTCTCCTTAGAAATATCACACACATGCACACATATACACATATATGTGCTCTACATTTTTAATACTATTTCCTTTGGCCAGAGTATTCTTTCATTACTATAATTCTTAAAGGATTTCCATTCTTAAGTGTTTCCTCTTTTTCAGGGCTTCCCATTTTTAAGGGTTTCCATCTTTGAATCACTGATCACCTTCTGAAGTTTTTTTTTTCTTCCTTTTCAAAAAATTGGAATAGTTATGACTTTTCATATTTCCTAAATATTAAGTCTTCCATAATATTCTATATCAGTCAAATGGACAATTTCCTTTCCTTTCCTAACTTTTCTCAAGCTTCCTTTAAAAAAAAAAAAAAAGGTTTTTGTGATACTAGGGAACTAGCAACAAGCTAATGCTTTCATGTTTTAATTCTCTATAAAATCAAATTTTATGCTGGCATTAAGTCCTTCATTCTATAACTACATAACTACCTGTCCCACTCATTCCAGTACCATTAAGAGGAAGGAACAAATGAATATTGAGCACTGTGGTAAATTTTGCCCCTACCTGAAAAAACTGAGGACTTGAACTTAAGGAAAGTATCTAAGGTCACAGAACTAATTCACATTTTAGCTGGGAGTTAAGCTCAGTTTTCAAGGTTTCATTGGCTCCAAAATCAATGCTTTCTTTCTATAGCATTTATATCATTAGATGAGAGATGTACAGATATTAAGACTTTTTATGTATGTGTGTACATGTTTAATACAAATGAAGGTTTCAAATAAAATCACTAGAAAAAAATGATTGCTCATCTAGCCAATTACCAAAATACTAGCAATAGCAGCAGCAGCAAATGTCCTCTCAGGTGCCTAGGAAGCTAACCCATGCTAATGATTTGTACTGAGGAGCCCTAGATGGCAACCTGTTATATTGATCTTATATAAAATCTACACAAAGTCTGCCATCATTCTGATTATCCCACCACAGAAAATGGAGATTACTGTACCCCAGGACATGACTAGATGGAACATGCAAAAGTTTTCATGCTCCTTTGTGGAATCCCATTCATGAACAGCCACTGTATCTACTTAATTCTTCTGCATCTATAGCAAGTGGAATTTCTTAATGCAGTGAATTAGTGAGTTATATATTGTTTATCCCCCACAAGTCTGTCAGTTTGCCGCACTGTGGGGGCTTGTGTGTTGCGATGAGGCTGAGAGCTCTGCCACTATAACCTCGGACATGAGCAAGATTACCCATGGTGGACAGGTTTTCAGCTGAGCTTCCAGATTAAGACAGACTAGGGAGTAGGACCTGGCGAACCACTCCCAAAACAACTAGCCATTGAAAACCCTATGGATAGCAAACAAACATTGTCAGATATAGTGCCGGAAAATGAGGCCCCTGGGTTGGAAGGCACTCAAAAGACTACTGGGGAAGAGTTGCCTCCTCCAAGTAGAGTCTACCGTGATGATGGAAATGGAGTAAAGCCCCAGGGTGCTCAACTTGCTGATGTGCCACGACTCAAAATGAGGAGAAACAACTGTAAACATCCATTAATAATTGGAACATGGAATGTACGTAGTATGAATGTAGGCAAATTAGAAATTGTTAAAAGAGAAATGGAGGGCATAAACATTGACATTCTAGGCATCAGTGAGCTAAAATGGACCGGCATAGGCCATTTTGAGTCAGATAATCCTATGGTCTACTATGCTGGGAATGATAAACTCAAGAGAAATGGGGTTGCATTCATCATCAAAAAAGACATTTCAAGATCTGTCATGAAATACAATGTTGTCAGTGATAGAATAATATCCATATGCCTATAAGGAAGGCCAGTTAATATGACTATTATTCAAATTTATGCACCCACCACTAAGGCCACAAATGAAGAAAGGGAAGACTTTTATCAGCTTCTGCAATCTGAAATAGGTCAAACATGCAATCAAGAGATACTGATAATCACTGGTGACTGGAATGCAAAGGTTGGAAACAAAGAAGAAGGCTCAGTAGTTGGAAAATATGGTCTTGGTGACAGAAACGAAGCTGGAGATTGCATGATAGAATTTTGTCAGACCAATGACCTTTTCATTGCAAATACATTTTTTCAACAACATAAACGGAGACTATACACAGGGACTTCACCAGATGGAACATACAGAAATCAAATTGACTACATATGTGCAAAGAGACGATGGAAAAGCTCTGTACAAAATGTCAAAACAAGACCAGGTGCTGACTGTGGATCAGACCATCAACTTCTCATATGCAAGTTCAAACTGAAGCTGAAGAAAATTAGAACAAGTATACGAGAGCCAAGGTACGACCTTGAGTATATCCCACCTGAGTTCAGAGACCACCTCAAAAATAGGTTTAATGCATTAGACACAAATGATAGGAGACCAGAAGAGTTGTGGCATGACATAAAAGATATCATTCAAGAAGGAAGCAAAAAGTTCTTAAAAAGACAAGAAAAAAAGAAAAGACCAAATTACGTGTCAAAAGAGACACTGGATCTTGCCCTCGAACTTCGAGCAGCTAAAGCAAAAGGAAGACAGGATGAAGTTAAGGAACTAAACAGAAGATTTCAGAAGGCAGCTCGAGAAGACAAAAACAAATATTATAATGACATGTGCAAGGAGCTGGAGGCAGAAAATCAAAAGGGAAGAACACGCTCTGTGTTTCTCAAGCTTAAGGAAGTGAAGAAAAAATTCAAGCCTCAAGTGGCAGTAGTGAGTGAAAGATTCTACAGGGAAAATATTAAATGATGCAGGAAACATCAAAAGAAGATGGGAAGAATACACAACGTCATTATACAAGAAAGAATTGGTAGATGACCAACCATTCCAAGAGGTTGCATAGGAAGAGGAACCAATGGTGTTGAAGGATGAAGTGGAAGCTGCCTTGAAAGAACTGGAGAAACACAAGGCTCCAGGAATTGATGGGATACCAATAGAGATGTTTCAACAAACAGATGCAGCACTGGAGGTGTTAACATGTTTACGCCAACAGGTTTGTAAAACAGCTACTTGGCCAACTGACTGGAAGAGATCCATATTTGTGCCTATTCCCAAAAAGGGGGATCCAATTGAATGTGCAAACTATCGGACAATAACATTAATATCACACACCAGCAAAATTCTACTAAAGATCATTCAGAAGCAACTGCAGCAGTATACAGACAGGGAATTACCAGAAAATCAAGCGGGATTCAGAAGAGGGCGGGGAACCAGGGACATCATTGCTGATGTCAGGTGGATATTAGCTGAAAACAGAGAATATCAGAAAGATGTCTATGTTTTATAAACTATGCAAAGGCATTTGATTGTGTGGATCATAACAAATTATGGATAACACTCTTGAAAATGGGAATACCAGAACACCTAATTGTGCTCATGAGAAATCTGTACATGAACCAGGAGGCAGTTGTTTGAATAGAACAAGGAAACACTGAGTGGTTTAAAGTTGAGAAAGGTGTGCATCAGGGCTGTATACTTTCACCCTATCTCTTCAATTTATACACTGAGCAAATAATCCGAGAAGCTGGACTTTATGAGGAAGAACATGGCATCAAGATTGGAGGAAGACTCATTAACAACCTACGTTATGCAGATGACACAACTCTGCTTACTGAAAGTGAAGAGGATTTAAAACATTTACTGATGAAGATCAAAGATCATAGCCTTCAATATGGGTTACGACTAAACATCAACAAAACAAAAATCCTTACAACTGGGTCAGCACACAACTTCACAATAAATGGAGAAAGGATTGAGGTTGTCCAAGATTTTGCTTTGCTTGGCTCTATCAACACCCGTGGAAGAAGCAGTAAAGAAATAAAAAGACTCATTGCTCTACGAAAAGCTGTGGCAAAAGATCTCTTTAGAGTATTGAAAAGCAAAGATGTCACATTGAAGACAAAGGTGGGTCTGACTCATGCCATGGTATTTTCAGTGGCATCATATGGTTGTGAAAGCTGGACATTGAACAAGGGAGACAGAAAAAGAATTGATGCTTTTGAATTACGGTGCTGGAGACATCTATTGAATGTACCATGGACTGCCAAAAGAACCAACAGATCTTTCCTAGAAGAAGTGCAACCAGAGTGCTCCTTGGAAGCAAGAATGGCCAGACTGCGTCTTACATATTTCGGACATGTAGTCAGGAGAGATCAATCCTTGGAAAAGGACATCATGTTTGGGAGAGTGGCAGGTCAACGCAAAAGAGAAAAACCCTCCACCAGATGGATTGGCACAGTGTCTGCAACAATGGGCTTAACATAAATAAGATCGTTTGCCTGGCACAGAATCGGGAAGTGTTTCGATCTGCTGTATATAGGGTCGCTATGAGTTGGACTCGACTCGACGGCACCTGACAACAACAACAACAACAACATATAGTTTATAGATGTAAATAATACAGGCGATAAACACGGTTTCAACAAGTAAAGCTCACTTCTGGATATGCATTCTCTTTAGGTAATTTCCTATGCAATCAAGAACCTAAGAAAAGAGCAGGGCACAGTGGTACACACCTATAATCCCAGAGACTTGGGAAGTAGAGGCAGGAGGATCACAAGTTCAAGGCCAGAGGCAGCCTGCATAACTTAACAAGACTCTGTCTCAAGATAAAAAGTAAAAAATGGGCCGGAGGTGTGGCTTAGTAGTAGAGCATTTAAAGCATGCAGGAGGCCCTGGGCTCAACTCTCAAGAGCCTCAACGTAAGAAAAGAAAAATATGCAACCAGATGAAATTTAGAACAATTTAGCATTTTTAAAAAAGAAATACCTAAAGGAAGATCCTCATCAGAGTAAAAATAAAATTACTGCCTTTCATTTGTCCATTTTTCCTCAATTAGATTAAAATACTATCAAGGGTGTCAGTTGAAGGACTCAGTAAAAACACACTCTTCTTTGAGTTCAGTGACATTTTAGAACACCACCTTATAAAGTAGGCTGTGACTAGAAAAGTCCAACTTCCTGGTCTTTACATGCTCCTTACCACTCTTCCAGTTTAAGGTCATGGAGTGCCTTCCGGTCCTTTTGTCTTCTCTCTTGAATTGTCTCACCGGTGTACTTCTGAACTGCCATCAACAGGACTCCTACCGGTGTGCTGAAGGGAAAGCAGAGAGACAGTGTTGGGAAACACAGTCATTAAGCCATGCAGCACGTGAGTGTCTCTGCCAAGCACATCACAGAGCCACTTCTTCCCTATCTGATAGAGGAATGCTTGACAACTAGTGTCTTTGTCAAATAAAGAGAAGAATATTGAGATAATTTCCTTCCTACTATGAACAACCAAGACAATCACTATAGGCCAGGCATGGTAGTATATGCCTGTAATCCCAGCAATCAGAAGGCCAAGGCAGACGGATCAACGAGAGTTTGAGACCAGGTTGTTCTACAAAGTGAGTTCCCAGCCAGCCTGGCCTACACAGCAAGATCTTATCTAAATAAATAAATGAATAAATAAGTAAATAAATAAGGAGTCAGGTGTGGGTGTGGTGGAGCCCACTTGCAATCTCAGCACTGAGGAGGCTGAGGCGGGAAGAGAAAGAATGAGATTAGCTTGGGCTACACAGGAAAATCCAGTCTCAAATGAACAAAAAAATATGGCAAAATGTTAACAATGTGTGAAAATAAGTAAAGGCTACATGGGGCTTTACTGTACTCATTCATTCAATTTTTCTGTAGACATGAAATTATTCAAATTAAAAAGTTGGGGAAGAAAAATTTTAAAAATCTATTAAGTTAAATGAACCAAATGTAACCAAAAGATTTCATAGAATGGGCTTGTTAATTGTTTCCTATTCCTTGTATCTATTCCTTATAAATACCTTTGCTCAAATTACAAATAATTTCAGGTGTTAGTGATATTTAAACAGCTTTTATCCAGTGTAAAACGGGCTGGGATTCAGTTGGTAGAGCACTGCACTGCAGTCTCTGAGGTCCCTTGTTCAATTCCCAGCACCGCAAAAATGGGAGAAGGGCCTGGCAATCCACTCCCAAGGCAATCCCGAAAACAGTCAGCCATTGAAAACCCTATGAGGGTCTCTATAAGTCGGATACTGACTCGACGGCACCTAACAACAATCCAGTGTAAAGGAATTTTGAATATGTATCCCTAGATATTTGTAGTAAATTAATTGTTATTGTGATAATCATAATATGATAACTTTAAGTAAAAACAAATAGGGTACAATTAGAATTGGACAGCTAGGGCTAGAAATGTAGCTCAGAGATAGAATGTTTGCCTAGCATGCTGGATTTGATCCCCAGCACCCTCACTTCCTCTCAAAAAGAAAGTACTGGACAGTCACAGCCAATCACAATACAAGACTGTTGTTATGTTATTGTTATCTTTTATAGGTTTTCAAGATTAAATTTATTCTTTGGAAACGAATGATATTTTTAATAGACAGGCATTAACAAAAGCTGTACCAATTCTGAATCAAACCATGTTAACACTTACCCCAACAAAGCTCCAATTATACCACCAGCCACCAGGCCCCGCAAGCCTAAGTTTATTCTGAAAAGACTTCCTGTGACACCTATTTAAAAAGAGACAAGATAACATCAGATTTTTAAATACCAGAATTCTATCTAAAATTTTTCCTTCTGTAGTAAGAACATGGCAGCTAGGGTTTAGCTCATTTGGTAGAGTGCTACTCTGCACTGTCTGAGGCCCTGGGTTTGATCCCAGCACCGCAAAAATAGGAGAAGGATGTAGCAATCTACTCCCAAAGTAATCTTGAAACAATCAGCCATTGAAAACCCCATGAACAGCAGAGAAGCACTGACACAGTGCTAGGCATGGAGCAGTTGTTGAACAGTGTTTCATTCTGTTGTACATAGGGTTGCTGAGTTGGACCTGACTTGACAGCACCTAACAACAAGGAGAACATAGACCCCTAAGTGAGCATTCTGAACCCAAAACTAATATACCACTACAGCCTAAATTTCCTGAACCTAAAATGTCCATGCAGGTAGCTTCCAACCTACTCTGCAGGTTCCATGGAAGAAATATCCCTTTTATAAAAATAAATCCTCAATCTGTCTACAGATTCAGTTTCTTCTCATTCTATTTCATTTTTGTTCATTTCTCCCTTAAAAGTCTACAATTTCTTCCCTTCTACTTTTTTCATTTCTTTCTTCTTCAAGGAAACTTTCCCCAAATTAAAGGCAAAACCTTCACTATCCTTGCCCTATCTGCAGTACTACACTGAAGCTCTCAGCCTGTAGACAGGCAGCATTTAGCTAACAGCTCCTCCTGGCGGCCAGTGCAGGGGGTGCACTTCTTTCCTTTCTACTGAAATGTGTATTTTCTTCTTCCACATTGCACAAGGCAACTCCTTTCTGAAAGTATTACCTTTCCTCCGTGTGTGTTAATGTATTTTTATGTTTTATTGAGGTATAGTTTACTTATCATAAATTCATGTAAATGTATAATTCAATGATTTTCACAAGCCAGGTCTAGTGGTATACACCTGTAATCCCAGCACTTAGGAGGCGGAGGCAAGAGGACCATGAACTCAAGGCCAGCCTGGGCCACACAGCAAGATGACCTCACAAAAATCAAAACCCCAAAACAATTTAATTGCATTTAGCGTTCAACTATCACAATCCAATTTTAGAACATTTCCATTTTCACAAAAACATTTATCATGTCCATTTGCAGTTACTCCTGGTTCCCAACTCCAATTCAAGCAATCATTAATTTACTTTCTAGTTGGAAGATATACCTGTTCTGAACATTTCATATGTACAGAACCATACATTATGAAGTCTTTTGTGTCTGGTTTCTTTCACTTATTAAGGTTTTTGAGGTTTATTTATGTGGTAGCATGTATCAGTTCTCTGTTCCTTTTTATTGCTGAAAATGTTGCATTGGCTGGATATACTACATTTTGTTTACCCATTCACTAGTTGATAAACTTATGTGTGGTTTCCAGTTTGTGGGTATTAGAATAACACTGCTATAAAATTCACATGCAAGTCTGTGTCATCTTGTTTTCATTTCTCTTGAGTAGATTCTTAGGCATGGAATTACTGAGTTGATGGCAAATTATGTTTAGCTTTTTAAGAAACTGCTAAACCATTTCAAAGTGACTGTACCAATTTACATTCTCATAGACACTGTAGGAAGGATGTGGTTTCACTGAATCTTCATCAACACCTATTGTCTTTCTTAGTGCAGCCATTCTAGTGAGTACAAAATGATATTTCACTGAGACTTTAATCTAATTTCCCATTGGTAGAGTGCTGCTCTGCACTCTCTGAGGCCCTGGGTTCGATCCTCAGCACCACAAAAACAGAACCTAACAATGATGACTAAGGATGTCAAATATCTTTTCATTTGCTAAATGGTCATTCTTATAGCTTATTTGGTGAAAATGTCTATTGAAACATTTTGTCAATCTTTAATTGGGTTGTCTTCTTGTTATTGAGTTGTAAGAGTTCCTTCCTAGCCAAGTGTGGTGGCACACACCTGCAATCGTAGTAGTGGGGAGTCTGACGCAGAAGGATCAATGCAAGTTTGAGACCAGCATGGGCTACACAGTGAGTTCCTGAGTAAATGGGATTACAACTGTGTCACTGCAACTACCTCTCTCTGGCTTGCCCCAAATGGTATCAAAACCTCAGGCTACCTTTGTAATGTTATAATTCCCTGTCTGCAACTGTTTTCAGCAACCTCCATAGGCACAGAATTTTCTTTGCTCTGCTCCGAATAAAGCTGACTTCCTCAAGTAACAGAACTGCTAATCTTCCCAGCCTGCCCTGCCTTTGGATAACCTCTCCATCAAGCTGGGGATTAAGAGGCTGGAGCAGCCTCAGGATGAAACCCACAGACTCTCATCGTTCTTACCAAGAAGTCAGTAGATATTCTTGAATAAATACTTCTCAATTTGTTGTGTGTCTTGGGTCAATTTCCAACATCTTTAAATGGTTGATAATGTTGCTCAGTTGTATTGGTGCTTTTTGGGGAGAGGGTTTCCAAACTTCTCACTCAGCCATACCAGATGTTGAATATATTTTTATAAATGTCCAGACCAATGGTGAAAAGGGACATCTTTGACATTATTCTGACTTCAGGGGAAATTACTCAAATGATATACCACTAAATATGATTTGGGTTACTGGTTTGAAATAAAGGTTAATATTGTATCAGATATATTTTTCTCTTCTTACTTTACTCATAATGTTTATAATAAACCAAGAAACATTTATTCTATGTGTCAAGTGATTGTGATATAAAAGGAAAATTTTTTCTCTGAATTCAAGTAGGTCAGATTAGTAGAGAAGTAAAACTAGGTAACAGTTAGAATAGTGTTATAAGTACTCTGTAATGCTATGGATAGTGAATTATGTGAATACAGGAGAAAGACATCTAAACAGAAATAAAGATAGAAAAATGGAAGTTAGGGAGAACTCTCTTGGGAAGGTAAGGCAGACAAATGACCTAGGCTTTGAAAGATAAGAGTAAGCACAAGCTGAACAAAATTAGTTGTAGGAGTCAGAAGGGGCATTTAAGAGTGACCAATTCAGGTAGGTGTGGCAGCACATGCCTGTAATCCCAGCAACTCGGGGGCTAAGGCAGGAGGATTGCAAGTTCAAGGCCAGACACTGCCAGTGTAACTCAGCAAGACCTTGTCTCAAGATAAAAAAATAAAAATAGACTAGGAGTGCAGTTCAGTGGCAGAGCATTTGCAAAGTAGATACAAGGCTTACGTTCAACTTCCCATTACAGGGGAAAAAAAAATGGCAAATTCATGTAAAGGAAGAACATGGTAAATTTGGGAAATCCAAGGAAATTTATAAGGCTGAGAGAAAAGAGTGGTGTGTCGAGGCTAGATCAAAACTTGACATTAAAATGATGGGAACTATACAAGAATATTAGACAGAAAAGTGTTAAATCATATTCATATTTCAAAAAATATGGCAAGAGTGGAAGTGGAGCACACCAAGATCAGAAACAGAGAAGATGTGGGAGTAGCAGTGGGAATAAAGAGGTGAGAGATTCCATTTATATTTAAGGATTATAATCCATAAGACTAGAAGTTTGGAAAGAGGAAAATAAACAGCGGGACATATCATTTTTTGGTTTTGGCACTTGACTGTAGGTATCTGGGCCTACAAAATACTCATATTCACAAATTTAAAAGGCTACATTCTAGCTACTCTAATGCTATTAATGCCTTTCTCTAGTTTTATATTTTAAAGTGTTTCTATTAAAACGTTAAGATCAAATTACATATATGTGTGTTTGCTTGTGTATACGCATATATGTGTAAAATAAAGTGCATCCAGGAGTAAGAAGGTAAAGCAAATGGGGTAAAATGTTAACAACAGCCAAGTCTCTGTGTGTAAAAGGTAAACAGTAGCCAGGCAAGGAGATACACATCTGTAATCCCAGCATTCAGGAGGCTAAAGCAGGAGGATTGTAAGGCAGGAGGCCAGCCTAGGTTACACAACCAAGACCCTGTCTCAAACAAAAAAGTGTTCTGTATATTATTTTCTTTTCTTTCTTTTTTTTTTTTTTCTCCCCTTCCCAGTATTTGGGGGTTGACCCTAGGTCCTTCACATTTTTGGAAGTGTTCCACCACTGAGCGGCACTGCCAGCCCATTTTTTATGTTTTATCTTGGGACAGGGTCTCACTAAGTTATGTAAGCTGCCTCTGGCCTCGAATTTGCACTCCTACTGCTTCCACTTCCAGAGTCACTGGGATTATAGGTGCGCACCACCATTCCAGGCTCCTTGTATTATTTTCAGACTGCAAATTTTTGTAAGTTTGAAATTATTTCCAAACAGAAACTTTTTTTTTTTTTTTTTTTACAGTACTGGGGGTCGAACCCAGGGCCTCGCATTTGCATGCTGTTTAAGTGCTGTACCACTGAGCTGCACTCCCAGGCCATTTTTTTACTTTTTTGAGACAGGGTCTCACTAAATTACACAGATTGCCTCTGTTCTCAAACTTATGATCCTCCTGTCTTTGCCTCCCGGAGTCACTGGGATTACAGGCGTGTGCCACTGCACCTGACTACAGAAACACTTTTTAATGTTATATTCAGCATATGCATGTGTGTGTGTTTGTACACACGAGAATGTGTATGACTCAGCAGATGGCTGAATGTATATAGCAGTTAACTTCATTTATTTTTATGGGAATACTTCAGTGTTCTTTTTTTAATGCTCATTTAACAACACTTTTAAAAAAACTGATAAATATTATAAATCTGTATGTTATGTGGCATGATGTTTTTAACTACATATGCATTAGGAATAGCTAACCCAAGCTAATTTTTGTTTGTTTTGTGGTACTTGGGGTTGAACCCAGCGCCTTGCACATACCCCAAAAGTGCTCTAAAAGTGGGCAGCACTCCTGGCTCACTATTTATTCTTTATTTTGATTCAGGATCTCGCTAAGTTACACAGGTTGCCCCTGGCCTTAAACTCGTGATCCTGCTGCCTCTGGCCTCAAATTTGCCATCTTCCTGGCTCTGCCTCCCGAGTTGCCATTGCACCTGGCCTAAATGAAGCTAATAAACATACAGATTACCGCTCATATTTTTTTTTACAGTGGAACATTTAAAATCTACTCACCTAGTAATTTGCAAGCATACAATACACTATTATTAACTATAATCACCATATTGTACAACAGATCTCAAACTTATTCCTATCTCACTGAAATTTTGTATCCTTTGACCAACATCTCCCCAATCTCTACTCTCACCCCATTACAGCCCCTGGTAATTACAAATCCATGACTTTATTCTTAATACTCATTTTAAAAAGGGTGTCTCAACTACAGGAAGTGAGATTTAAAATAAAACTGAACTCCTGCCATGAAAAATCTGGTCCCTTCCCATCTTGCGTCACCAATGTCATCTCTAGCTACTACCTTTGACTAGATTTGAACCACATTAACCTGCTTTTGAAGAAATTTCTTGCCTTAGCATCTTCTTATGACGTTCCTGCTTAGGTCACTCTTCTTGGCAAACCTTGCTCTTTCCCATTCTTCAGGTGACAGCTTAAAAGTCATTTCTTTAGAAAGCCTTTCTCTCTGGCCAGGTGCAGTGGCACATGCCTGTAATCACAGCGGCTTGGGAGGTGGAGGCAGGAGGATCGCAAGTTCGAGACCAGAGGTAGTATGTGTAAATTAGCAAGACTTTGTCTCAAAAAAGTGAAAAAATAGGCGGAGGATGCAGCTCAGTGGTCCAGCACTTGCAAAGCATGCAAGTGTGAGGCCCTGGGTTCAACCCCCAGTGCTGGGAAAAAAAAAAAAAAAAAGCCTTTGCCTGACCTCCTATCCACGTTAGTTTAGTTCCTACGGTCCTACTTATTTGGTATGTTCTACCATAGGAACCTGTTTTTTCCCATCCTCGGATGGAAATCTTAGAGTTTATAACTCAATGAAAGCAAAGGTCTTGTCTGTTTTACTAAGTATACCAACACCCAAATACAATGCTATCCATAAATATATTTTCCATGAAATGTTGAATGGGATGTAATGCGAAGCCAACCAAAGAATTCAACAGTTCTGATTTATACATCTTTACATATATATGAGGTGGGGTTTAGCTCAGTTGGTAGAGTGCTGCTCTGTACTCACTGAGCACCCACATTCAATCCCCAGCACCTCAAAAACAGAAGGCCATGGCAATCCACTACAGTAATCCTGAAACAATCAGCTGATGAAAACCCTATGTGATTCTCTATGAGTCAAATTCAACTTGATGGTACATAACAACAACAACATATTACATAAACCATATTTGAGATTGAAAAATATAAACAAAAACAAAAATGTCATACCTCCTGCAATGACAAAATGGCTTAGAGCACTTTTATTTCGGTACACAGTTAATCCAGTGTTCACTGTGCTGGGAAGAAGGGAGGAAAAGAAAAACATATAATTCAAAGCACATCTCATTTACCTTCTTGACTGCTATTTTCATTAAAATGATAAGTTTAAAAAAGCCTATTTCAATCCCTGGTCTTTGTCTAGGCTCCTTTAATGTATTCTAGACTACTAATATGTCTGTTGGTTTTCTAAGTAGACTTTCTGTTGAAAACTCAACCAAAGAACAATCAAATTTCTGGAAGAAATATTCACTTAGGAATTGAAATATCAAGAAGGTCTTTGCAGAATTTTTCTTTCTTAGAAATCCTCTATCTAAACCAAGGATACTGACACATACCCATAATCCCAGAACTTGGGAGAGTGAGGCAAAAGGATCACAAGTTCTAGGCCAGCCTGGGTTACATAACAAGACTCTGTCTCAAAAAAATGAGTGGAGTGTGGAGGGAGAGAAAAACAAGAAGGAAAAGGAAAAAGAAATCCTGTATCTATTTTGATCCCATGCAGAACCACAAATGGACCAACTTCTTACACGAGTAAGACAAAAATTCTTGAGAAAAAGGTACTATACATCACTTTCATGTGGGTGTTTAGTTTTTATAATCCTACTTGCTCAAAAGATGCACTCCTAAAAGAATATCAAGACCTTGTCTCACAATTCTGAGAACTTACTTGAATATAGTCACAAACACTGCTGTTCTCCAACCCCAGCGCCAGCCGTACCGAATGAAGCCTCGTGTAGCAGCACGATGTGCAGATTGCTAAAGTTAATAAAACAGCTGTGAGGTTCCAAGACACCTTGACACTTTCCTTATTCTAAAATTGATATGGAGAAATGTCAGCTACAGATTAGTCAGTTTCATCTAAACAGAAACAGAAAATTTCCAGAAATACAATTCTTTAACAAGTGAGACTTAAGCAAAAGTCTCACGTGCCTCCTGTTTTATCAGGAACATTTGCTATGATGGTCAAATAAGTAATCCATCAATTAAAAAGAGTCTATGTGCCAACCACCATGACAAATATAAAACCAGTATTAGATATGTTCTAATATCTGAAAAATATTAGTGAAAAGAAAAATGAACAACTACTGAGTAAATGCTAAATTAAAGGGCAATGACTAAATACAGATTTGCAGGAAAAGAACAGAAGAACAAAAAAGAACTAATATTTACAGGCCAATCTTCATGTAAAAAATCATGTTAACATGTTACCTCATTTACTCCTTATAACATTCTCTTCAGGCAGGTGTTTTAGGTTTTGTTTCATTTGGTTTTTTGACACAGGGTTTTACTACAAAGCCCAAGCTGGCCTCAAGCTCATGTCTATCTCCAAAGCTCACTTTTGCTAGCCCGACATAGAGCAAGTCTGTTATAATATCATGGTGTAATGTTTGGATTTTTAGAGAACGTAAGAAAATTCCTGTGATGGTCTTAAGCACTATATGATCTTGGGCAAGTAAAAACTTCTCTGAGAGGTTATCAGTATGAAGTCATGGCTTTTAATAAATAAGTGTACAGCCACTGATATAGACGTGTGTGAATACATATATACATACATACACACACACACACACACACACACATATATATACAAATACATATATACATATATAAATACAGCCCTATTTCCTAACTCTGCCTAGGGCCTAGAAGCAATGAAACCGCAGTAGAATTGGGCATACCTAGGACCCAGATCTTGCCTTCTAAACACTATTCTCCACTAAAACAAACTTGACGTCTTTGGGAAAATGGTTAATTCCAGGACTGGCACTGGAAGAGTAACAGATGAACCAGACAGGAAGATCATGAGTTTAAGGCCAGCCTTGACTACACAGCAAGTTCCAGGCCAGCCTGGGCTATATAGCAAGACCCTATCTCAACAAAACAAAACAAAACATGAACCAGGAACATTTTGTTGTACCCAAAAGTAAAAGTGTACTCAGAGAATGATAAATATATATCTCAAAGACACAGGAGCTAGCTTCAAGGGCTCCAATTGTCCAAATCTAAGCCAATTGAAGTATCAAAATAATTGACAGCAATGGATGTAGGCCTATAGAATAAGAAACCATGAATATACATTGATCTAAATAAATTATAAATAAGTCATGTATTGTCTAATAACATTTCCATTAAGGACAGATTATACAAATGACGGTGGTCCCTTAAGATTGTATTGCCTAGTGAACTAGTAGCCATCCTAGTTTGTACAAATATACTTTATGATGTTCACACAATGACAAAATCTCCTAGCAACACAGTTCTCAGAACAATCTCTGTTGTTAATGCATGACTATTGATAGAACGCCTGCAGCTGTAGCCCTGTGGCATCTGATCCCATCAGATCTCGGAAGCTAAGCAGGGTCGGGCCTGGTTAGTACCTGGATGGGAGACCGCCTGGGAACACCAGAAGCTGTAGGCTTGAGAGAAGGACCTGACAACCCCCTCCCAAAAATCAATCTGCCATTGAAAACCCTATGCACAGCAGAGAAGCACTGACAATAGTGTTTCCCCTGTTGTACAGAGGGTCGCTATGAGTCGGATACCGACTCGACAGCACCTAACAACAACAACAATTGATAGAAAACTCCTATGTATCTGTCACCTTGTTGTGCTGTGGGGGATTGCATGTTGCTGTGATGCTAAAAGCTATGCCACTGGTATTTCAGATAGCAGCAGAGCCACCCCTGGCCACCCCTGGTAGACAGGTTTCACATAAGCTTTCAGACTAAGACAGACCAGGGAGAAGGACTTGGCAGCCCACTCCCAAAATAATTAACCACTGAAAACCCTATGAATTGCAAAGAAGCACTGTCAAATATAGTGTCAGAAAATGAGACTCCCAGGCTGGAAAGCATTCAAGAAACAACAGGGGAAGAGTTGCTTCCTCAAAGTAGAGTCGACCTTAATAATGGGAATGGAGTAAAGCCCCTGGGATCTCTTTTTGCTGATGTGGCATGACTCAAAATGAGATGGCTGAAACATTGGGCTCAAACGAAAAGATTGTATACATGGCACAGTATTGGGGAATGTTTCATTCTGTTGTACACAGGGTCACTGAGTCGGATCCAACTCCATAGCACCCAACAATAAGAGATAAATAAACAAATATGAAAGAACACTTCCTGAGAACAGAATACTAACCAATAAATATATAAAGTATGATACAATTAGAAAACAACCATTTGGGGCCAGGTGTGGTGGTGCACACCTGTAATCCCAGTGACTTGGGAAGCAGAGGCAAGAAGATCAGAAGTTCAAGGCCAGAGGAAGCCTGTATAATTTATCAAGACACTTATCAAGACAATTTATCAAGTACTTATCATGAAAAATAAAAATAAGCGTCTCATAAAAAATAAAATAGGGGCTGCAATGTGTAGCTCAGTGGTAAACTTTTAGAAAGTACATGCAAGGCCCTGGGTTCAGCCCCCAGTACCACAAAAAAATAAATAAATAAATAAGAGACGGGGGGAAGGGAAAGAAAGGAAGGAAGGCAGGCAGGCAGGCAGGCAGGCAGGCAGGCAGGCAGGCACCAGGGAAGGGAACGAGGGAGGTAGAAAGGAAGGAGAGAAAGAAAATCAGTATTTGGCAAACACCACACTAATGACTACTTCAAACAAGAATTATAAATTAATACTAAGACTAGAGGATATGTACAAAATCTCAAAGGCTCTGACAAGTACTCATTAAATAATTATAATCACAAAGGGAAAAAATAGTAATTTTATAGTAGATAAACCTGGCAAATGTCATCTTAACCAAGTAACTAATCACCACCAGTAAAAAAACTAATAGATAGCACGTGCTTCTGATATAGTATACAGAGAAAGATACAATATCAATTCTCGGGTATATGTGCCAAAAATCATGGTCTGAATCTTATCATGAAAAACCAAAGAACAAACAAACAAACAAAAAAATAGGCACATTCTATAAAATACATGATCTACTGTTATGGCAATTGTAGCCACACACCTATAATCCCAGTGACTTGGGGGGCTGAGGCAGGAGGGTCTCAAGTCTGAGGCCAAAGACAGCCTGTGCAACTCAGCAATACCCTGTCTCAAAATAAAAATAGAAAACGGGGGGCTGGAAATGCAGCTCTGTGATAGAGCTCTTGGCTAGGATGCCATAAGGCCCTGAGTTCAACCCCTAAGTACATGGGGGTGGGGAGGGAGATCCATAGTCTTTAAAGTCATCAAGGTCAAGAAAAAGAAACAGAAAACTATTCCAGACTAAAGGAAACTAAAGAGGCATAAGAATCAAATTCAATATGCAATCTACTACTATATCCTTGGGAGAAGGACCTGGCAGCCCACTCCCAAAAAACAATCAGCCATTGAAAACCCTATGAATAGCAGAGAAGCACTGACAATAGTGTTTCTTCACCTGTATACAGGGTTGCTCTGAGTTGGACACCAACTTGATGGCACCTAATAAAAACAACATTACATCCTAGACCAGAAAAAGTTACATATTTTATTTTTTTTAACAATTGAAATAAGTGAAAGAACTTGAAAAAATTGCGTAAGATCTATAGATAACAGTACTTATCATTGTTAATTTCCTGATTTTGATCATTATAATTGCGGCTACTTGCGAGAATGGTTTTGTTTTTAGAAAATATACACTGAGTTTTTCATCATGTCTATAACTTACTCTAAAGCACTTCAGAAAAAAATAGTATTTATTATACAAAGACTGACAAATCATGACAAACTATTATGTGTGTGCGATGTAGAAAATCTTTATACTATTTATGCAATTTATTTAAACCTGCTAATTTCAAAATACAAAGTTAAAAAAACTCAGTTTTAATTTCTCACCTATGCAAAAAAAAGTGAAGTACAGATCTAGTGACAAGACAAATGAGTTAGCATGGTATGTTGTTGTTGTTAGCATGATATAGAAAATTATAAATGTTATTGCTTTAGCTAGCACATGCATGGACGCTTTGTGAATGAGGAAAGTGTGGTAGAGCTGAGCCTTGATGATTCAGCAGGATATCAGAAGTGTATTTCATAGCCAGGCACCATGTGGTACACTTGTAAACACAACCTGGGGGGTTGAGGCAGTACACTCATGAGTTTGAGACCAGAGGCAGCCTGAGCAACATAGTAAGCACTGTCTCAAAATAAAATTAAAAAGGGGCCTGAGAGCTAGGCACAGTGGCGCACACCTGTAATCCCAGCAACCTGTGAGGTGGAGCCAGGAGGATTGTGAGTTTGAAGCTTGATGCAACCTGCATAACTTAGACCCTGACTCAGAATAAAAAATAGAAAAATGGGCTGGGAGTGCAACTCAGTGGTAGAGCACTTGCAAAGTACATATGAAGCCCCAGGTTCAACCCCTAAGTACCCACCAAAAAAAAAAAAAAAAAAGGCCTGGAGTGCATAATGGTGGAACACTTGGCTACTATGTGAGTTCAGTCCCTAACACTGGGGAAAATTTTTTTAAAAAGAAAAAAATATATTTCAGAGAGAACCATAGTGGGAATCCCACACATGCCAGTTTGGAATGTAAATGGCCCAACAAGCCATATGTAGGCACTTTAGCATTAGTACTTTCACTGTTGTTAAATATAGACTTAATTTCTTTCTACATCCTAAAACCCTCTCAATCCATGACCTAATAAAAAGATTGTCAAGTTAATTGTTAATTGCTAAATTGCTGTGTCCCTAAATACAATTAGACCATCAGTACTTACCACAGCATCAAACCGGTTATGATAAATTTCTCCTTGGCTCTGTTCAATGTACCGTTGTTTAGCATGAATAAAAGCTGGTATTCCTCCATAAACCCAACCAATGACGACTGCTGAAAGTGCTGCCTTATAAATACCCCAAAGTTCCTCTGAAATTCTCTGTTGCTCACTAAAATATCAAAATGACAACGTTAGCAGCTGGGCACTGTGGCACACACCTGTAATCCCAGCAATCTCGGAGACTGAGGCCGGAGGATCATGAGTTCAGGGCTAGAGGCAGGATGTGCAACTTAGTGAGACCCTGTCTCAAAAATAAAAAATAAAACGGGACCTGAGGGTGCAGTTCAGTAGTGGAGTATTTGCCTAGCATGTGCAGGGCCCTAGGTTCAATCCCCAGAACTGGAAAAAAAAAAAAAAAAAAAACCAATGTCGTTGTCACACTATGTTCCAAATTCCACTATGTACCAAATTCTACCACAACACTTTTCATTTTGGGAAGAACTGCTAAAATCCTTTAATGAATTAAACAGTGCAGTTATATTAAAAGCAGCACAAGCCAGGTGTGATGGTGCACATTTGTAATCCCAGTACTGGGGAAGCAGAGGCAGCAGGATCCTGAGTTGGAGGCCAGCCTGAGCTCTACAAATTCCTTTCTCTAAATACATACATACATACATACATACATACATACATAAATAAGTAGAGGCAACACAAATCTTGGGCAAAACTAAACCTATGCTGTTAGAAATTAGGATAGTAGCCAGGCACAGTGTCGCACACCTGTACTCCCAGCAACTTGGGAGGAGGAGTGAGGAGGATCTCAAGTTCAAGGGCAGAGGCAGCCTGCATAACTTTTATCTCAAGATAAAAAACAAAAAATAGGCTGTGGGTGCAGCCCAGTGGTGGAGCACTTGCAAAGTATGTATGAGGCCTCAGGTTCAACTCCCAGATACTGGGGGGGAAAAAAAGGATAGACTGGGCAAGCAGTGATTAGCAGAGGCACAAAAATGAGCTTCTTGGATCCTGGCAACAATTTCTGGTTTTGGTTACACAACTATCTTCAGTTTGTGAAAGGTCATTAATAAGTACACTTACGTACATTTTCTAAATACACATTATATTCCAATAGTTTTTTTAAGGTGTTTTTATTTGAAGACTATTACAACTATATCATAACCCTAGAAACAGGAAGAACTTGTGAGTTGAATGCAGAAACCAATTATTTTCATTTTTTAATTTTATGCTGACTTACAGAAATCACACAAACTCATGAGATTTTAGAGCAATGTATGAATGCAAAATGTATATTAAAAAAAGCCAAAACCCTACTGGGCATGGTGGCACATGCCTGTAATCCCAGCGACTAGCGAGACTGAGGCAGGAGAATCACAGGTTCGAGGTCAGAGGCAGCCTGCACAACTTAGTGAGTCCCTATCCCAACATTAAAAAAAAAAAAAAAAAGAGGCTGAAGGTGCACCTCAGTGGTAGACCACTTGCCTAGCATGTGCAAGGCCCTGAGTTCAACTTTCCAGGATAGGAAAAAAAGAAATCAGTCCAAACCCTATCTTACTAAACACCTTATATAACTTCTATGATATCCTCAGGCTGGTAATATAAAAAGCATTGGGAGCCAAATATAGTGGCCCATGCCAGCACTTGGGAGACTATATGGAGGGACTGCTTGAGCCTTGGAGCTCTGGGTCAATATGAACACCACCCAATTTGAGGGAGGTGGAAGAACATTGCTGGTTATGAAATATCAAAATTTAGGTTCAATCGGAATACGAAGAAAGAACAGTGGAGTGGATTTTCGTAGACATGTGCACCAGTGGTTTCTGCATGACAACCTGACCCATTTTTTCTACTATGTAACATCAAGGCACTGATTTCACTAAGAGTATCCATCCCTTAACAGCTCGGACTTTTAATACGTCTGACACGTACGAGTCAAATTCCTGCCTGCCAACCAACTACCAAATGACAACGACAGGACATAAGGTTGGGGAACAAATACTAGACCTTTAAAATTCACTTAAAAATAAAACACACACACACCCCGGGTCCTACGCTCCAGGGTGCGGCCATCTTTGCGACCCTCCCCACAAACCCCAGGCACTTTTACTCTCTGACAAACAGCTCCCGGAGGCGCTCCCACCCGGATTCCGGGTAATAGGGTTCTGGAACGTAGAAAGGCAACTTCCGATTGTCCACAGGAGCTTCCGAACCGGCAGGCACAGCCCCAGCAGCAAAGACTCGGGGGAAAGGACGCAGTGCCCTACAAATGAAGCTCCGTGGTGCCGGCGGCGGCACCTCCATGGCCCTCTCGTGGCTGGCGGACGACCTTGGGCGCTCAGAACCCAAAAGCCTCCAAGAGGCGTGGTGGGAGAGGGTGAGGACAACTGAACGAAAGAGTGAGCATCTCTGCACAAGACGAGAGCTAATCCCCAGCTAGGTCAGCGGCCACAGTAATCAACACCCTCGTCCTCAGTGCCGGGTCTCGCTTGAAACGCCTTGGGAAACCCGACAGGAAGTCCCGCCCGTATGAGGGAAAAGGCCAAAGGGCAGGGAGAGAGCGAAGCCCGAGCAGAAAGCACTTCCGGTTAGGGCGGAAGGGCTGTAGCCAAGCCAGACCATCCCCCGGAAGTGATTTCATAGCGAATGGGCACGCGCGCTATTGTGGTTTCGGTGTTTTCGTCCAGTGTCTCCTTACTTCCTGCTTCAGTGCAAAACGTAGTGTGGAGCAGATTCTGCTCAGCTTGAGGGGGGCCACAGACTTAAGCAAATTAGCGCCGTTTAGGTGCCAGAAGTCCCAGGAAAAACGGAGTTGGGGTAGCTCAGTGGTGGAACGCTTGCCTAGCATGCCCAAGGCCTCCAAGGCCTTGGGTTCAATCCCAGGTTCCACAAAAAGGAGGGAAAAAAAAAAAAAAAAAAAAAAAACCCTTAAAAAGGTGGTGGTGCAGTATACAATGCAAAGAGAGTATGGAAAGAGGAAGGCTAATTGCACAAAAGCAAGCCCGAGAAGTCTCCTGAGTCGGACGGGGCACACTCGTATCCTGTCCTAATTTGTGGAAGGGACCCAGGCGACTGGACATAGGTCCAAGGTTCCAGGCTTCTGAAAACATCAGTTATGAGCAGTTCTTCACAAGGTTGATCTCACACCTCTTAAATCATATGCGTGTTACTTTCAGTAAGCAGGAGAATTTCTGGAATTTCTATCAAGTGTTTGTTAGTCCAGAGCAACAATTTCCCATTAGTATAGCTTCTAACATGTGCTTTGAGGTAGTTTTTATTAAAATAAACTCATGTAAAATATTCTGGAACCGATTTGCATAATTTCACTCAATCTTTGTTAGTCACCAAAGATATTTCCTTATTCTCTTGTGACAATCTCTTCAAGTCCTCGGATTCATCCCCAGCACTGAAAAGCAGGAACAAAAAAATGCTGGGTACCATGGCACATAGCTGTAATCTCAGGGACTCCAGAGGCTGAGGCAGGATGATGGAGAGTGCTGCTTTCTCCTTTGGGTAACTACAGACTCATGTGTAAAGCTCCCTTTGCCATCTAGTACTTCAAGAAAGTCCCCAGTCCCCTATTGTTCACACTGTTGCTACTGTTCCATCTTAGCTCTCTCAGACTCTTTTCTTTGTCACCCTTTCACATTTCCCACTTGCCCAACTACTCAGAACTTACTTTCTTTTACTACTAGGGAAATCTCCCTCCTATGCCGTCAGATCTTTTTGAAGGGTTTCAGCCACACTGTCCAAGTCAAAAGTATTACAGGGTTTAGTCAGATCACACTGTAACACATAAGATTCTCTCATCCTTAAAACATGTACTTGCCAGCAGAATAACTGCATCAGGGAAATATTTCAGTAGTCACAACCCTGCCTGGAACCACCTTTCGACCCTCAGCCCTCTGCTGCTCACCCTGGCAGCTGAGTCCCAACAGCTTCTTCCACAGTGAATTTTCTTCCAGGGGTCAGCAGTTTCCCTTTCTACCAGAGTCACCAGGTAAAACTCTTGCTACATATATTACATTTTGGTTATATCATATATAACATAAACCTTTTCCACAGGAAGAGAGAATGACTTTTTGAGGAGAAAATAGTAAGTTTGGGACAGAACTAGTATTAATGAAAACAAAATTTTCAGAAGTTGTGGAGTTATAAATTATTTTCAAAAACACATGCTTTACATACTGTTACAACCTTCAAACCGTCTACACCAAGGTAAACAGATAACCAAGTATAAAATCTGAGTAATTTTTGCTGTATTTAAAGATACTCTTATTAGTTTTTCACAGGGCAAGTGAGGATTTGCATTGATCCAGTTCTTACAATCTTATCCAATCCCCCTTGGATCCAATGGCAGAGCAATCAATCTATAAATAGGATCTAATTAAGCCAAGTGTCTCCATCCATCCACTCATCCATCCATCCATCCACCCACTCAACAGTTCTTCAGTATTTACACTGTGTGAGGCACTGTACTGGATGATGGAGATATCAGTATGAATAAAACATAATTCTCACCCATCAATAAGCTCAAAGAATAGGAAAAATAGTCAAGTAACTACAGTGCAGTGTGATTTTATATAATAAAGACTTGAGCAAAGTATTATGGCAGCCCCTAACTGCCAAGAAGAATGAAAGAAAAGATTTGGAGAGGTGATGTTTGAACTACAACTTGAAACAAAATAGGAAACATCCCCAGAAAAATGAAGCTTTAGCTCCTATTTTAAAAGACAGCAAAGTCTGTTCCTATTTTAGCATGGGAAAATTAAAATACAGAGGGAATGATTACAACTATTTTGTTGTTAGGTGCCATCAAGTCAGTATCCGATTCATTGCGACCCTACATACAACAGGTGAAACACCATTGTCACTGCTTTTCTGCTGTTCATAAGGTTTTCAATGGCAGATTGATTTTTGGGAGTGGGTTGCTGGGTCCTTCTCCCAAGCCTACAGTAACTGGTATTCCCAGGCGGTCTCCCATCCAAGTACTAACTAGGCCCCACCCTGCTTAGCTTCGGAGATCTGACGGGATCGGATGCCATAGGGCTATGGCTGCAGGCTTACAACTATTAGGTATTCATAATGACAAGGTAAAACTATAGTACCACTCAGAAGACTGGACTACCTATTGCTACACTTATAGCACCTAATGACATAGTCCCTGTGAACTTTTAGCACTCAAACGAACAAACAAAATTCAACTTTAAACATCTGCCTCATTCTATGCAATGATCTTACTAAGAATGTTCAACTCCTCTACGAAGTACTTAGACTCTCTGGGCATGGTGGCACATGCCTATAATCCCAGCACTCAAAAGGCTCAGGCAGGAGAATAGTGAGCTCAAGGCCAGGTGGGCTACATAGTGAGTTCCAGGCCAGCTTAGGCTATATAGCGAGACCCTGTCTCAAAAAAAGCCCCAAAGTCCTCATACTTAAAATTTTATGGAAAGGACTTAAAAAAGCCAAATATATTTCAGACAAATAGAATCTCTAATTTTATGTGACTGAATCTCACATTAATTTTGAAACCAGTTAATACTAATTAGTTCTTCAGAGGCAAAAGAGGGCAGTTGATTTCTCTGTGGAATGTTAAGCCTAAGGAACAAGAAAGGTCCTAAATCATCAGATTATAGAGTTTCAACCTAAACTTTTTTCCTTGTCCTTGTTTTTCCTTCAGTTCTAGGGGGTTGAACCAAGGGCCTTGCATGTACTAGGTAAGTGCTCTTACCTGGGGCTGCACCCCCAGTCCTCCCTCCCTTTTTTAAGAGAGAGTCTTAAATTGTACAGGCTGCCACTGGCCTCAAACTTGAGTTCCTCCTGCCTCATCCTCCCAAGCTGCTGGTATTACAGGTGTGCACCATGGTGTCCAGCTTTTTTCTTCATTTTAGATTGTTAAGGAGAGCACCTGAGATTAAACTACTATCCAAATGTCTTTTTCCAAAAAGGGGTACAAGGAAAAAGGAAGGACTCCAATAACAATTTGCATTAAAATATATCACACAGAAGTAAATATAAAAGGTGAATGCTCTAAATTACCAACTTAATGAAATGTTCACATATGAAGACTCCTTGTAGTCTCTGCACATTGAGAATCAAACCTGCTGCTACCAACTAAAGAAGGAAAAATAGTAAGGTGTACAAAGGGTGAGGAAGTGGAGCTGTTCTAAGCACAGTTCCTTTACAGAGTGAGACTATTTCCTAAATTTATTAGGAAGTTTTTGTCTTTTTCTTTTCTGTCCTTTAGAGAGACAATAAGAAGGGCATAAAGGCACACAATGGGAACTTGAGGTCCAACTGTAATAATTACTTATGCCAACTGGCCCTTTCTATGTGGCATTACAGAAACCTCCTGAGGACCAAAGAGGCTATCCTTTTATAAGAACTCCCACATGATTGCATGGCACAGCCACTGCTTCCTTAGACCTTTCAGGAAATGATCCCCAGGTATTTTTCACAAACCCTTTAGGATTTCTACATTAAAACAAAGCAGTAGAGATCAAGCCTAGAATAACTTCCAAAATGCAGCAATGAATTCTACTAGTTCCAAATGATGGATTTTTCTGCTCCAAATAATGGGATGAAGGGCATCATCACACAGACACAGTCAATTTCACAGTGATGAACATATACATGTAGATGACCTGAGGCACAAGCTGTGATTGGTCATAAGAAAATGAAAGGTAGAATCCAGTTCAAAATTCAACTCTCATGATTTCTGGTCCTTATTCAGTCAAAGAGTTGAGCTGTTTCATTTCTAGGTATTACACATATTTTAGATCATTCTTAAGAGTTGCTCTGGGTGCAGTATGATAAGGAAAATCAGATGTTCAGCTTGACAAAAGATGTTCAAAGTATAGGTGTTACGCTCATGGTAAGCTTCTCATCATAGGACATCTGAGATTACTGCCACAGGATAGGTCTCTGGTCCTATGATGACTACTACAGTTCAGTTTTCAAAATTTTGGGAATAATCTGATCATACCCTTTCCTTCTTGTTACATTATAGGACAAGAATTTGGAGTATTCAGTCAAGAGATTCTCCCAGTAACAGGTGATGTCATTCATCTGTAAGTGGTTCATAATAAACTGGCTTCCCCTAAAAACAAGATTAACAAAAATATTTTATTTTATTTTTTAATGCAGTATAGTATGGTTTTTAAATTACATACAGTATAATGAGTTTCATTATGGGATTTTCATATCATTACACCCTATACTTTACATTTATTTTCTCTCTCTCTACCCTCTCCATGTTTCTCCCCTTTCCTCTCCTGCTTGTCCTGTCTCCCCTCCTCCTTCTCAATTTGTCTTTGCACTCCAAATGAGTACCTTTAACAAGAATATTTTAAAGTACAGGATTTTAAAATAATAGCCTAGGTCTGAGTAGGATACCTTTTGCCAAGCTCTATTCCTATACTCATAGGAATTAACTCATTTGACCCTTAGAACCAAGCCCATTACCATCAATCGTATCCATATACATGCAAGTAGCAATAGAACTTAACATTTTCCCTTTAAAAACAAACATATTAGCTGGGCACAGAGGTGCATACCAGTGATCCCAGCGACATGGAAGACTGAGGCAGGAAGATCAAAAGTTCAAGGCCAGAGGCAGCCTGAGCAATTTAGACCTTATGTCAAAATCATATATGAAAATTGTCACAACGAAAAGCATGTCAAAATGAATCACATTATGATGTACATTAAAAATTTCTAATAAAAAAAAAAAAAAAAAAATAGATTTGGGATGCATCCCAGTGATATGGCACTTGCAAAGTTATGTGGGAGGCCCTGGGTCCAACCTCCAAATACCGGAAACAAAAACAAAAACAAAAGAAAAAGAAAAAAAAACATTAACAGCCAATAATCATTTTAAAATACTTTTTAATTACCTCAAAGATTCCATTCTACTTCTATAAAGTACAGGGTATTTGTGAATGTATGTGTATATCGTTTTTTCCCCAAGAAGCTTTACTTATAAATTATCTCTGTATTATGAAGTATGGGTATCATCATGATAACAATATTAGTATAACATTAGCTAGGGAAAAATGAGGATGATAAAGTAAGAAAAGGGAAAATGAACACAACTTACCTTTCAGCAATTTCCTGAGCAATATCATCATTTGCTTTTACAAATTGCAACAGCTCCCTAAAATGAAAACAGTTCTGAGACTCCAAAATGCAGACAAAACTCATTAGTACCAAGTCAAAAAGACCATAGATTAATCTCTAGATATGTGGATGGTGGATTATTTCTTTAAAGCAAAGATATCAGGATCCTTGTAGGAACAAATAGGGAAAAAAAAAAAGAAAAAAGAAAAAGAAAGCCCACATATAAGTTGAAGGTACCCTATTATAGACTTGAGACATTTGAGAAAAAAACAGACATATTTGAGACAAAAAACAGAAATTTTCCATTATTAACCAGTATATCAAAAATCAAGAGTGAAAAAAAATGTCCAACCTGTCTCCAAATTCTTGTTCTAGCCCCAATAAGAAGGAATGGACTCACATTTCTGGACTTTCTCCATTTTGTTCCTCATCAACTCCCATCAGGAGAGAAAATTTATCTAACCTTCACTTTGGTCAATTCTCATGCTATACCTGAAATCTTGTGGACAATATAACAAGATCAAATATCCCTATCTTTAGTCTTTGAGAGATTAGAGCTTTCTCACTTCATACTATCTGAATGTCACACTGGAACCAGCAGTACAACACTTTTTTCAAATTATATCCTACTTATACCCACTTGGACAATAATCAACACAATATACTTATGTGAAAACAAAGTAAGAGGGGTGAAAAAAAGCTTTCACTGGAAAAACATCATCAAGAAGCCAGGCATGATGGCACATACCTATAGTACTGGCACTCAAAAGGCTGAGGCAGAAACATCACAAGACTGGGACCAGCCGGAGGTACATAGCCAAACCCCAGCTCAAAAAAAAAAAAAAGAAAAAGAAAAAAGAAAAAAAAAAAAGAAAAGAAAAAGTGCCTCAAGTAGCTGGACTTGGACTTAGAGGCAGGCTGCATTTGAAACTCTGAATTGGAAGACAGCTGCTTACTGGACATTGGAGAGATCTGTTTTGACTGGGATATAATGAATCCATGGCTTCAGTTGTGGATAGAAGAATTCTTGCCACTCATCACCAACATGAAAAACAAGCGAACCACACAGGAAGAGGTGTTTGAACCGGAAACTGGCAGCAACACCCCGAAAATTAAACAGATACCTAGGGGGAAAATGAGTAAAATACACTTAGTACTCTGTGTCTGAGGCTATAAATGTAGCCTTTTTTTCTTATTCTCTCCTTCTCTTCTCTCCTTTCATGATTCCTCTCCCTTTCCATTTCCATTTTCAGTTTTCAAGAACATTCATTAGTATGTCCCTGTGGAGTTTCCATAAACTCCTTGCTTTTCCAGGGTTAGGGCTACAGGTTGTTCTGGGAACATGAGGATAAGGGAAAGGGAGATACTTTCTCTAAACAGAGCTAAATAGGGTTAGCAGCTGGGGGCTGGGTAGACAGGGTACAAGGCTTAGAAGGAAATGACAGCCTGTTGTAGACTTGGGATATACTTGAGAAAATGCAAAAATATTCAATGACATCCATCAGAAATCAAGAGTGGAAAAAAAGCCAGGTACAACCTGGGTGCGGTGGCTCACACCTGTAATCCTAGCAACTCAGGAGGTAGAGGCAAGAGGATTGCAAATTTGAGACGAGAGGCAGTCTGCATAATTTAGCAAGACCCTGTCTCAAAATGAAGTAAAATAATGGGCTGGGTGTTCAGCTCAGTGGTACAGCACTTGCAAAGCATGTAAGCACGAGGCCCTAGGCTCAACTCCCCAGTACCGAAAATTTAAAAAAAGACATGTATGGTGGTGCATGCTTGTAATCCCAATGTCTCAGGAGGTAGAGGCAAGAGGATTTTGAGTTGAGGCCAGAAGAAGTCTGTGTAATTTAGTGAGACCCTGTCTCAAAAAGTAAAAAATGGGCTTGGGGTGTAGCTCAGTAGTAGGATGCTTGCAAAAGCATATGTGAGACCCTGGGTTCAACCCCCAAGTACTGAAGGAAAAAAGAGTGAAAAAAATTTCAGAAGCTTCTCTGTCTAGCTCTAATGAATGTCTCTAACCAGTCATGGGACCCCAAAGTCTTGTTTTCCATCTCATGTATCCCATCTGGTCAAAGACATCCTCTGTTTCCTGGACATCACCCTCCCCTGCTAAAGTCTAGGGAGAATAAGTCTAACCTAATCAGTCTTCAAAGAAAATCCTCCTGGAAAAAAAGCTATCTTAGAAAAGAACATTTCCTTCTCAGCATTTATCATACATACACCCCATCTCCAATCAGAGTTGCTCTTCGCCTACAGTCCCCACTGTGTATAAGCATTTTTACCTCTGAATCTCCCCTCTCCCCACCTCCTGGCCTGGGTTTACCTGCTCAGCTAATTCTTGGGCATGGCATTTCATTATAATATTTGTGTATTTATTTATTTTTTTAAACTGCTGGGGACTGAACCCAGGACTTCACACAGGGTAAGCACATGTTCTACCACTGAGCTACATCCCTCACTATAATATTTATTAACCTGATAAAATTTAATCTAACTTCAACTATTGGGTAGGTGGGTCATGGAGAGAAGTAATCCCATCACTTTAATTAGTTGTTAGTTCTATGGAAGCAGGGACTGTGTTTCATTCCTCTCTATAGTCCCCAAAGAACTCAGATCAGTGCACAGTAGGCCTTGGTAAAAAGCCAACTGAATGAATTAACACTAGATATTATTATTATTAAAGTTCTCACCCAGCTAGGTGTGGTGGTGCATACCTGTAATCCCACCACTTGGGAGGTTGAGGCAGGAGGATCAATATGAGTTTGAGGTCAGCTTGATCTAAATAGTGAATTCCAGACCACCCTGGGATACACCACAAGACCCTGTCTCAAAAAAGGGTTAAAAAAAAAAAAAAAACATGCACAGTGGTACATGCCTATAATCTCAGCAACTTGGGAGGCACAGCCAGGAAGATTTCAAGTTCAAGGCCAGAAGCAGCCTGCATAATTTAGAGAGACCCTGTCTCAAGATTAAAAAAAATAAAAATGGGTTGGGAGTACAGCCCAGTGGTAAAGCACTTGCAAAGTATACGGGAGGCCCTGGGTACAATCCCCAAGTACTGGGGGGAATAAAGTCTTACAAAAGGGGCAATAAGGAAACCAATACCTAGGGCCAAGCATGGTGGTACATGCCTGTAATCCCAACACTTGGGAGGTGGAGGCAGGAGGATTGCAAGTCGAGGCCAGCCTGGGCTTCAAAGCTAGCAAGACCCTGTCTCAATGAACAAACAAAAAAGAAACCGGTAACTGGAAGTCTTACTTATATTTGCAGTGATCCACAAGATGGACATCCTTAGCAGCTGGCTTTCCCAAGGTATCCTTTAAGTGAAAAAGAAATTATCAGCATTAGTATTAATAGCATTTATTGCCAACCTATATGAAGTAAGCACTGTTATAACATTTCATCAAAATAACCTGATTTAACCCTCAGCAAACATACTCAGGAGGCATTATTATCCTCACTACGTGAGAAAGCCAAGGTTTCAAGAAGTTGAGAGAACTGCTCAGTGTCACATGCCCTAAGTAGATACACTAGGGTTTTAACTCAGATCTGTCTGCAAATACAAACAAAACTTCTAGTTATTGATTTCTTTTCTTAACCCAAGTTTAGAGTTTAAGCTCACCTGAAGCCCTCCTTTGAACTCAGAAGTCATGACCTGCAGCCCATTTCATTCTGTGTAAATTACACACACAGAAAGTCACAAGTGCTGGCCAGTGGGCCTACAAATGTAGCTCCCTTGCAAATTTTGCTGAACATGGGAAGTATTTAAAAATATTCAAACCACTGCCAACATTTATAGGTGGCAGGATACTTCTTGCAAAAATCCAGATTTCCAAATTTTCTTGGAGAAAAAATATAAATAAGGCTGAGTGTGGTGGTGCATGCCTATAATCCCAGTGGCTCAGGAGGTAGAGGCAGGAGGATCACAAGTTCGAGAACAGAGGCAGTCTGCATAATTTGGTGAGACCCTGTCTCAAAAAAGTAAAAATAAAAATGGGCTGGGGATGCAGCTCATTGGTCCAGCATTTGCAAAGCATGCAAGCGCAAAGCCCTGGGTTCAATCCCAGTACCACAAAAAAATAATGATAATCATTTAAAAATAAAATATATATGTATACACACACACACACACACACACACACACACACACGGAAGATCTGGCAAACCAGATTCCTAGTCCCACTTGGTGGCAGTCAACTGGAACTATTAGTGCTCTCTCTGGCTCACTCCCTCATTCACCTGCTGGACCCTCAGGGAATTGGATTTATAACCCTCCATGTACATCCCACCCTCTTTAAGTAGATGGTAAACTATTCAGGAAGGGAATAAGTTTTGTTTGCTTTTGCTGCTTCTCTATACAGCAGATGTTAACAACTTGTGTGCTGAATAAATACATTCTTTCATATTTTCATTATTTAATGAAGTTTCTTAAACTCATTTATTCCGGTTGATTAAAACTGTATCAACTTGGTGTGGCACACATGCCTATAATCCCAGTTGAGGCAGGATGATCAACGTGAGCTGGAGGCCAACCTGGTCTACATAGCCAGTTCCAGTCCATCCTGGGCTATAGAATAAGACTCTGTCTCAAGAAAAAAAAGTATCAAATAGGCTGGGGGTGTGCTCAGTGGTACAAGACTTGGCTAGCATTTGTGAGGCTCTGGGATTCAATCCCCAGCACTGCTAAAAAGCAAACAAACAAAAAGCTACACAAGTCATACATCTTAGATACACTTAGCTTTTCCCCAAGATGTTTAAGGCTTTTTCTCATCCTCATGTGCTACATGGAAATACAAGACAAGGAAATTTACGGTTTTAAGTTCTTTAAGGCAAGAAGTCATAGAGTCAAAAGGACAGAGATAGACTCTAAGTTGTCCTTAGATGCTGTGGAGTTGCATGTGACCCATAGCAACCCTATGTACAATAGAATGAAATACTCCCAGACACTGTGCCATGCCCAGCACTATGTCAGTACTTCTCTACTATTCATAGAGTTTTTGATGGCTGATTGTCTTGGGATTGTTTGAGTGGGCTGCCACATTCTTCTCCCATTTTTGCAATGCTGGGGATCAAACCCAGGGGCTCAGAGAGCATAGAGCAGCACTCTGTGCCTTAAAGAACTTAAAGCCGTAAATTTCCTTGTCTTGTATTTCCATGTAGCACATGAAGATGAGAAAAAGCCTTAAACATCTTGGGGAAAAGCTAAGTGTATCTAAGATGTATGACTTGTGTAGCTTTTTGTTTGTTTGCTTTTTAGCAGTGCTGGGGATTGAATCCCAGAGCCTCACAAATGTGCAATTGAGCTAAAACCCAGCCCAGATTCTAGATTAAGGGTCCCAATTTCTGGCTTCACCTTAGAATCACTTGGGAAGTATTAAAGAAATGAAGATTCCTGGACTCCATTCCCAGAGATTCTGATTCATTTGATTCATTGTTTAAGCTCTTGGCCAGGGTTAAGAACCACTGGTTTAAACCAGAGGCTGGTAGGCAAACTACTGCCCATAGGCCAAATCCAACTTTCCACCTGCCTTTGTACAGCCCATGGGCTAAACAATTTTACATTTTCAAGTGGCTGGAAAAAAAAAAAGTATCTTATGACATGTAAATTCATATCATTCAATTACAGGAAATTCAAATTTCAGTGCTCATAAATAAAGTTATTATTAGAAAGCAGCCATGCTCATTTGTTAACCTATTGCCTCTATGGCTGCTTTCACTCTGCCACAACAGAGCTGAATAACTACCAGAGAGACCATATGACCCACACAGCCCAAAGTATTTACCATCTGGCCTTTTGCAGAAAGATCTTCTGATCTCTGGCTTAAATTTTTTTTTTTTTTTTTTTTTTTTTTCAGTATTGGGGTTGAACCCAAGGCCTCGCAACTGCATGTTCTGCAAGTGCTGGACCACTGAGCTGCACCCTCAGTCCATTTTTTTACTTTTTGAGACAGGGTCTCGCTAAATTACGCAGACCGCCTCTGGTCTTGAACTTGTGATCTTCCTGCCTCTGCCTCCCGAGCCGCTGGGATTACAGGAGTGTGCCACCACACCTGGCTTCTGGCTTAAATCTTTAAAGTTGTATAATATTAGTCATAAAATAGCCAGAAAAGCAGTATGACTTTGAAAAAGAATAATTTACATATATGTTACTATGGGTTTATGGAATGTCCTTTATATTCATCTCACCACTAAAAGAAACCTAATCTCAAATTCTACCCAGGTGCTAATGTTCTTTGAGAATGTGCACTGCTGTAGACATATTCAGATGATTGCTGATTACTTTCATAGATTTCCAGGCCTGGTTTTTGGTATATTCTGCATCAACAAGTTTTGGGTTTTTCCGAGATAGAAGAATGAGAGGATCCCGTTCTGGACTTGTCCTATAAAAGAAACACATGACATAAAACTATGTGGCATGCACCATAACATTGTTCCCAGTCTCTGAAAGGCAAGCAGTATTAGCACCCAGTAAATAGCTGTCTGTGTACTGGTGTCTGTGACAGGAAAAAAGGGGCACCCTGGGTACTACAGCATCTTGGTGGCTCAGGCTGTGCCTTACTTTACCTGTCAAGAATAAGGGGTATTTGGCCTTTCTTTGCTTGCACCTAGTCCCTAAGGGTATGTTACTCTGGTCACTAGAACTATATCTCAGGAATGGTTTCCCCTTTAGGAAGGTTCATTTAGCCTCTATAATCACTGGTACTCAGCTATATGACTAGGTAATCACCAGTCACCCAAATAGCTACGTGACCTTTGTTGTGTATGCTCCATAAAATCTAGTATATTTAAATTAAAAAACAAAATAACAGGTGTGGTGGTGCATGCCTATAATCCCAGCACCTTGAGAGGTGGAGGCAGGAGGATCACAAGTCAGAAGCTAGAGGCAGCTGGTATAATTTAACAAGACCTGTCTCAAGATAAAAAATTAAAAAGCGGCTAGTGGTGCAGCTCAGTAGTAGAACACTTGCAAAGTATGCATGAAGCCCTGGATTCAGTCCTCCAGTACAGCAAAAAAAAAAAAAAAAAAAAAGGACTAGGCACAGTGACACAGGCCTGTAATCCCAGCTACTTGGGAGTATGAGGCAGGATGATCTCAAATTCAAAGCCAGCCTGGGAAACACTGCAAAGCCTTGTCACAAACACAGTAACAGAAACAAAAAACCCTACAAAACAAAACCTAAACAGCTTAAAACCTTGAAGATTTTATGTGGAAAAAGTCCTGGTTACTGTCCAAGTAGCAAAGGGTTTTGACATGGGAGGGGTCATGAATTCCACAAGAATATGAAAAAAACACGTATCCTCCACATAATTTCAAGAAGGTTCTAAAACTCTTGAAGTCCAGAAAGGGGGCCCAACTTAGAATCTATGATCTCAAGAGTTGAGAATCAAGCTAGATGTGGTGGTGTGTGCCTGTAACCCTGGCAGTTGCCAGGTTGATGCAAGAGGATCACAAGTTCAAGGACAGCCTGAACTATACAGCAAAAGCCTATCTCAAAAAGAAAAATGATAAAAAGGAGAAATTAGAGAAGTTAATAAGGAACAGTAAGCAGTGCATCCTGATATCTACTGCCCAAGGAGGAAGATAGAAGAGGGAATGATCTCTCATAAACACTCACCACAAAAACTACAAAGCTCTTCTCCCTTTGTGGTCTTTTCAACTGACCTGTTCCAAGGATATGTACTGTGTATCTACATGCCAGATACTGTCTTGGCACTCGGGTATGGAACTGAGCAACACAGGCAGGTTCCTTCTGCTTCATTTCCCACTTCCCATTTCCCTCTCCATTTTCACCAGCATCAGTCTGTGCTATTAAAGTACAATTTGGAGGCGACATGGTCTGATGAAGAAGGCATTCAGAATACCTGGTAATGGTTCCTGCTCTGCATTAACCAACAGATTGACCACAGCATGGTGACAAGATACTCTTAGGATGCGGCAAACAAGACATCTGTCTGTTCTGCTTAACATTTTGTAGTTAATGTCCAACACATTTGTGGCACTCTATAAACATCTGCTGAATGACTGTTGGATGAACTTAACTTTTTTGGATTTTAGTTCAATTAAGAGTGATTTGGAGCCAGGTGTGGTGGAGCATACCTATAATCCCAGCGGCTCAGGAGGCAGAGGCAGGAGAATCGCAAGTTTGCGACCAGAGGCAGTCTGCGTAATTTAGTGAGACTCTGTCTCAAAAAAAAAGTAAAAAAATGGGCTTGGCATGCAACTCAGTGGTCCAGGACGTGCAAAGCATGCAAGCGTGAGTCCCTGGGCTCAACCCCCAGTACCACAAAAAAAAAAAAAAAAAAAAAAAAAAAAAAAAAAAAAAAAGAGTGATTTGCAAGCTGGACATGGTGGCACATGCCTATAATCCAAATTCATGGCTCAAGGCGGCCTACATAATTTAGCAAGACCCTGTTTCAAAATAAAAAATAAAAATGGGGTGGAGGTACAGGTGCAGTTCAACCCCCACCTACTGAAAAAAAAATAGTGATTTGGACAAACTGAATTTTTCTATAGTCTAAGATTCTACGTTCTACATTTATTTCTTAGTTATCTTAGCTTTCCCTTTGAGTCATAGTGTTCCTAACACTCTCAGAATTACTTAAATTTTACAGTGTTTGAAGAACATCTTTATAAGAGGTTGTTGTTGTTAGGTGCCATCGAATCAGTGTCCAACTCATAGAAACTTTACGTGCAACAGACAAAACAGTATTATTAGTACTTCTCTGCTGTTCATAGGGTTTTCAGTGGCTGATTGTTGTTTGGGATTGGGTCGCTGGGTCATTCTCACAAGCCTATAGGACCTGATGTTCCCAGACAGTGTTCTATCCCAGTACTAACCAGGCCGGACTCTGCTTAGCTTCTGAGATCTGACCGGATTGGATGCCACAGTGGTACAGGTGCAGGATTATAAGAGGTTAGAAAATATAATCACCTTGATCCTCGGAAATATGCTGTAGAATTCTTCTTTTCCCATGGCCACTGTGCTGCTGACCTAAAAATGTAGATTTTTATTAGTTTCTGTGCTTTTTCTAACCTATATGTGATTTAACCATTCCTAAAGATTAGTTCAGAGCTTTATATTTTTCAATAAATCTGATGCAGGCAACAACAACAACAAAAAATCCCTGAGTGAAACTATGATCCCTTTTATGGTCATTTTACTGTTTGGAGGGGCTCACCAGGAATATCTACAAAGTTATTATTGTTAATAAGTTAACATTAATTTACTGAGAAGTTGTAGGTGGGTGCAGTGGCTCACCCCTACAAGCCTAGTGACTAGGGAAGCGGAGACAGAATTTGAGATTTGGGGCCAGAGGTAGCCTGCGTAACATAGCAAGATCCTGTTTCAAAATACAAAATTAAAAAAGGGCCAGGGGTGTAGACCAGTGGTAGAGTGCTTGTAAAGTATGTGTAAAGCCCTGGGTTCAACCCCTAAGTACTGTGTGGAAGAAAAAAAAAAGGAAATTATGATAAGTAATGATAGTAGCCAACACCTATGTAGCACTATGTTCTAGATAGTGTTCCAAGTGTTTATGTATATCAAAATCATTCTGACTATATGAGGTGGGTTTTACTACCGATATTTTTACAGATGAGGACTTGGGAGGTTAAGCACCTTGTCCAGAGTCACAGAGTTAATCAAGGCCAAGATTTGAACACGGAGTCCCAGTTTTAAAGTTCTATTACACCTTGCCTTTCCATTCATGCATAATATTCCATTTTAGAGTCATGCCATAATTCACTTCAGCCTTTATCAATGGATTTTTTTTTTGTAGTTTCCAGTTTTTTGCTCTTCGAAACAACATGGTAGTGAACATCTTCACACGCTTATCTGATTAGTTCCGCAGGATGCATCTAGAAGTGGAGTGGCCATGTCAAAGGATATACACAAGACTGTGCATGGTGACACACACCTGTCATTCTAACACTCAGCAAGGCAGGAGGACGGCAAGTTCAAGGCCAGCCTGGGCTACACAGTAAAACAAAGTGTCAAAAAATAAAACAAAATGCCATACGTTGTGGCATACACCTATAATCCCAGTGATGTGAAAAGCTGAGGAAGGAGGATCTGAAGTTTGAAGCCAGAGGCAGCCTGCACAACTTAGTGAGATCCTGTCTCCAAATAAAAAAATAGAAAAGAGGCCAGAGGTGCAGCTCAGGGTTGGAGCACTTGCGTAGCATGTGTGAGGTTCAACTCCCAGGACTATAATTTTTAAAAAAAGGATATAAAAATTTTCGATTCTGAAATATAATGCCAAACTACCTAACAAAAAGTTACTTCCTCAAAGTTACTCCTTTTTATTTCCTTGGTCCCCGGAAAGCTGTATTTAGTATACACAAACTTAAACTGTGTATCATTGCTGTTCTCTCTCTCCTTCATGTTCTCTACTACATACCCCAACCTGCAAGTGTTAGGACTTTTTCCTCAAGGCAACTTCAAACAGTGGCCACCACTTGGTGGCCATGCAGCCTGGTGCTGCCCTATCCCTCTTTTTAAAGTCCCTCACCAGAACAGGGACATTGTTAAGTCTTTAAATTCAGGAAACACCAGATTCTTCTGAAGAGTGAAATGTAAGTCAATAGGAATGAACTCTCAAAAGACTAAAACATAGAAAAATGGCAGACAGATATTAATGCAGATAGACAAGTTGATTATTAAACTTTTGAGAAATGAAATCACAGTGCTAGACATTCTGAAAGGAATGCTCTAAAAATCAAAACTGCAATTTTATAGTCATGAATAAATTCAACTGAAGAATAAAAGAGGAAGGTATCAAAAGAGAAAATTGTTCACATAAGATTAGATACAGACTAAAGACTGCTCACTAACTTATAGAGAGGAAACAGGATGGAGGGACTGGTAACACCTCGACCAGATGATCAAAACTAACATCACTTGCTGAGCGTGGTGGCGCTTGCTTGTAATTCCAGCACTAAGGAGGCTGAGGCAGGAGGTTGACACAACGTCACGGCCAGCCTGGGCTACACAGCGAGTTCCACAATGGCCTAGGCTACACAGCAAGACCTTGCCTCAAAAAAGAAAAAAAAATTAATACCACTTTTGAGGGATGATTGACATATAATCACTTAGGTATTTGAGCCAGCAATACATAAACAATTTATTCATAGCTGGGCACGATGGCACACGCCTATAATCCCAGCAGGAGGATTACAAGTTCAAGACCAGAGGCAGTCTGTGTAATTTAGCAAGACCCTGTCTCAAAAAGGAAAAAAAAAGTGGACTGGGTGTACAGCTCAGTGGTACAGCACTTGCAAAGCATGCAAGCACAGAGCCCTGGGTTCAAGCCCTAGTACCGGAAAAAAAAAAAAAAAAAAAATCTAATCGTGAGAAGCACAAAACCAAACTGAAGTACATTCTGTTAAAAAACAAACAAACAAAAAACCAGCCCTGTATTCAAAAAGTTAGTGTTATGAGAGAGAAAGACTGAAAAGTTATTTCAGATTAAAGGAGACTAAAGAGACATGACAGTCAAAGGCAAAACATGATTCTGGACACTGTTCAACACTGGAGGGGGAAAATACTATATGCTATATTATCAGAACAATTAAGTATTATACAAATATTGCTTCCTGAATTTTGTTAACTACAGTATGATTATAAAATAGATCATCTTTGCTCTTAGAAAATATGCAACAAACTATTAAGGGGTGAAGGGCCATGAAGTATACAACATATTCTCAAACAGTCCAGAAAACAACAAATTATGTATATATTACATGTGCCACTAAATATCCATCAAGGGAAATAATAAAGTGAATTATTATCTATGCAGTGGAATACCATGCCACCATTAAAAATAATATCATTTTATGTGTACTGACATGGTTAGATTACTTGGATATACCAGTGAGTAGGGGGGAAGTTACCTATGTTATACATAGTTATATATTTTTATAAGCATGTATAGATTTCATAAAAAGCAAAAATGTTTTTAAAGATTTCAAAAACAAAGGAGCTGTGGAACAGGTGAAAAAAGCTACAAAAGAAAAGGGATTAGAAAACTAAGGCCAATGCAAAAAAATAACTTAGAGAAAAAAGGGTTAAAGATTTTCCCCTTCTCAAAATTATGTTTAAAACTAAAAATAGATAAGAAATGATGGTCTTGATGTCTGGAGGTCACAAGTGACATTAACTGGTAGAGAGGGTAATGCACTCAGAAAACTGGAGTTCAGGCCTATATTTGCTTCTGACTTTGACCAAGTCACATGACCTCTCTGGGCCTTCATTCCTATATTCATGAAGTACAACTGAACCAAGCAATTTCTATTTCCAGTTCTATGAAATGTGAAGCTAAATTATCTTTAAAATTTTTCCAAATTATACCTGCTTGAGAAGACTCATTTTTTATCCAAAGAGCTCTACCTACAACTGAGGGCTGTTGTCCTACATGTTTCTTCAGAAAGAGGGTATACTCTTAATTAATCCACTTTGAATACACACTTGTAGAGGTGATGGGTATTTGTGGAAATAGTTTGAATTTAATTATTGCTTGCCTTATACCTCAGAGAAGACTTATAAAAAACTGTGTGTTTCAGAAGTTCCTTAGTTAATTCTTAAGGTATCATGGGTCAAAATAGACCCCTGGGCAAGTGCCAAACATGGGGTGCTGTGGCAATCACCTAAGTGCAGACGCAGGTATTGTGGGTTCATATGAGACCCCAGAAGCATGATGCCAGTTAAGAGTTAAGCACTAATACTATTTGAATCATTAATGTAAAATGCAGCTGGGTAAAGAATCCCTACAGTTTGGATGACCAGATCATTTAAATCCTGAAATCATGGCAAGGTGGAGCCAACAAGCCAAGGCATGTCTCAGTCATTCAAAGAAAGGTTCTAGAATAAACTCATCCTTAAGATACCTATGGAACCAGTACATCCCCTCATTCCCTAAAGGGGAATCTAAAGGACTTTGCTTTAGATAACCAAGTACATTTATGTTCTTCCAAGTAACTTTCTAGAGCCAGGCACAGTGGCACACATCTGCAAATCCCAGTATTAGGGAGGTCAGATGCAAGACCTTATCTCAAAAAACAAATAATAATAATAACAACAACAACAATAACAACAACAACAACAATTTTCTATTCTTCCTCACAATGTGGTTATTCATTTTCTCTTATTATAAAAGTAATCTGTTCTTATTTAAAGAATCTTTAGAAGCTGGTCATGGTGGTTCACACCTCTAATCCCAGCATTCAAGAGGCTGAGGCAGGAGGACTGATGCAAGTTCAAGGACAGCCTGGTCTACACAGAGTTCCACACCAGCCTGGGTTATACAGTAAGACCCTGTTTCAAGCCCCCAACAGCCTCAAAAAATTTTTTAGCCAGGCCTCACAGCGCATGCCTATAATTCCACTGATTCAGAAGGCTGAGGCAGGAGGATAGTGAATGTCAGGACTGAGACAGCTTGCACAAATTAGTGAGATCCTGTCTCACTGTCAGGGGCTGAGGGTACAGCTCAGAATAGAGCACTTGCCTAGTATGTGCAAGGTACAGGGTTCAACCCTCCAGTACTGCTAAATAAATAAATAAATAAATGTAAGTAAGTGTCTACATTCTACTGTTTACTTCAAGACAACCCATAAACAGGATAAAATAAAACCTTTCTAAAGGACCTACCTTATCAGATCTTCTCTGAAGAGGTCCCACCGTCCAAGACCTGTAGGATAAATTGGCCAAACAGCAGGTCCCCCTTCCCAAAATGTCCAAGCAGGATACATGATATCAAGGTACTCTGACGTCTTTGAAAGAAACAGAAAGGCTATTCAAAGGAGGTCTTGGAACGGAGTGAGAAGCAGCAAACTGCATTCACGACACAGGATCTGCACAAAGGCCCTCCTACAGTATCAACCTGCTAAAGATATATTTTCCCTAGTTTGCAGGGTCTAGACCAGGGGTCCCCAACCCCTGGGCAAAGGACTAGTACCAGATTTCACAGCAGGAAGTGAGCAGCAAGCTAGTGAAGCTTCATTTGTATTTACAGCCACTCCTCATGACATAATAAATGTCCCCTGGTCCATGAAAAAATTGTCTTCCACAAAATGAGTCCCTCATACCAAAAAGATTACAGACTGTTGGTCTAGGCTCTAGACATTAAAAGGCAAAAGTGACCATAGGTTAAAATTCATGGTCTCATTGAATTCCAGAATTTAGAATCATATTAAAGGTCAACTTTTAAGGGGATGGGGGAAGGAAGATCATAAAAGGGCAAAGAGGAAAGTGAATGTAAGCAATGTACAATGATAAACATGTATGGAAATGTCCTAACAAAACCCATTAAGTTGCTCACTAACTAAAAAAATTACTAATAAAAACAAATAAATAAATAACAGGTCAACTTTTTCAGTTCTCCAAAATTCTATTTTTCTAGAGGCTAAACATTATTAAGGTTTTTAAAGGAAATAAAATATATAGTTCTGACTCATCACAGAATTTTCTTGTCATTTAATTGCTGTTATCCATGCCATTTACCCTGACTTCCCAGTTCTTGGTTATTTCACAGTGAATCTTTTGAGAATACAAATCAGGAAATACTGTGCAATGGTTAAAAGAAAGATCATATGAGTTTGAATGCTGACTCCACCTTTTCACAACCCTAAATGCGTTCTTTAATCTAAGTTTCTCATTTTCTTTATCATTGTAATAGGGAAAACAATATGAACAACTCTATAGGATTATTTTGAATATGAAAGGACTATAATACATATAAAAAGCTTAGAACAGTGTCTGGCACACAGTACATACTCAGTAAGCATGAACTAGTGTTACCTAACACCATGGTACTGTTGAGCTCACATTAGCTCAATAAATCCTTGGTGTTTGTTGATTGGGGTAGTGCCAATGGGCAGAATTGGAATAAAGTATTATCATACATCTTTTGAAGAAAGTTTAAACCTATTGTTCTCTTTTCATGGTTACTTCTGTTAAATATCTGGCCCCTGATAAACCTCTAATTTACTGTTTCTTCACTGGGATTACATGTGCAATATGCTGTTTGACTTCTCTCAAATATTTAAAAAACATGAGATTCATTAAGTCCCTCAAACATAACAGTTGTTTGATAGAAGCTGTGCAATTAACCACAGAAATTACAGACTAAATCCCTCCTTTAGAAACTAGGAGTCATTGATTTAAAAAAATAGGAGGGAAATAAAGATGAAAATTAGTAAGCTGATGGTCATACTTTATTATCCATAGAAACAACAGATAAATAATAGACACAAAGTCCTTACTGACTTACATGGGAGCCTCTATCTGTTCTTCTGGGAGAGTTTCACGACAAACAATGGGACCAAGCACTTTAGAGAAATGAGGCTAAACCATGGGCAATGCAATACAAATGTGGCCTCAGCCCACTTGCAACACAGGAAATAAACAAGTCTAGAGAGAAAGTAAACTGTGATAAAGAAAAAGTGAGAATAAAAGGTCCCTCTGCTTGGCAAAAATCAAATCAGGTGGGGTTCCTTATCCCAAAGGCCATGTGGTTTTCCTAAATCCACTCTTTTCTAGCCTCCCCACGCCCACTCCAAGTACTTGCACACCTAGTCTCTAGGGAACCAAGGCCTGGCCCTGCTAATACACCACTTGCATTGACAAGTTATTCAGTGTCCCAGTTCTCCAAGCCCACAGGTGCGTTCTGGCTACACCTATCCGGCATAATGAAACCCAAATATCCCCACTCACATAACCTTTTCAGCTATCCCATGCCTATCTCCACAATGCATTGTTTGGACACAAACCATGTGGAGCTACCTAGTACTTTCAGGTTCAGTTTTAGCCATGTTGAGCCCCTGGGATACAGAGGTGGATAGACAAATGATACTCAGCACTATGGCTCATATATATAAGAATGCAGTAAATATTTTTTGAATAAAGGTATTCCCTAACTCCAAGCCCATGAACTTTTTAGACTCCTCTTCTCAATCTTTGTAGGATCTCTGAATGTCTTATAGGTTCCTCAGGTATTTCTCTCCCTATCCTCTGCCCCTCACCCCATAGACTAGACATTTAAACAATCCTACTCACATTACTTGCCTGCAGCTGTAGGCCTGTGGCATCCAATCCCGCCAGATCTCGGAAGCTAAGCAGGGTCGGGCCTGGTTAGTACCTGGATGGGAGACCGCCTGGGAACACCAGAAGCTGTAGGCTTGGGAGAAGGACCTGGCAACCCCCTCCCAGAAATCAATCTGCCATTGAAAACCCTATGAACAGCAGAGAAGCACTGACGATAGTGTTTCCCCTGTTGTACAGAGGGTCACTATGAGTCAGATACCGACTAGACAGCACCTAACAACAACAACAACAACAACTCACATTACTTATGGGTCTTCGACTCCATCTGTTCAGTCTTATAACTCAACTACTGGGAATTAACGGAGATAAAAATGCATTCTTGGACCTCATCCTCATCCTCACTATTACCCATCAGACTCTGCCACAGGACAATGACTTCTTGCTCATACCCTAAAGGACCACTTTCTATTCCCCAAATCTGGCTCTTCTCATACTTACCTTACTGAAGGAGAAGACTGGGATGGCAGGCTCCATCCATTTAGGAACCTGAGGATAATCTCGTACATTGATCACCATCTCCATGTCAGGAAGGAGCCCAATAACTTCCAAAATAAAGTGCTCAACACCACTACACCTGTCAACCAGTAAAACCACAAAGTCACCAGAGCAGTGTCGACAGGCTCTAGGACAAGGAAGGGTCCTAATGACACTTTAAAGTAAGACAAGCCAGTGCTCAGATCATAAGCCTACTACACAGTCTCTGGAAAGTGATGCTTTTAAAGGAACTATTACACATTTTTATATTGTTCAAGTTATCATTCCTAAGTTGCTCTGGCTTACAACACTTAATAAACCTTTCCAAGTAAATTGTAACTTTGAAGAGAATACTATTGCTACTCCTACCATACAGGTGAAGGACGTGGCAACCCACTCCCAAAGCAACCCTGAAACAATATGCCATTGAAAACCCTATGAGGGTCGCTATGAGTCGGACACGACTCGACAGCACCTAACAACAACTCCTACTGTTTCTCCTCTACTCGTTGCTAGGTTTTTCCTTATTTTCCTTACATGGAATAGTATAATTAGGCAAGATACAACCTCTGACATAAAGTGAAAGAGCTAATTTTCTAATAGTGATCCTTGGGCTTTGCTTCCCACAAAGACACTGCTACAGTTTGAATGTGGAAAGTCTCCCAAAGGCCCAGGTATTAAAAGGCTTGGTCCTCAGCCTGGCACTATTAAGAGGTTGGACTTAGTGGAAGGTTTTAGGGCACGGAAGGTGTGCCCTCAACAGAGACTGTAAGTTGTTGGTCTCTTGCTCTCTCTCTCACTTTGCTTCCCAGCTCCACCACACACTCCCTGCTATGATGTACAGTCTCGCCACAGGCCCAAAAGCAATGGAGCCAACTTACCATGGACTGAAGGGTCTGAAACCATGAACCAAAATAAACCTTTCCTTTTTCAATTATCTCAGGTATCTTGTTTCAGTACAGACAGCTGACTAATGCAGACCCCATTTTTATTTCCACCATAATTGAACCTCATAGTATTTGAGCACCATCAACCTCAATACAGAACACTGTCAAAATCAGTTTTACAAGCCAGAAAAAGTGTGAAGACTGTAACATCACTTTCTGACTAGACTCTCTGGGAATCATCAGAAGATTTCTTGAAAGAAAGAAAAGACACACAATTTACCTTGTCTCTGCCCTATTTTTCATGTCCTAACCATCCCTATACTAGGGTAGCATTCCAAGGATTGGTCAAAATTTTACAGCAGCCTGGAATTGATGGATTTAAAATAGTTTATATATAGGAAGATAACTACAAAAAATATCAATGGCTTATAAGCATAAGATATTAATAATAAAGTAACATTAATCAATATATTAGTAATAAATAAATGTCAATGATCTAGATGCCAATTGTATCCTTCAGATTGGCACAAAGATCAAAAAGTCTAATACACAGCATTGGTGAGGGTGTGAGGTCTATTCAGAGCATGTAACACAAGAGAGGTACAAGTGTAAACAGGTACAATCTCTTTGAAGGACAATTTCCTTCTGTTTATCAACATTTTAAAAAGACATTAATTGAAGCAGGAGCCATGGCATACACCTATAATTCCAGCAGCTCAGGAGGCTGAGCCAGGAGAATTGCAAGTCTGAGGCCAGTGGCAGCCTACACAACTTAGTGAGACCCTGCCTCATAAATTAAAAAAATTTTAAAAAGGTCTGGGGAGCAGTTCAGTGGTTAGAACACCTGCCTAACATGCACAAGGTCCTGGGTTCAACCCCACACAGTACTGAAAATAAATAAATAAATAAATAAATAACACATGCTAATTAGTCTAGGGGCTGGGATTTAGCTCAGTTGGTAGAGCGCTGTGCTGCAGTCTCTGAGGTCCCGAGTTCAATTCCCAGCACCACAAAAATGGGAGAAGGACCTGGTAACCCACTCCCAAGGCAATCCCAAAACAGTCAGCCATTGAAAACCCTATGAGGGTCACTATGAGTCGGATACCGACTCGACAGCACCTAACAACAACAACAACAATTAGCCTAGGTATTCCACTTGTAGGAACTCTGTCTACATATATATTTACATGAATGCTCAAAGGTATAGGCACAAAAATGTCCACTGCAACATTGTTTGCATTAGCCAAAAATCACAGGGGTATGCTAAGGAATAATTTGAATGTTCACTGATAGATAACTGAATAAAGAAATTCAGCCAGGCATGGTGGTGCATGCCTGTAATCCCAGCGGCTTGGGAGGCGGAGGCAGGAGGATCGCAAGTTCAAGACCAGGGGCAGTCTGCGTAACTTAGAGAGACCCTGTCTCAAAAAGTGAAAAAAATGGGCTGGGGATGCAGCTCAGTGGTCCAGCACTGCAGAGCATGCAGGCATGAGGCCCTGGGTTCAACCCCTAGTACCG
>VMDO01000099.1:0-159267 GCA_007922755.1 Pedetes capensis | reverse complement strand
GAAGGAAGAAAAGAAGGGGCAGAGTCACAGCCATTAAAATCAGTGATGCACCCAAACCTCATGAAGATAAGGGCAAAGATAAAGGCTTTAAGGGTAGCTGGGAAAAAAAAAAAATTCCCAGGTAAGGAGAGGAGCTTGTCAGTACTTTGTAGTTCCCCTGAAATGTGAGGAGGGATTCATTTGTCAGTTCCCTGAATTGGCTTCTCTCTAAGAGCAGTATCAAGTAAGCCCACATGCATTAAGTTCGGAAAAGACATATACCTCATAACTCTTACCTTGAGGGGAACATGCAATCATTTTCTCGGTATAATTTGTTCTTAATGATCTGATAGTGGGTCCCTACTTTTCGCTTCACTACCTCTGCCATCATTTTCCTGGAGATACCTCCTCGGAATGGAGTCAGATCCTCTTCTATGACACTGGGAAAGAATGGGAATCATCAAGGAAAGCAGGCCAAGAGAGCAGTGCCATTCCATCTACTTCCTATGTGTATTTACTATTAGTATTAGCACAGCAAGCTGAGGAAAAGGGGAGAAAGCAACTTTCCCCCAGAAGCATCATGTATAATCAAAAATATCAAATACAGCAAAGCCACAAAAAGGGCAAGTCTCTGTTTTCTTTTTCCCTCCATCAGGATTAGCTCTTTGGCTGATCCATGTTCCTCTTTGCTACTCATGCCACATCCATGTCCTCCTAGCCACTGAGGTCCCACTAACATTCCTTTCTCTGTATCCCGCAGAAGGTAAGGTTCAGCCCTCACAGTCTAACACTGTCTGGCTCCCACTCACTCCACAGGCTCTAGAAGCCTGACTGCACTAACCAGGAAATAAATTATTTTGTATCTGTTTTAAAAGTCAGTACATAGTAACTTTTCAATAAGTATCACTAGCATCAGGTGAATTTTTGAAGAGTAAGAATAACAGAATAAGGAGCTACAAGGACTGTTTACAGCTGATATGGAATCTGAGACCCAGAGAAGTGAAGTGGCTTGCGACCACAGTAATTAGTCGGAGATCTGGGACTACAACCCAAGTCTGCCTTCCATGTACTTATCTTTCTACCATATCAAGTCCCAGCCCTAAAACCTGTTGGTTTAGGCCGGGCGTGATGGCACACCTGTAATCCTAGCGGCTCGGGAGGCGGAGGTGAGAGGATCGCAAGTTCGAGACCAGAGGCAATCTGCGTAACTTGGCGAGACCCTGTCTCAAAAAGTAAAAAAAAAAATGGGCTGAGGTGCAGCTCAGTGGTCCAGTACTTGCAGAGCATGCAGGTGCAAGGCCCTGGGTTCAACCCCCAGTACCGGGAAAAAAAAAAAAAAAAACTGTTGGTTTAAAGATAACCAACAGGAAATTAATGATTACATTCACTGATAAATATGTTCATGTCTTCATTAACATTTACTGAATGTACTCACTGAGGGCCAGCATTTGGGATAGCACAGTGAATAAGACATAGACCCAGACCTTAAGAAACTTTCAGTTCTTTGACAAGCACATATGTCAAACCCCACAGAGAGTAGGAGTGATGTTGAGACCTTGGGCCTCTCCCATCACAGGGCATTTTCCTTCGTTAGAATTAGGAAAGCCACTTCAGGCATCCTTTCTGCTTTCAAGACATGCTTGGTTCTCTGACCACTTCAACCAAAGTCTCTCAAGGGACCTTAGGGTACATCCTTGTGACAAGAATTCAGCTCCCAGAGACACACCAAGGAACTCACCTGTGATAGCAGCTGCAGTTCTGACTTGAACAAGGTACATAATTTTCCAGAGACCTGTTAATTTGGTCAATAAATACTTTCCATTTTGAGCCTTCAAAAAGTGAAGTAAAGGAGAATTAACAAAATACCCCTGGCAGCCTTATGGGCAAGCAGCAAGCAGGCAGGCAAAACCAACAGACCAAATCGTCCAAAAATCCCCTGCTGTCCCATTGGTGGAAACAAAACACCAAGAAGGATTCTGTCTGTAACTTGCCGGGGCTTAAGTCTGATTCTCTACTTAGGCCATCAGGTGTCCAAGAAACTGGAAAATGTACAAGCTTAGTGCTCACCTTCAAAAAGCTGTGGATAAACTGGACTGTGACATGCATTCTCACCTGGTCTAACTGGGCCCCAGAAAGAGAATCAACTTAAAGCCACTGACATTAATCCTCCCTTCATTCCCTCTGGCAAAACACATAAGAGAGAGAGAGAGAGAGAGAGAGAGAGAGAGAGAGAGAGAGAGAAGGAGGGGCGAGCGAGCGGGGGGAGGGGCAGGCAGACAGAGAGAGACAGAGACAGAGACAGACAGAGACAGAGACAGCGCGCGCGAGCGAGCAGGGGGGGAGGGGCAGGCAGACAGACACAGAGAGAGAGAGAGAGAGAGAGAGAGAGAGAGAGAGAGAGAGACAGACAGACAGACAGACAGACAGACACACACGGCAGGCAGGCAGGCAGACAAAGACAGACTCCACCTCCCCGCAGGGTGTTCTAGGGTGCTACCTCCCCGGAATGAACAGGGAGTCTCCCCCTGGCCCTATCTCTCCGAATTCCGGAGGATGGGTTACTCTCCAGGGTCCTGCACAGAAGGGACCCAGACCCCCGCGTTCTCTGCCTCACGGCGCCGCCGCCCGCCGCCCAGCTCAGAGCCAGAGCGGCCACAGCCTCCCCGAGGGCGCCGACCGCGACGGGGCGGGGAGCCCGCGGACCCCGGCAGGACCCCGAGTCCCTGCCGCAGGCTTGGTCCCGCCTGGAGCCCACCTGACTCTTTCTGGCGGGCCTGCGCTGGGAGCAGGAGCAGCAACAGCAGCCAGAGCCCAAGCGGAGAGCTCGCCCGCCTCCCCATCGCCGGCCGACCCGCTGGGGGCTCCCCGCAGCAGCGCTGGCGGAAGCGCGGCCCGGCACGTGGATGGCGGCGGCCCGGGGCGCCCCGCACAAAGATGGCCGCCGCGCCCCGCCCCCGGGCCTGCGGGGAGCTTCCCCGGAGTGACACGCCTGGAAGCTGGCAGGGAAAGAACATCTAAAAATGGTAATTCATTCCAGCGTCGGACATACTGAAACATTTTATTCTCTGCAGCCAGAAAAGTAAAGGTCAGAGAGGATGCATTCTTGCCTACAGTTTCACAGTGGCAGGAGCAGGGCTTGTCTTAGAGCCTAGGGCTAGACTGGTTCTTGTCAATCTGCTTTTTATTAAATAGCAGAGATTTGTTGAGCATGTGAGTGTGTACAGGCTGTTAGGCCACAAAGGGTTGCAAACAGTACACCACAGTCCCTTTCCAATAGTAATTTATAACAGTTGGGGCGACTTACTCATAGAAAACAAATCAGTGGCGGTGTAGGGAATGCTATTGTTAGGTGCCCTCCACTTGGGATAGTGACCCCATGTACAACAGAACGAAACACTCCCCCACGCTGTGCCGTGCTGGGCACTGTCAGTGCTTCTCTGTATTGATAGGGTTTTCAATGGCAGATCGTTTGGGGAGTGGGCTGCCAGGTCCTTCTGCCGTTTCTTGCCATGCTGGAGATGGAACCCACGGCCTTACAAAGTGCAGAGCAGCGCTATACCAACTGAGCTAAACCCCAGCCCATAGGAGATGCTAGGCAGAAAGAAAGGGAATAAAGGGGCCTTTGCACCCATCTGCCTCCTAGGTATCTTTTGAGACCTGAGTATCAATGTGCGTGTCCTCTGAGACAAATGGCTTGATCTGTGGTCAGTACTTCCTTGGTAGATAATATCCTCCACAAGTAACAAAACTGCTAGTAGATAATACCCTGCACAAATGGCCTGATCTGCTGGGGGCTATGGTGCATGCCTGAAATCCCAGTGATTTGAGAGGCTGAGGCAGGAGGATCTCAAAGTTGAAAGCGAGAGGCAGCCTGTATGATTTAGCATGACTGTGACTCAAAATAAAAAATTAAAATTAAAAATGGGCTAGAGGTGCAGGCCAGTGGTAAAGCACTTGCAAAGTATATATAAGATCTTGGGTTTAAAAAAAAAAAAAAGCCCCATCTATAGCCAGTTACACCTTTATAAATGGCCTGGTCATAGCCAGTAACACCTTCTTACACATGAAGATAACAAGTGCCTCCATGCCTGGGCTAGGAGGTGTGTGTGTGTGGGGGGGTCTCCATTGAGGCAAGACCCCTCCTGCAATAAAGAGAAAAATCCGTTTTACAATCCAAAAAGGACAGTCTAAGCAGAAATATGTAAGAAAGATGTCACGCCCAAAGAGAAGATCAAAAAGAGGAGAGGAATTCTTGTCCTCTTAGTGAGATATGGACTTAAAAACCTCCAAGGTCCCACCCCTCGATGAGATTGACCTCAGTCATCCATAGATATAAGTAATGTCCAGTTGCCCACGGTTCTCAGTAGAGTGCACAGAGTCTGCACATTGAGAGATGTTTGCAGTGTCCTCAGTGTTCAGATGGCAGCAAATACCTACAGGACTCCACAGATATCCACAGCTGTCTGAAAATCTACACAGATGTTCAGAGTTGCTGGTAGCCTCATTGCTGGACCTGCATGCTTTCTGACATCTAGCTCAGAAGGGTAAATGCAGTTTGGGGGGAATCTTCACTACTGGATCCGACTGCTTTCTGATTTCTATCTCAGAAAGTGTCACTTTTTCTCTCCCTTTGTCCTTTCCATCTTCACTCTCCCCCTGCTGGCCTATGCTGGCACTCAGGGCATTCTCCTTTTCTAAATAAATTATCCCCTAAATCCCTTTTTTGGGTCTGTTTTTAAGTTCTTTTGTTAATGAGACTCAAGATCTGAAGAAGCACCCTGCTGCCTGGTGACATTGTTAAATGAAATTTATGAAAAGGCATTGTTTTGGACTGAGTTCCTGAAGTAGGCTCCAACAGATCACACTGAACCAGAATGAAGTCACTTGTCCTAGGTGCCAGTAATCAAACTGAATTTTAAATGGGTCAGTTTTCAAGAAGAGAGGAGACTTACTGCAACCAATCAGAAAGGGCCCAATTTACCTGGGACAGCATGATAAAGAAATCCCCTCTGTTTCAACCCTCTAAGGAAAGTAACTTTTATTTGCTTTTTGTTTCTTATCTCTTCAGAAATTTTCTACTTGCATAGCTGCTCTATCTGCTCCTGTAACAGTGGTGGCTCCTTCGAGAGCTACCCTTTGCAAGGTTATTTCCCCATCGTTTGCCCTACTCTCTAAATTCTAAAGAGAAGGCACACCTAAATGACTAAGATGTTAATTGCTAAATAATCTCCTTTTTTTTAGATGTACAGAATCCAGAACATTTAGTGACCTTCAGATAGCATCAGAATGTGTAACAGCCCTTAGGTGCTTTAATCCTATGCATTAACTAGTACAAAGCATATAAATTGAAGTGAGACTTAACTTGCAGAAAAGCACTATGATGGCATGACATGTTGGCATAAGACTAATATTCCAGCCCAGCACTCAGAAGCCTGAGGCAGGAGGATCTCAAGTTCAAGTTCAGTCTGGGCACAAGGCAAGCCACTGACTCAAGCCCCTCCAAAGTAATATGACTCCCTATCTGTCTAAGAAAACTATAGGAGTTAGGCCCAGGAGGTCAAAGACCACTGCTAAGTAACCACCAGAGAAAGAAAGGAGACACATCCCTTGGATGATGTCCGCATAGTGTCAGAACATAGCCTTCCTGTCCATTGTTCCTTGATCCTCCTTTCCTTCTCTATAAAAGCTCTAAGTTCCTCAAGAATTTTTTTTGGAGTGGGAGGTGGGGGCAGGGGGAGTGAGATCCCACACACACACAAAGTGGCAGCCTTTGAATAAATCTGACTTTTTTTCCACTAACTTTGGCCTCTCAAATACTGTATTTGTGGCTGGCCATGGTAGCACACACCTGCAATCCCAACCCTTGGAAGGCTGAGGCAGGAGGATTGACAGGAGTTTGAGGTCGGCCTGTTCTACATAGTGAATTCCAGGCCAGTGTGGGCTACACAGCAAGACCCTGTCTAAAAAATAAATAAATTTTTAAAAAGTATGTTTGCTTTAGAGCAGTAAGTAGCTGGAACTGTACCTAGTAACAGGAAAATCTTCCTATTTTGTAGATAAGATGCTTCCAGAATCACAAATCACTAATGAAATACACTAAGATCTTTAAACTAAGTTGGTTGAAAATTTGTTTTTTGACAGTGGATAACATAACACTGGAAAGTATAGTTATCTATCTATATACAGATATAGGATATCTATATATAGATATGTAACTTTATATAGTTATATAAAGTATATATAGGCAACATAGGTATAGAGAATGATAATAGAATTATTTATCCATTGTCTAAAATGTGTATCATAGCATCCTAGGCTTTGTGGAAATACATGGAAGTACCAAATCAAATCTATGCCCACAAAAAGTTTAGAACTAGTAGAGAAAATAAATGCTTCCCAAGAGATGAGTTACAATTTAAGGCAATATATAAGTACTAGTATTAGATAGATCTGGGGTTTAGCTCAGTTGGTAGAGTGCTGCTCCACACTTTCTGAGAACCCAAATTCAATCCCCACACTGCAAAAAATGGGAGAAAGATGTGGCAGTCCACTCCCCAAAGGAATCCTGAAACAATCAGCAATTGAAAACTTTATTGCTATGAGTCATACATGACTGGATGGCACCTAACAACAACAACTATTAGATAAGTCTGGCACCCAATCCCGCCTGATTTCAGAAACTAAGCAGGGTCAGCCTAGTTAGTCCTTGGGTGGGAGACTGCCTGGGAATACCAGGGGCTGCAGGTTAGGAAGAAGGACCTGGTAATCTACTCCTGAAACAATCTACCATTGAAAACCCTAAGAATAGCAGAGAAGCACTGACAATAGTGTCCGTGACAATAGTGCCGGGCATGGCACAGTGTCAGAGAGTGTTTCATTCTGTTGTACATAGGGGCGCTATGAGTTGGACCTAACTCAATGGCACCTAACAACAACAACTATTAGGTAGGTTAGCTTAGCCATTAGTAGACAACATGGAGGAAAAAAAGATTTGAAATGACTCCTGCATTCAGCCGTGAGGATCTCCTGACACATTGGAAGGACATTCTAATGGACCCCACACTCCATACCTTGAGTATAAACAAAGGCAGACCATTCTAAGACACCTGCCTATTTGCCCATTCTTTTTAAATATGCCAAACTAGTCCACTAACCCATTTTACAATACAAAGATCCTAGGCTTCATATGCCCTACGCCACAAGAGATTACTAAACAAGGAGTTTTTCCTGGTAGAGCTTGAGTTCCCTTGCTGAGGGCTCACCTCATACTAGGTGCCTAGGGTTAGGTGCCCAGGGCTGACGTCACACTGGGTGTGCCCTAGTTTGAACAAAACTACAGAGAACATGTGCCTCCTCTTTCTCCTCTCTTCAATCCTCACCCCACTCTTCACTCTTTCTTCTTTTCTATCTGATGGCTATGTGCAATCCATCCTTTCTCTTCTATTCTTTCTGACTTTTCCTTCACCTGGGGAATACCCTTATGCCAATTCACTGGGGGAATGGAAGTTTTTTCAAGTTCTTTTCCAGGTTTATCTAAACTTCTCCAGGTACCTCAGTTTTCCCCAGTAAATCTGGCATCTATTCTTTACTATAACTTCTGTATTGGGTATAATATTTTTTGCCCCAGCCCCTTTTCTATTTTTTAATTTTGAGACAGGGTCTCACTATGTTGTACAGGCTGCTTCTGATCTTGAACTCAAAATCCTCCTGCCTCAGCCTCCTGAGTGGCTGGGATTATAGGCATGTGCCATGCTGCCCAGCTTAAATTCCTTTATATGCTGAATACAAGCCCAACATTTGCTCCCAGCTTCCTGGACATGTGTTCCACAGTAACATTACTGGTTTCAGGAGAAGAAAAGCCCAGTATGAACTAGAAATATGCAGCAAAGGGTCAGAGGGGTATATTCCAGGCTGGTAAAAGTAAATATTGCAGTTAAGGAATATTCTACTGGAGACACTAGAAATATAAGAGCCAGAATTTGCTGAAGGTGGGGGTAGAATCTAGATCAATGGTGATGAGTGAAACACAGTGAGTTTATAAGTAGAGAAAAGAGACAGTACACACTTTAGGTTTAAGCACGGGAGTTTGGAGAGAGAGATAATTAAGAAAAGAAATACATGTTCAACACATGGGTGTGGGCTTCTCCAGAGAGATAGTGGCACCTGAGTGATATATATATATATATATATATATATATATATATATATATATATATATATATATGATTTTGAAGTTACATTGCTCCAAGAATGTAATTTATAATGAGGCTCAAAGACTAAACTAGGTTTAACAGTAAGTAAAATAAAAGATTAGTACAAGAAAGAGCAGTAGTTTAGGTACCTTTATCTTAACGAATTTTTCTTTTCGTAAAAGAAATTGTAAGGTGGTATTTTGAGATGCAATATTAAGGATTAGGTATGAGAGAGGAGTCCTAATAAACTCAAAGGTCATAAACATTATGGCCCTAAGTAAGCATAGTCTCTTTGTTATTTCTAACACTCCTGTCTGAGATCTCTTAGGAAAAAATGAGCATTATTTCTATGTAGGCAATCTTCACTGATCTTGGCCGTTGTGTTAAAGTTGTTGACTTTCAGCCAGTGGGAAGTGTAACCTCATTCCAGAGTGAGTGGCTTCTTTTCCCATTTTTATGTCCCCTTAATTTTTCTCTGTCTTTCTATCCTGCCTCAGAAACATAGGTAAAAATAGGTGGAAGGAAGAAGCTCCATTGTTGAGAGGATTTAAAAGATTAGGTAGAAATGTTTCCATATACTTTTTATCTAAAGAACTTCTCCTTAGTAGAGACTGTAAACTGGTCCAGGAGATGCATCATAGGGGTTTGCAGATAAGGAAAGAGTGCTATTAAGATACATAGGTCTAGCTGAGCATGGTGGTGCATGCCTGTAACTCCAGCACTCAGGGGGCTGAGGTAGGAGGATCAATGTGAGTTTGAGGCCAGCAAGGCAGATGTATAGCTCTAACTTGTCAAAGAAATTCTTACTACACTTAGTCACAGGAAGATGTCTAGGCATATGTTGATTACAAACATGGCCCGTGTTTTTTGTGGGGGGGGAGGGAGACAAAGTGGTAAGGTTAAACTTAAGGTCACATACATTTTGACCTCAAGCATTGCTTGTTGCTGTTTTAAGATTTTCTTTTGAAATATCTCTCAAAAATAATGTCTCTATGTAGGCAGTCTTTACAGCAGTTTTCCTTTTAGTTGTGTTGAAATCCTTGTCTCTCAGGGGGTGGATGGGACTTAAACCAGATCCCAGGATAAGGGCTCTTTCCTTTCATATGTTGCCTTAATTTTCCTGACTTTCTATCCTTCCTCATTTCTATCCTGCCTGAGTATTAGTCAGAGGGGGGTTGTAGTGTGTTTTGTTCCTCTGGGCTGGACATCATGATTGTCATCTTGATACAGAATACCGGGGATGATCTCAGGGACCTTGGCCCTAGAGCCATGGCAATAAAATAAGCAAACTACACAGCATAGCTAGACCTATAGTATGGTTGTTGTTGTTGTTAGGTGTGGTTGAGTCGTGTCCAACTTATAGCAACCCTTATAGGATTTTCAGTGGCTGATTGTTTCAAGATTGCCTCTGGAGTGGATTGCCATGTCTTCCTCCCATTTTTTTAGTGCTGGGAATTGAACTCAGGACCTCAGAGACTGCAGAGTGGCGTTCTACCAACTGAGCTAAATCCCAGCCCCAACCATTACTATAGGGGCCCCAACCATTACTATAGGGGCTGGGATTTAGCTCAGTTGGTAGAGCACTGCTCTGCAGTCTCTGAGGTCCCAGATTCGATCCCCAGCACCGCTAAAATGGGAGAAGGAGTGGCAATCCACTCCAGAGGCAATCCTGAAGCAATCAGCCATTGAAAACTCTGTGAGGATTGCTATGAGTCAGACACGACTTGACAGCACCTAACAACAACAACATAGTAATGGTTGTCCATGATTTTGCTTTACTTGGTTCTACAATCCATACCTATGGAAGCAATAGTCAAGAAATCAAAAGACCCACTGCTTTGGGAAAAGCTGTGGCAAAAGATTTCTTTAAAGTGTTGAAAAGTAAAGATGTCACATTGAAAACAAAGGTGCACCTGACTCATGCCATGGTATTTTCAGTCACATCATATGTTTGTGAAAGCTGGACATTGAACACCGGAGACAGGAAAAGAATTGATGCTTTTGAATTATGGTGCTGGAGATGAATAGTGACTATACCATGGACTGCCAAATGAACCAACAGATTTATCCTAGAAGTGCAGCCAGAGTGATCCTTGGAAGCAAGGATGGCTGGCTAGACTGCATCTTATGTATTTTGGATATATAGTCAGCAGGGACCAATCCCTGGAGAAGGACATCATGTTTGGGAGAGTGGCAGGTCAACGAAAAAAAGGAAAACTCTCCACTAGATGGATTGACAGTGTCTAAAACAATGGGCTTAAACATAAATAAGAGTGTGTACCTGGCACAGAATGGGGGAGTGTTTCCATCTACTATACAGAGGGTCTCTATGAGTCAGATTAGACTTGACAGCATCTAACAACAACAACAGTAATGGTAAGAGAGCTATTAACATTCCCTCATGGAAGGTCACAATACCTAGGAGAAAGACTCCTCACACGGCCTTCCTTTGAGGTGCCAATCACCACTCTCATGCCCCAGCGGCATGTGACACTAAGTTATATGAGAGGTAAATGATTGGCTACGGGTGGAACTCATAAGTGGTGCATTTTCCCATGGGACTCCTTGGTGGGAGCTCCTGGGATTGACTCTTCCTTTTGGTGGGGCTCTCTGTGAGTCACCCATGCTCCTATAAGCAACCCCAATAAACTCATGGCTCACCAAGTCTAACTGAACATGATGCTTCCTTTGGTCTGTCTATGCCCTCTTGATTTCTGGGGATTAGTAGATGTTCTCTTTACATCTCCTCAGAGAGAATAATTCATGTAACAAGGGCTTGTTGTTGTTGTTAGGTGCCGTCGAGTCCGACTCATAGCGACCCTATGTACAGCAGATCGAAACACTTCCGGATTCTGTGCCAGGCAAACGATCTTATTTATGTTTAAGCCCATTGTTGCAGACACTGTGTCAATCCATCTGGTGGAGGGTTTTCCTCTTTTGCGTTGACCTGCCATTCTCCCAAACATGATGTCCCTCTTCAGGGACTGATCTCTCCTGACTACATGTCCAAAATATGTAAGATGCAGTTTGGCCATTCTTGCTTCCAAGGAGCACTCTGGTTGCACTTCTTCTAAGACAGATTTGTTGGTTCTTTTGGCAGTCCATGGTATATTCAATAGATGTCTCCAGCACCAACAAGGGCTTAGGTCAAATATTCCCCAAGGGTGGAACTGAGCAGGATAGAAAGACCAGAAAGATTTGGGGGACGTGGGAAGAAAAGGGCTTTCACCTTGGGATCTAGTCTGAGTTTCATCAGCTGAGTTTCCACACAACCAGAAATGGAAAATTGACATGAGGAATTCTGAGAGACATTTCAAATGAAAACATTTAGGGTCAAAATATATTTGACCGCTGAGTTTAACCTATATCTCACAAACAGGATTATGAGCCATGTTTGCAGTCATCCTATACCCAGACAACTCCTTTGTAAACTTATGGTTGGCTAAGTGTGGGACTCATTGGTGGTCCAGTTTCTCTTGGATTAAAGGGAAGTTTAAAATTTGGGGAGTGAGGGTGGGGCTGAACCCAGGGCCTCATGCATACTTTGCAAGTGCTCTACCCCTGAGCTGCAACTTTAGTCCCTTTTTTATTTTTTTAAATGTTGAGACAGGGTCTCAGTCATCCACAGTTCTCAACAGTGTCCAGCCACTTGAAGTTCTCAGCAGTGTCTATAGTTCTCATTCACTGTTGTTGGTAGGTGCTGTTGAGTCAAGTCCTATTCATAGCAACCTCCTATTACAAGAGAATGAAACACTCCTGGACACTGTGCCATGCCTGACACTATGTCAGTGCTTGTCTACTATTTGTAGGGTTTTCAATGGCTGATTGTTTCTGGAGTGGGTTGAGGGGTTCTTTTCCCAAGCCTACAGCACTCAGTACTCCCAGTCAGTCTTTTATACAAGGACTAACCAGGGCGACCCTGCTTTGCTTCCGATATCAGACGAGATTGGATGCCAGGGTGGTAAGGCTGTAGACCACAGTTCCCAGTAGTGTCCAGAAATCCAAAAATGTCCACAGTTTGTAGTGTTCCCTGGTCTCATAAGTGTCTACAATTCTCAGGAGTATCCAGAACAACCTGGAGAAGTCTGAAGTTGTCCACAGAGTCCACAGTGGTTCATAGATGTTGAGATGCCCACAACCTCATTGCTGGACCTACACACTTCTTGACCTTTAACTTGGAAGTGTAAATGCATCTGTTTATAAACCTTCCTTGCTGAATCTGCCTGCTTTCTGATTTCTATCTCAGAAAGCATACTTTCTCTCTTTGTCTTTCCATCTCCATTCTCACACGAGACTAAATCCTCAGCCTGCTTGCCCCAAGTCTGTTTGCCTTGGCTCTCAGGGTACTCTTTTCTATTCTGACTCTAAATAACCCTTCACATTCTCTTCTGGGTCCATTTCTAAATTTTATAAATGTGACCAAGGACTGAGGTTTGCTGCCAGCTTCCTGATCCCTTTCCTTGTGCTGCAGCAATGCTACTAGGGGTAAAATAGTTTCTCTCTCTCGCTCTTACTCTTGCTCTCTCTCTTCTTAGGGGTTGAACTCAGGGCCTTGAGAATACTTTGCAAGTGCTATACCACTGAGCAGCACCTCCAGCCCCTTAAAAATTTTTTTTTAATCTTGAGACAAAGGTTCGCTAAATTTGGCCAGTTCTTCTCTTTTTTAAAAGAATAAACAATGAAATCCTCCTGGAATTGGTAATAAAGTGATTTTGTCACCAGCAGTGAGGGCTGGAGTCCAGCTTTCCTGATGCCTTAACCTGAAGAATTCTCTGTTTTGGGACCTCCACTAAGGTGAAAGCCGGGTCGTTGGCTCAATTGCAAAAATGAATTTTAGGACAAGTCAGTAAGAGATTGAAGGAGTTGGAAGTTTATTAGGTAAAGGGTGACAGTACATGCTTCCAGAGTAAAGCACAAGCATCTAGAGAGGAACAACTGGGTGTTTTTACAATGGATGTGCGTGTGTGTGTGTGTGTGTGTGTGTGTGAGTGTATGTATGTATATGTGTGTATATGTGTGTGTGTGTGTATCACTGCAGCCATAGCACCTTGGTGTCCCATCCCATCAGATTTCAGAAACTAAGCAGGGTCAGACCTGGTTAGTACTTGGATGGGAGACCACCTGGGAACACCAGGTGCTGTAGGCTTGGGAGAGGGATTTGGCAGCCCACTCCCAAAAAACAATCAGCCATTTAAAACCTTATAAATAGCAGAGAAGCAGTATCAATACTGTTCCCCTGTTGTATATATGATCACTATGAGTTAGACACCAATTGGACAGCACTAACAACAAATTGATAGATAGATATGTAGGTAAGTAGGTAGATAGATAGATAGATAGATAGATAGATAGATAGATAGATAGATAGATGGGTAGGTAGGTAGATTTTGTGTCTTTTTTACAAGTAGCTTCAAGAATTAAACAAGGTTTACAAATTAAGTAGAATCAAAAATTTACTACAAGAAAAGGCAACATGACCTAGCTTATCTATTCTTCTTATCCTAAAGAATTTCCTTGTGTAAGTTAAATTGTAAGATGATTTTTTGGGATACAGTGTTTAGGCTTGGGGATGGGAGAGGAATGTTAGTAATATTAAACTCAAAAGTCATAAATATTTACGGCCTAAGTAAGCATAGTCTATTTGTTATTTTTAACATTTTTCTTTGAGAGTCTTTAGGAAGCCAAGAATTGTCTCCATATAGGCAATCTTTACTGATCTTGTTAGTTAGGTATTGTTGACTCTCAATCAATAGGGGTTGTAAGCAGATTCCTTGACTTATAGCTGTTCATTTTTTTGTTGGTGGGAAATGTCATCAGATTTCAGAGTGAGGGGCTTCTCTTCTTTTCCAGGTCCTCCCAATTTTTTGTCTTTTTATCCTGTCTAGGTATGTTAACCTTAACTATAGTCCATAATCTGGTTTGGGGAGATTTGAGAGAAGCTCTGGTTTCTATGTAGGCAATTCTCACAGCAGCTTCTCTTCTTTTGATTATGCTGGAATTTTCAGCTGATAAGACTCAGACCAAATCCCACGGTGAAAAGCCATTGCCTTCCCATGTCTCCCAAATTTTTCTTTGTCTTTCCTGCCCCAAGTTAATTAAATTAAAACAAATTTACTCAGAATAGAGTAAAATCTCTACTCTTACAGATAAGTTAGATATGGACCTAATAACAACATGCAGATTTACTAAATACCTCTACCCCATTCTCAACCTCAGTCTTCCCCACTTCAACAAAATGGCTTCATCATTCTTCTAGTTATTCATTCTTTTCCCTTTTTTTCTTTTTTCCCTTTCTTTCTTTCTTTCTCTTTCTTTTTTTTTCTTTCTTCTTTTCCTTCTCTCCCTCTCCTTCTCTCCCTCTCCTCCCTCTCCTCCCTCTCCCTCTCCCTCTCTCCCTCTCTCTCTCTCTCTCTTTTTACTTAAGACAAAGTTGGCCTCAAACTTGCAATCCTCCAGCTTCAGCCTCCCAAGAGTTGGGATTACAGGTGTGAGCCACGATGCCTGACTCCAATTGTATTCTATTCTCTTTCCTAGCTCTCCTATCAGTGAAAGAAAATTTGAATTTGTTCATTTCTCCCCATCCTCACTGACCTTGTAAGTCCCCCTAAATGTTTTTACTTCCATAGGTTCGAATTTGGCTTACCATTTACTAGTTGAGTGACTTGCATAAGTACTTAGCTGTGTCTCAGTTTCTCCGTGTGAAAAATGAGGATGATAACAACACTTTCATGAGATTGTCATGAGAATGAAAAGACTTACTATTTGGAAAGCACTTAGAAGAGTGTCTTGCCCTGAGTAACCATTGTATGGGTCTTTGTTATACATATCTATATATATTTTTCTTTTCCTGCAAACATCTCAATGTAAAGCAGCAAGACTGATCTTAAAGTTGTGTCACTTCCTTGCTTATAATTCCTCATTAATTTCCCATCACATTTAAAATGCAAATCCTGTGGTTTAAAAGGACCATCATGTTCAAGCTCCTGCCTATGCCTTCAAATTCATTTCTCGGTACTTGACTTTGCTTACCATGATCCACATATACAGGAGGTTTGGTTTATGTTCCAATTTACCTTAGAATCTCTGCATAAATTCTGCTTCCTGTCTCTGTGTAGGTTTTGTTTTCTGTTTTGCTTTCCTTTCCTGTTCTTGCATCACTGATTGGTTCACAACCTTCAGGTTTCTGTTGAATATTTTTGCATCAGAGAGATAGCTCTTGAAAATACTACCCTCCTTATTTTCTAGGCCAGCTCCTTATTTGTTTCCTTCATAATACCTATAAGTTGAAATTATTTCATATAGTAAATGTTTCCTCCAGGAATACAAACGTCAGGAGTGCAGGGATGTATCTGTTTTGTTTACCAACACAGTGATGTTACACAGTAAGCACTAAATAATTCATTGCTGGATGAAGAAAGGATGCTGGTGAGCCAACAGAAAAGCAGCAAATGAGTTTCAATATAGCAAGTTAGGAAGCAGTTGACAGAGCAAATATGAAAAATAAAGGTACAAAATTCTTTATATCAAGACATGAATATAATGAAAATACATATTGATCTATATTGGGTTTTATATATTTATGAATAAAAGCTATGTGGTACATTAAGACATTAGGAATATTTGGGAATATTATTACTTTTAGTTTGTTAGAATCTGAGGTCTGTACTGCATGCTGCTCTACTGAAACCCTAGAAGACAAAAGTTGGTGGGAGGAAACAGGTGTATATAAGGCCAACCTTGAGGAGAATAAAGAAATCTCTCTCTCAAATCTCCATCTTCAAGGGCTCAGGTAATGGAAAAAACTTTTATGAGACACAAAGAATTATAGTGAGGCTGTTGTTCTTACGTGCTGTTGAGCTTTGGGAGTGGACTGCCACATCCGTCTGCTGTTTTTGTGGTGCTGGATATCAAATTCAGGTCCTCAGGGAGTGCAGGGCAGTACTCTACCCACTGAGCTAAATCCCAGCCCTATAGTGAGGCAGAGGGCAGGAAATCCTCAGGCTGGGTAGAGACATTTTCTTCAGAAAACCATCTCTTTTTCCTCTTCTTGAAAGTGGATCTGGATCTTGACCTCCTGGGGTCAATACCTGCATTTTCTTTTTAAGATAAATCAGTTTATGAGAAGGGGGGAGCATTTACAAAGACTGTCATGTGAAAAGGATGGGTTTTAGGGAAAGGACTGGGAGGGGAGGCAAAAGCAAATAAATGATTAGGGAAAAGATTGGGAGGTGAGGCAAAAACTAAGTTTCCAGTTCATCACCTCACATTCCAGTTCTCCAAAATAACAATTTAGTTTGTTGTTTTGGACAGTTTTCTATACTTTCAAATTTACAGTATAAACATGGTCTCCACCTGCACTGTTACATTCCCTACTGTTAATCATTCATTCCATTTCCATGGGACTTGGGGTGAAGTCTCTGTGCTGGCTGCCTCAAACTGAGGAGGGGTGGAGTTGGGGATTTTTGGAATGGAGGGTCTTGACATATGAGATAGGTGCAGGGCCAGGCAGGAACATCATAATGGACTTCTGCTTCCTGAAACTAGTTAACTGAAACCTAAGTAAGGGCTTGTCTTCAATAAGGATGCAGGCGGGACAGAAAGCAAAAGTTAAGGGAGAGGGAGCAAGGGGAAGTTTCAAAGAATCCTGTTACAGTTCTGGCTCTGCATAGTTAGGTTATTTTCAACAAGTTATTTATCTTCAGTTTCCTCTGTAAAATAGGAATCATGGTAGTACTTACCAAAGTGTTGCTAAAAATTTTTTTTCAGTCCTGGGGAGCTAACTCAGGGTTCTGGTACATGCTAGGCAAGTGCTCTGTCACTGAGCTGTACATCTCCACCCCAGTGTTGTGAAATTTATTTTTATTTTATTTATTTATTTTTGCATGGCTGGGGATGGAACCCAGGGCCTGCACATACTAGGTAAGTCCTCTACCATTCAGCTATATCCCCAGCCCTTTGTTTTTCGAGACAAGGTCTTGCTATGTAGCCCAGGCTGACCCTGAACTCCAGATCTTCCTGTCTCAGGCTCTGGAGTACTGGAATTACAAACCTATGCCACCACACCCAGCTCGACTTATGAAATTTAAAGGAAATATTTAGCCATGTTGGAAGGCTAAAGCAGGAGGATTGCAAGTTAAATGCCAGAGCAGCCTGTGCAATTAAATGAGACTTTGTTTCTGAAATAAAAGAAGAGGCTGGGGATTCAGATCAGTGGTACAGTACTTGACTAGCATGCTCCAGGTCCTAGGTTCAACCTCGCAGTACCAGGAAAAAAAAAATAGTATGAAGTTACTCATCCAGTGTGGCATGATCTCTCTTTCTCTCTCTCTTTAAATTTATTCTATTGTTTTTATTAGTAATTTTTTAGTGTATAATTTAATAGGTTGTATTATGACAACATACATGCATACCATTGTATGTTGCTCATGTTCACCTCCTCAATTATCTTCTCATGTCCCCCCTCCCCTAACAACTCGCAATAAAGGTTAACTACAAAATAAATGCAAAGGGCTTTCTATTAAGGGGTTTAAAAATCTCTGGAGTGTATTGGGCATCATGGCACATGCCTGTAATTCCAGCTGCTCAGAAGGCTGAGGCAGGAAGATTGCAAGTTCAAGACCTGAAGTAATCTGCAAAATTTAGTAAAACCCTGCTTTAAAAATGAAATAAAAATAATAAATAGTGGCTGGTGATACAGCTCAGTGGTGCAGCACTTGCCTATTATACATCAGGTCATGGGTTCAACCTTCAGTACTGCGGGGGGAAAAAAGGTGCCCACCTCCTTACCTGCCCACCTCTACTGCTGGGGAGTAAACTCAGCATACCAAGCACCTGCTTTACTACTGAGCCCTCCTTACCATTTTTTTCTTCAATACTTTCTAAGCTGCACCCCTAGCCATTCCTTTAAAAATATTTTTATTTTTGTTCTTTGGTTTTGTTTTTTGGAGACAGGGTCTTTCTGTGTAACCCAGGCTGGCCTTGAATTCCACTCGATGTGATTTTCCTGTCTCAGCCTCCTGAGTGCTGGAATTATAGGTGAGCACCACCACACAGTAGTTGTTTTAAGACAGGGTCTCCCAACCTTCCTCTGGCCTCCAACCCTCGATCCTCTTGCCTCACCCTCCTAAATCGCTGGGATTACATGTATGTGCCACTTCCTCTCTACTGGGAAAGCCATTCTTCCACAAACCACTTATTTAGAGAGCCTAAACTCTGAAACTTTTCTTCATATCACAAATGGGTACCTTGCCTTACGTGCAATTTCTAGGCTGTGGATATACTTTCAATGTTGCATTTATTGTAATGAACCATAGTTACTTTTTTCTTGATGCTCTTGTCTCTTCCACTATCCTGAGCTTTTGTGGTATTTGTTTTTTAATAGTTCTTAATTTACAGTATGCGCCAGTGCACGGTTGGATGCTGAAGAACCTCTTCACGACGTGGCTCATTTACTTAGCAGTGATGTGACCTTAGCTGATGTCTCCCAATCTCTCCTCATCTGTGAAATGGGGGCGATAACTGGTATGTGGGCTGGGATTTAGCTCAGTGGGTAGAGCACTGCACTGCAGTCTCTGAGGTCCCTTGTTCAATTCCCAGCACCGCAAAAATGGGAGAAGGACCTGGCAATCCACTCCCGAGGCAATCCCGAAACAGTCAACCATTGAAAACCCTATGAGGGTCTCTATGGTCGGATGCCGACTTGACAGCACCTAACAACAACAACAACAACAACTGGTACGTGGCATCTAGCGTACGCCAAGACGGACCAAGGGCTGACTGAGGCTGCGCAGAGGGGGAAAGAAAACGCGTTGGTTTTAGGTGGCCTACAGGGCGGGGCCGGGAGCCCCCAGGCAAACGTGTCTCACTGCGCAGGTGCACGCGGCGGGTTGGCGAGCCGGGTCTCCGGCTCCGAGCACAGTTCCGGAGGCCTGCTCAGGCGCAGAGCTGACGTCATCCCTGTGCGCTGCCACGTCTCCTCTGCTCCACGGTAATGGAGGCTGAGGATGAGTGCTGAGGATGTGTGCTGACAGGGCAGGGCTCTGGTTCTAGCTTTGGCTCTGGCTCTGGCAGTGACTCAGGGTCTGGGTCTGGCATGCTAAAGACTGGACGCCTTTTCTCAGCTCTCCAGACGGGGACAGACTGCTTACCAGCTGCTGGTTGGGAGCGCTTTAACTCGAGGAGGGAGTTCTCTTGCCTGGGGTCCAGTCTGTAAAGCCGCCGCCTCCTCTCAGGGAGCCTGCCTCACTGGCCGGGCCTCCTCCATGCGTGAGTATTATCTAGCTGTCCCGTTGTCCTACTGTTCGGGGCCTGCTTCGGCTCTGGCCGGGGCGCGGCGGGACGGCTTTGTTGTCCCTTTTTAGGGGCAGGTCTAGTGAAGTTTGTGGGCTCTCCATCTTCCACCAGCCCGCCCTCTCTCATCTCGGTCCCAATATTGTGCTCCTCACTGGTCTTTCCCTTTGCTTGTTAATTGAACGAGCCCCAGGCGCCCTGGCATCTTACGGTTTGAATGCTTTGTCTCACCTGGCATTTGTTAGTCTGCAGCGAAGGCTGTTAAGAAATAGGGAACATCGAATCAGTCTGCAGTAACGTTTTGAAAATCAGGGTTTTTCCAGCATGTATTGTATTGTATTGTTTAGGTAACCTTTGGTATCCATTTTGTCGGAGCCATGATTTTCGCCAAAATTGAGGAAAACAGATTTTTAGTGAGCATTTTTATCTGTTACTTTGCAGTTTCAAAAATTTCTAAATGGTTTCACACTAGTTTTTCTGGAGTGGATAGCCACTTGAATTCTTTTCTGTATTTTCACCCTGACGTGGAGATATTACTTGAACAGTTTTAAAGAGTTAAAAGGCCTGTTGGTACCCTTTCATCCATGGTCAATCCTGACAAATACCTCTGTGAAACAGGGGATACTTTTTTCCCTGATGAAGAAACAAGCTCAGGTTTAATGATTAAGACATGGTCAGTTAATACGTGGCACATCTTATCTTAGAATCTTGATAACAAAACCTAACATTTCTAACAGTGATGAGCCTCCTTTATTTCAAGTGGCTTAATGTGAAATCGGGAACATGTAGGTTGTGGTGTTACTTGTAAACTTCTTCCTGACTGTAGTATCCTTCATATGGTACAAGCCAACTGACAAAAGACAGATATTGTGACTTGCTTAACACTAAACAGCTTAGTTGACAATTTAGGCTTCTGACCCATTAAAGTCTGAGTAGTCTTTTCATTACAATATAGTAGGTAATGGAGAGTGGGATCATATATTTGAAAATCTGGTATTACAAAGTCTGCTTGCTCAGTTTTTCTGGTTGTTTGTAATATACATTGTCCACTTTAAAAGCAGTTGCCTGATATTTATTTATTTTTTTTTTCATTTAGAGTTCAAACAGGTTGACAAACATTAACCTGGGTTGCAACTACAGGTGGCACTGGACGCAGATTGGTTCCTGGACATGCCCGGTGGAAGGAGGGGCCCTAGTCGGCAACAGCTAAGCCGTTCCGCTTTACCTTCTTTACAGACCTTGGTTGGTGGGGGCTGTGGAAATGGCACAGGCTTGAGAAACAGGTAAAGAAGAAATAAGGCTATGCATAATTTATAGTGTCCAATGGTCGGTAAGACTAACATAAAGGTCATCATTCTATTCACATATTTGCTTGTCAAGTTTTATTCTTGACACTGAGGTCAGAATCCTGTCCTTGAAGACTGAAAGAATAGTATTTCAGCATACTTTGGAGGTGGAAAGATGTAACAGAAGGCCCACAAAATGAAAATAATTTTTACCTTAATGACTAATAATCCAAATTGTAGTTACCACCTTTTTAGCTGTTAGAAAGAAGGGAGAAGTGAATGTAAGTACAAGGGAAATGTGATGATTTATCCACTGGCATTTTTGGGGGGAGGAGGGTAAATTAAAACCTGTAGCTAACATGAAGTTCTTTTGTTTGTTTTGTTTTTTTGAGACATTCTTGCTATGCAGCCCACCATGGCTTTGAATTCACTATCCTCCTGCCTCAGCCTTGCCAGTGTTGGGTGCATTACCACACCTGGCTTATGAAGTTCTGAAATTAGAAATCAGATTCCATAAAGGATTTTAAAAATTATTTTGTTGAAGCCAGGCATGGTGGCCCACACCTGTAATCCCAGCGGCTCTGGAGGTGGAGGCGGAGGCCAGAGGATCGCAAGTTCGTGAACAGAGGCAGTCTGCGTAACTTAGTGAGACCCTGTCTCAAAAAGAAAAAAAATGGGCTGGGGGTGCAGCTCAGTGGTCCAGAACTTGCAGAGCATGCAAGCATGAGGTCCTGGGTTCAACCCCCAGGACTGCAAAGAAAAAAAAGAAAAAAAGTCAAGAAGTTGTTTGATATTAATAAACTATTAGCTGTAGCCTAAGATTTATGTCATGTTGTGTGAGAATAGATTTGAGTTTTATTTCTCCCTACCTCCCACCCCTCAGGGTTATTTGTTTGTTTTTATTTTTGTTTTGCAGTACTGGGGGTTGAACACAGGGCCTTGCGCTTGCATGCTGTGCAAGTGCTGAACCACTGAACTGCACCCCCAGCCCATTTTTTTACTTTTTGGGAGAGGGTCTTGGTAAGTTACACAGACTGCCTCTGGTCTCGAACTTGTGATCCTCCTGCCTCTGCCTCCCGAGCTGCTGAGATTACAGGCTTGTGCCACCGTGCCCAGCTTACCCCTCAATTTTTTGAGACAGGGTCTTGCTATGACGCCCCGGTTAGATTAGAACTTGGCTCTGTAGACCAGGCTGGCCTCAAACTCATACCAGTCTTCCTGCCTCAGCCTCCTCAGTGCTGGGATTACAGGGGTGTGCCACCACACCCAGCTAGAATCCCATCTTTTTAATGGAAATTTATCTCTGTTCCTAATTTCCAAAAGTTAGGATGAAGAGCTAGTGTGGTGGTGCACACCTGTAATCCCAGCACTGGAGTGGCTGAGGCAGGAAGATTGCCTTGAGTTTAAGGCCAGCCTAGGCTACATAGGGAGATCCTGTCTCAATCCCTCTCCCCATAAAAAAAAGTTAGGATGAGTTTTCCTTTTTTAGGGGGCTGTTGGCTATTGATATCAGGGCCTCATGCATGTTAAGCATGTGCTTTACTACTGAGCTACACCTCAGCTGAGGATGAGTTCATTTCTAACATTATTCATAGAAACTCACATCAGCAGGAGACTTGATTATGTTTCAGTGCAGAGATGCTTTTACCTAATCATGTGCTTGAACAAAATTTTTTGCTAGATTATTTCTGCTGCTGCTTTGAATAGAATTTTTCTTTAGCCTGGTTTTTTAATTTTCAGAGCTGCAGTCAGTACCATTCCTGTCTTTGAAACCTTCCTGAGATATTTGTGTGCTTTTCTTTTAGCTTGTCCTCCATGTGTCTGACTTTACAATCTTAAGGATTTTTAAAAAAAATTTTTTTGCAGTAATAGGGGTTTGAACCTAGGACCTCACACATACTTTGCAAGCACTCTACCACCAAGCTGCACCCCTGACACCCACCATTTTTATTTATTTATTTATTTATTTTTATCTTAAGACCGTGTCTTGCTAAGTTATGCAGGCTGGTTCTTGCCTTGAACTCATGATCTTTCTGTCTCTGCCTCCAAGTAGCTAGGATTACAAGCATGTGCCACCGTGACTGGCACACTCAGTCTTCAAAATTAGTCCTGATCTCATTTCAGGGGGCTTTCTATGAGATTCCAGTTTGAAGAGAGTTTTCCATTCTCTCTCATTTTACTAATTTTCAATCTGAATTTTATGTTTATGCATGTGTACAGAGTAACTATAGAATATTAATTTTACTCTGCTATTGGGTTTCCTCATTTTAAAAATGGTGATACTGTGTGCTTCATAGGAAGATGTTGAAAATAAATGAAGTAATAATTTTAAAGTTTTACTGAATTTTCCAAAATTTCTAGAAATAACATGTATTTTTTTATTTTTAAAAGAGAAAACCTGTAGAGATAGTAAAAAATTCCACCTTTGCTTCACTTTTAACTCCAGCACTTCTTTCTTCCTTCTCTTCTACTTTGGCCTTGAGGATTCCCCTAGATTATTGTGTTCTCAAGCTATCTCATGGAGCCCCTTCTGAGTGTCTCAGGGTTAATTGTAGCAGACTCATAAGAGAAGAGTGCCCAGGAAGTTCTGGTAGTTCAGGCTTCAAGTTTCCTAGTCTTCTCTCTCTTTTTTTTTTTCTTTTGCGGTAATGAAGGTTGAACCAGGGCCTCACCCTTGCATGCTTTATAAGTGCTATACCCCTGAGCTGCACTCTCAGCCCATATTTTTTTTTTATTTTTATTTTTTTTATTTTTTTTTGAGACAGGGACTTGCTAAATTACGCAGACTGCCTCTGGTCTCAAACTTGTGATCCTCCTGCCTCTACTTCGAGTCACTGGGATTACAGGCATGCACCACCACACTGACTTATTCTCTCTTAGTCAGACTACTTTCTAGTGTTTTAAATGTTGTGAAACCATGAAAAATATCTTCAGGGAAAAGGAGAATGCAGCTGACAGCTACATGAAAGCCTTGCTTCTGGATGATTCTGCTTACATTTGGGGTCTGAAAATAGTATACTGAGAAAAACTAGAAATATTTGGAAAATATCTCTACTTTTAACAGAGTTTAGCTATGGTCTTGTATTTTCTTTGCTTTCTTTGTAGCTCTTTACTGCCTTTTAAAGTGTCAGCCATAGTTGCTTGGATCTACTATTTTTCACTCTCTTTCCTCCTTTAAAGTATATTTTTTTTTTGTTTTTTTTGAGACAGGGTCCTGCTGGGTAGCCCCAGACTGGCCTGGAACTCGCTATATAGCCAAGACTGGCCTCCAACTCACATTGATCCTCCTGTCTCAGCCTCTCAAGTGCTGGGATTAGAAGTGTGTGCTGCCACACCTGGTTTAAAGTGTATTTCTTTTAGCAATTAATTTGAGATGGGGAGGGAGGTGAAGGAAAATAATTTTCTTTTCAACAGATTAAAATGAAAAAGATAGTTGGTAATGGTTTGAGAAGTTATTGAGACTCTTATTGAGTGATTATTGTGTGACATGTTCACCTTTAAGAGGTTACTATTTTTTGGAAAAAGAAGTTTCGAAGCTGGGTGGTGCATGCCTGTAATGCCAACACTTGGGAGAGGAGGGAGGATCATCATGAGTTCAAGGCCAGCCTGGGCTACATAGAAATTACTTTTGGAATATCTGTGCTGTATTGAAGAGAAAAGTAGAATTGCTTAAATATGATATAATTTCAGATTATGTATTTGATACTGCAAGACATAGGTCAACTGGAAAAAAGATTATCTGCCCTTATTTAGTGGTGTTTATGGCCTGAATGGTGAAGTTACACTTGAGAATGCCAAAGAGCTAATTTGGTGATATAATCAACATTGAAATCCATAGTTTCCTGTTCCACTTTTTGCCTTTGGGGAGCAAGGATTTGTTTTTGGAAAATATGCTTTCAATGATTGTCCTTTAGAGTTTTAGAGTTTCTTAGAGAGCTCCTACTTAAGGGAGATTTTTATTTGAGAAGGACAAAGAGTGATTTTTTTTCCTTTGTTTAGTCCTTGCATATACTTTGTTCATAATATGATCTGAACCCCTGTACAAATGACCACTGCTTTCTCTGTTCTTTCCAATTCCTCTTTATTGCTTTGAATCTTTCTCATTTGACCTATTTGCTTACTTAAATTGTGCTTCTTGCTGGCTCCATAATGGCCATTCTCAGGCCTGCTTGTTAACTTTCTCTCCCACACAAACTTTATATGCAAGGACAAAATAGATATACAGCATAAACCACACTGCTTGTACAGTTTAGGTACAGTGAACTGTTTTTATCATTTAGGGAAAGTTTTTTGTCATTGGAGGGAACTTTATCAGTCAGATTCCTAGGTGCCACCATTGTAGGTAGGCCTTTTTTATTTTTTGCAGTACTCAGAGGTTGAACCCAGGATCTCACATATGCTAGGCAAGTGTTCTACCACTGAACTGCACCATCAGCCCCTTTTTTGTTTTTTATTTTGAGGCAGGGTCTTGCTAAATTGTGCAGGCTGCCTCTGGCCTCGAACTCAAGATCCTCTTGCCTCAGCTTCCCAAGTAGCGGGGACTTTAAGCTGTGTGCCATGGTTCCTGGCTTAAATGGGCCTTTCTAAAAATAGCTATGCTGATTACCTTCTTTCCCTTTAGGAGTCTGGAATTTTGGTGTTACTAGGGAGAGAATGTCTATGTGTTCAGCCTTGAATAAAAATCTTGGATGTTGAATCCCTAAGGCACTTTTCTGGTGAACATCGCTTCCCGTATGTTGTCACAATTTTTTGCTGTTGGAATTAAGTGCATCCTGAATAGATTCTTGAGTCCATTTTTATATATAAGAGGAATTTTTTTTTTCAATGCTGAGAATTGCACCTAGGGTATTGCTCTACCACTAAGCTACATTCCCAGCCCAAAAATTATATTTTTTTCTTAAGTAATACCTCTAAAACTAAGTTTCTGAGATATATTGATCAAGTCTGTTTGCTTTATTATTTTTAAAACTTTTAAAGTTTTATTATTTTTTGCAGTACTGGCAATTGAACTTAGAACCTTGCTCGTGCTTGGCAAGTGCTCCACCACTGAGCTGCACTTCCAGGTCCTTTTTTATTTTTATTTTGAGACACGGTCTTGCTAAATTGTGCAGGTTGCCTCTAGCCTCAAACTCAACAATCCTCTTGCCTCAGCCTCTTGAGTTGCTGAAATTACAATGTGAATCAAACTGCCTGGTTTATAACTTTCTTAACCCTTAAATCATAGTAGATGGTTTAGCATGCTTTTCTCTTTGTTTTTGTCTGAAGGAGAATAAGAATTTTTAATTTGTTTAGAAGCTCTTTATTCTGTAATGTTTCATCAGAATTTTTTATTTGATATTGTGTCTGTGTGTGTGTGTGTGTGTGTGTGTGTGTGTGTGTGTGTGTGTGTGTTGCAGGGGATCAATCCCAGGGTCTTGTTCTCCCACTGAGCGGTCTGTTCTCAGCTGTTATTTTGATTTCTTTCCCTCCCTTCTTCCTTCCTTCCTTCCTTCCTTCCTTTCATCTTTTTTTTTTTTTGCACTTGAGAATTGAACCCAGCGCCTCACACATATTCTGCAAGTAGTCTACACTGAGCTGCACCCTCAGCCCCTTTTTTATGTTTTTTATCTTGAGACAGGGTTTCACTAAGTTACGCAGGCTGCCTCTGGCCTCTAAGTTGCAATCCTCCTACCTCTGCCTTCTGATTCACTGGGATTACAGGAGTGCACCACCATGCTGGCTTATTTTGCTATTTTATGATTAATTAGAGTGAGGGAACAGATTGGCTGCTGGCATTAATCCTGTATATTCAAGTCTTGATATTCTTAACTGTTCAGAAGAAGCCAAGTTCATATTCCCATGAGTCACTTAAAGTACTGTAAATGCCACATACCAATGCTAGAATTCTATATTTGGAAATTTTAGAGTAGAATGGTGACACTAATATTGTTCCTTCTTTTGAATCTTCTTTGAAAGTATCAAAGCTAAGCCTCTGTCTTTGTTGTGTAAACAGTTGTAGCCCCTTTTGTCTCTGTATCTATTCCAAGGCATATTAATAGTAGAAAATTTTATTCCCTATCCTCATCACTTCAGATAGCTGAGCTATTTCTGACCTGTAAATGAGCTTGGAAGAAAGAAGATAGGAATTAAAATTTTGTGTTTTTATTTGTGTTTTAAGAGATCTTTTTTTCATAACTATTGATCTACCTTCTCAGCCTAAAAATATATAGTTACAGTGAACTAAGAAAAGTGGTTTCTGTCTTTAGGATTATGGTCTGGTAGGCAAAATATAGATGTATATAAAAATTATGTAACAATATGCAAAGTGCAGTTACAAAGGCGTAGTTTATGATGATGGCACAGGAGATGCATCAGTTTTGTTTAAGTTGAAGTAAGCTTCACAGAGGATATATTTGACCATCTTAATCTTTTTAAAATTCTATTTTATTATTTTTTGGCAGTGCTTGGGATCCAACCCAGGGCTTTACACAGTTTAGACAAGTGCTTTACCATTGAGGTAGACCTCCCATCCCCTTAAGTTCTGGAAGAATGAGTAAAAAAGTCTGGAAGGATTTTGTAAGTAACTGATTGTGAGAAATTAGAGGAAGGTAATTATGGGAAGTATCACATGTAAAGGGAATAAAGTGCACAGAAGAATAGCATGTATGAGTCGGGCATTACAGTATGTGCCTATAATCACAGCACTCAGAAGGCAGAAACAGGAGAATCACAAATTTGAGGCCAGCCTGGGTTATATAGTAAAATTCTGTCCCAATCCCCTCCCTGAACCCAAAAAGAATAGCATGTATGTTCCAGACAGCATGGGTGTCATATAGGGTATATGTGGTAGAGGAATATGGTGAGGCTACTGTAAGCAGAGGGCCTCATACAACATACTAAACGTTTTTGGATATTATCTCATTGGCAATGGAGAGTCATTCTAAAGAGTTGTAGGTAACCTGGGCATAGTGGCACATGCCTATAATCTCAGCCACTTGGGGAGTGGAGGCAAGAGGATTGCAACTTCCAGGCCAGAGGCAGCCTGCATAACTTAGCAAGATCCTGACTCAAAAAAATAAAAAACAGAGTGGGGGTGTAGTCCAGTGGTAGAGCACTTGCAAAATGTGTGAGGACCTGGGTTCAACCCCCAAGTACCCCCCCCATACACACACACGAAAATGTTGTAATAGTATCAGAATTTTACTTTAGAAATATCTGTGAAGGGAGGTTGGAGGATTTAGTGAAACTGGTATAGAATTTAGGAGGTTTAGTGCAATGATTTAGGTGAAAATTGGTGAATGCTTGAACCAACACTGTATCTTTTTTTTTTTTTTTTTTAATTGCGGTACTGGGGGTTGGGTCCAGGGCCTCGTGCTTGTATGCTTTGCAAGTTCTGTACCACTGAGCTGCACCCTCAGCCCATTTTTATTTTTTGAGACAGGGTCTCGCTAAATTATGCAGACTGCCTCTAGTCTTGAACTTGCGATTCTCCTGCCTCTGCCTCCCATTGCTGGGATTATGGGTGTGTGCCACTGCGCCTGGCCAACACTGTATATTGACAGGAGAATGTACAGTTTTGGAGAAAGTTTTAAAAAGTGAAGTCCAGTTCTTTTTCTTTGTCGTCGTGGTCTATTTTTCTTTCTTTCCTTTTCCTTTCCTTTTTTTTTTTTTTTTTTTTTTTTTTAGATGGGCTCTTGCTATGTAGTCGAGGCTGGCCTCTAACTCACAACCTTCCTACCTCAATATTGCAACTGCTGGGATTGTAGGTGTGTGCCACCATACCCAAGTAGGAATACAGTTCTTTAGAGAGCAGTTGGATATGGAGCACAGAAGAGAAGCTATAGCGTAGGTTTCTGATTTGAGCTACTAACAGGGTGGGCATCAAACTAGGGTCAGGACTGGAGGAGAAGGAAAACAGACATCCAGTAGGCAGTTAGGTAATATGGGTCTAAAACTCAGCACTGAGCTCTGCGGAGAGACATTTTAATCTTTGGTATACAGGAGATAATGAAGCCATGTCTATATGGTAGATCACTTTAGAGAATGTATAGAGGGAGAAGAGAAGGAAAGAGAATCCCAGAAGGGAGTTTTGGGGAAGGCCAACAGTTAGGTATATGTGGAGGAGGCAGAAAGAGCCTTTGTGCTATGTGGCAGTGAAGGCTGTCACCATTTACGTTAACTACAGTTTTCTCTTTCAGGAATGGTAGTGCTATTGGCCTTCCAGTCCCACCTATCACCGCCTTAATCACCCCAGGTCCTGTTCGTCATTGCCAAATTCCCGACTTGCCTGTGGATGGGAGCCTCCTCTTTGAATTTCTTTTTTTCATCTACTTGCTGGTTGCTCTATTCATTCAGTATATCAACATCTATAAAACTGTGTGGTGGTATCCTTACAATCATCCTGCATCTTGTACTTCACTGGTAAGTCTTTATAGGTCTTTAAATTCTTCCTGTCAGTAGGAAAGAAACCAGCTGAAAAATCTATATGTAGAAATTATTTTTTCAAATAATTTTTCTTCTAATAAAGTGTTTTTCTGTTAAACCTCAAATTTTCAGAGTTTTATTTTTAAATATTTAAAAAAAATTTTTTTATTTTGTTAAGACAGAGTCTGATGCTATAGCCAAGGCTGGCCTGGAACTCACTATGTAGTCCAGGCTGGTCTTGATTTTTGTAGCAGTCCTCCTGCCTCAGCTTCCGAAATGGTGGGATTACAGGTGTATGCCACCACTCCTGGCCTAGAAATAAAATGTCATGATTAGATGGTTAAAATATAAATATTACCAGCAGAAGTACAAATATAAATGAAAATGCAGAAAACATTTAAATAGTAATATCTCAGAGAAATTTTGATATTTAGCTTTCTCTACACCATATTAAATTTAATAAGTGTTAGGTGTCCATATGATCAAATTGCAGCAACTCTACCTTTCTGATGGCTGAGTTAGGGTAATGGTAGCTTCTATAATAAATAAACCCCAAATTATGTGATGCTTCTTATGCATACCACTCTGAGACAGTTGTTCTGGTTGGCAGAGGTTTCTTCAGGTTGTCATTCAGGGACCCAGATTGGTGAGGATGCTGTCTTCTAACATGTGGCCTCCAAGGTGGATATGGTTCATCTGTATCAGCCAGGAAGGAAGAAGAGCATAGGGAAATAAAAAGGAAAATTTCTTATAGGTCAGGGTCTCATCATTTCTGTTTGTCCACTCTTTACTATAAAGGGGCTAAAATATGTAATACTTCTGCTGGATGCATTGCTAACCTGAATAAAATTGTGCTCTGTTACAAAAATAAAACTGAGATAAGAACTAGTTATCTGTTGAGATACATAAAAGTCTATCGTAGCTTTCTTCTACTCTCTTCCCAGTTGTTTTGGAGGGCCATGGTAGTCTTTATGCAGAGAAGATTCTTCATAGATAGTTATATAAAGCATCCAGGAGTCTAGTCATATGACTTGACATGTATGTTTTTGGCAATGACAGGTTTGGATGAGTGATTGAGATACTCTTTACAGGGCAAAGAACACTGTTATCCTGAATAATTGATGTGTTTGGTACTTATTTGATTTGAAAACCTTCTTAGCCTAGTCGACACAGAAAGGAAATGCGGGCCCAAATCTCCAAGAGAGTATGGAAAGGGAATCACAATTTTTATTTAAATATTTGTATTGAGTCAGGTGTGGTGGGTCGAAAGGCTGAGGCAGGCGGATCCTATTTTTGAGGCCCAAGGCAGTCTGTGTAACTTAGTGAGACCCTATCTCAAAAGTTAAAAATGGGCTAGGGGTGCGGCTCAGTGGTAGAGCACTTCCAAAGCATGCATGAGAGCCTGGGTTCAATCCCTCGGTACCACCAAAAAATAAAAATAAATATGTGTATCACATGGTTCTTGGAATTAACTCTTAGACTTTTCTTTCTGTATTGATCATCTATCTACTTAATACCATATGATGAGAATGTCTGTATAAGAATTGTAATTAGTGCCAAATTGTGTGAGTTTTTAAAAGTCATTTTTCCTACTTGGATTATGAGTTTATTGAGTGTGGGAACTATATATTTCATCCATCCTTGACTAGAAGTACATTTTGCAAGGAGGCTGGGAAATAACCTTAGTAAGCTAGGAGTTAGTGCCCAGTTAAATTCTATTTTGATGGCAGAAGGAAAAACTAGTATTCTCTGCCATTCCCTTTGTGTTTCATACCATAACAGAAAGTAAGATATATGAAAGCAGAAACCTTGGCTATGATCTTTAACACTAGATCCATCAGATATAAGAGGAGTACTCGGCATATTTTGGGTTTTAGGTACAGATTTATTGAATTAACTAAAAAACTCAACTTTTCCTTTTGGAAGGAATTGTGGAAACCTGCAGGCCTTTTGACCATCAAAATGAAAATATATCTCAATTTTGGTGGTTCTTCGGATATTATTACTAAAGGGTTTTTTGTTGTTGTTGTTTTGTTTTGTTTTTGCAGTATTAGAGATTGAACCCAGGGCCTTGCACTTGCATGCCTTGCAAGTGCTATACCACTGAGCTGCACTCCCAGCCCTTTTTTTTTTTTTTTAACTTTTTGAGTCTAGGCCTTACTAAATTATGCAGACTAGCTCTGGTCTCGAACTTTTGATCCTCCTGCCCCTGCCTCCCAAGTCACTGGGATTATAGGTGTGCACTAACATGCCCAGGGCTGGGATTTAGCTCAGTGGGTAGAGCGCTGCGCTGCAGTCTCTGAGGTCCCGAGTTCAATTCCCAGCCCACAAAAATGGGAGAAGGACCTGGCAATCCACTCCCAAGGCAATCCCGAAACAGGCAGCCATTGAAAACTCTATGAGGGTCGCTATGAGTCGGATACCGACTCAAGGGCACCTAACAACAACAACAAACAACAACATGCCCAGCTTTTTATTTCTTATCTTGAGACAAGGTCTCACTAAGTTATACAGGCTGCCTCTGGCCTTGAATCTGTGATCCTTATGTCTCTGCCTCCCAAATTACTGGGATTACATGTGTGAACCCCCATGCCTGGCCTAAGATTTTCTTTTGCTTATCACATATATATACAGACTTAGAACCAGAAGACACTGTAGATGGCATTGGGGTAATGCAATTATTTTTCAGAAGAAGAGATCAAATATAAGGAATATTTGTAAATCAAGTTAGAGGGAAAGACTAAGTGAATATAATTGATGTACCAAATAGTAGAGTGCCAGTAATGGTGGTGCATGCCTGTAATCCCAGCACTCAGGAGGCTGAGGCAAGAGGATAGATGCAAGTTTGATGCCAACCTGGTCTACATAGTGAGTGCCAGGTCACCCTGAGCTACACAGTGAGACCCCGTCTTAAGAAAAAATAGTCGAGAGTTTAGTCACTTAATTAGATTAAGGTAGTAAAAAGTAAAAAAAAAGTAAAAAAGTAAAATTGAGTAAAAAGACCAAGAACAGCAACTCCTTAGAATTATGAATTCTGATTGATCCATTAAATTGGACACATAAATGTGGCAGTTTAGATGAATTATTCTTGTCATCATTCTCCAGGTTGTTACTTGTTAATTCCAAGCTGGAATCTTTTCCTTTTAATAGTAAAGTTTCAAAAAAAGAAAAGAAATACATTCAAGATAGTTAATTTTTGTTTTGGTTTGTTTTTTATTTTTTTGTTTTGGTTTCTTGAGACAGGGTCTTGCTGTCTTGGAACTCACTATTAGACCAGGCTGGTCTTGAACTTGTCTTGATCCTCTTGCCTTGGCTTCCTGAGTGCTGGGATTATAGGCATGCACTGCCATACCGGCTCCAAGATAGTTTAAAATAGTGTTTGGAAAGTTAATGCAATTTATCATGAAGAAGTGGAAAGTAGGCAGCCTCTTCAGGATCTCTTAAATTCCTATTTCCCATGTAACAGTAAAGTGATCTACAGAAAATCTTTTGAGGGGGAAAACCTTGATTCATGTAGTAATTACAGCTGGATATACATGAGATTTCTTTCTTATGCAGTTCTTTTTTTTCTCTTATAGAATTTTCATCTCATTGATTATCACCTGGCAGCATTCATCACAGTGATGCTTGCAAGGAGGCTTGTATGGGCCCTCATCTCAGAGGTATAACAGCTCATTCACTGTGTTCTATTTCTTATAGCTAGACTTAGTTACTAGAATGGATTCAGACTGAAAAATGTGAAATGTCCAAATATAAATTGAATACAACTACAAGTTAATTTCTTTACTCCTGTGTGAGTTGTGGCAATACTTTAAACAAGAGTTTCCTGCAATGTGTTTAAAACCCAAATGTGAAATAACTCAAGAAAACTGTTAAAACTCTAGTTTGTAGGAGAGGAACTTCTTTTCAGCTAGATTTTGAGGACAGTCTTTAATTTTAGTTCTGGTAAAAAAAAAAAAAAAAAACAGGATAAATTTGGGGTAACAACTGATATGACAAGTTACCTGTACACATATAGTTAAGTATAAAACATTTGGTTTCAAGTAACATTCATTTAAAATGGTTTATGTATCATTTGTGAAGTTTGTGAGTTTATTAAAACTTAGAATTTTATTTTTTAAAAATATTTATTTATTTACTCACTTATTATGATGTTGGCTATTGAACCAGGACCTCCTCTATGCTAGGCAAACTCTCCCACTGAGCCACACTCCCAGCTCCCCAAAATTTAGAATCTTGAGAAGACTTTGTTAAGATTTGCATAGGATTAATCTGAAGATTAGAATTTAAGTTTAGTGGACAGAGGAGGAGAGAATTGGAACATTAAATGATCATTTTTAAATTAAAAGTTGTTAATAGAGTTGGCCACTGATATCTTTTTTCATATATTTTTAAACCCCAGTGAAGGAAGAAAGTATGCTTTCATAAGATTTTATTATTATTATTATTATTATTTTTTTTTTTTGTGGTACTGGGGGTTGAACCCAGGGCCTTGCGCTTGCATGCTCTGCAAGTGCTGGACCACTGAGCTGCACCCTCAGCTCATTTTTCTTACTTTTTTTTGAGACAAGGTCTCGCTAAATTACGCAGACTGCCTCTGGTCTCGAACTTGCAATTCTCCTGCCTCTGCCTCCCAAGCCGCTGGGATTATAGGCGTGCGCCACCATGCCCAGCTAGATTTTATTATCTTGTAACCTGTAAATAATTATAAAAACAAAAAATGTTAACTTAAAGTGCCTAATAATTTTAATCTTTGAAATAAAATGGTTGCTATAATCATAGATAACTGAGAATCAACTTTTTCTTCCAGAATATACACAAAAGTCTTTGTGTGTTTAAGCTCCAATTTTCAGGAACGGATTTCTGCAAGTACAGAATAAATGAAGACATTATGTCATGATCTAAAAGCCATTTGAAGTTAATTGAAAAACAATGGTAGTAGGATTTTTTATTGTTTTACACAGTGGGAAAGGCTGTCTATGACCTTTCATCCATGTTATTTAGATGATGAAAGTAGATACTTGCTTTTAGATATATTGAGAAAGAACTTGAGTAACTCAGTAGAGTGTTGTCTTTTGTTAAAGTAGGCAGTGAATGATTTTCATACCTTCAGTAACTTAGAAATGGTACTTCTGTATGTCATCTTGGTTTTGTCTGGTGAGTGTGTAAACCCTTTGTAACTAGATTTCTACCTTGTTGCTGCAAAGGCTAAAACTTCAAGCATTTTATTCCTTGTTCTACTAATGACCTAATCACAGTTTAGCAACTTTTGCACAGCCTTAGTTGGAGAGTACAATATCTGTTTTTTAAAAAGCCTGCAATTCTTCCTGGTAACAGAACGCTTAAGCTAAATTTAAACATTTTAATCAAAGACTAAAATCTGTACCATAATGTTAAATGAGGATGATGATGTATCTAAATAATGGAACAATAAGCAGCCATTGAATGTTAACAGTGTTTTATGGGTTGACCTGCAAGTACTAAGTGAAAAAAAAGCGAGGTGGTTTTTAAAGCATTGTTTAAAACAAGACAAGTAGAAGGAACAAAATATATTTGCATATGTATGAATGAATTTTCTTTACAAGAAGATACAGATTAATAATGGTCTCCCGGTTGGTGGCTGGAAGACAGGACAAGCAGGCAGGAAGCTTTTCACTACAGAAACCAGACACTATATATGTTTTGTATTTTGAGTGCTGTGGCTGTTACCTATTTGAAAATTAAAAATAAGAGTTGTATTGAGATTCTTTTCTAAAATATCTAAATTACATGGATAAAACCCATCATAAATCATCTTTTCTTCATTAAAATATGTTTGCCTTCATATTTTGCTTAAATCACAGAAAGGATCCCTACCCTGTAAAAGACAAATCATTTTTCAGGAAAGGCTAGAAGTAGTTAATTCAGAAAGTTAAATACTATTCAGAGAGGATTACTTCTCCACTTAGGTAGAATCTGTTTATTCACCTCATGGTCAACATGACTGTCCTTGTTCTGCAAGACTAAAAATAAATTCAACTGTGTTTTCATCACCTTGAAGCAACTCTCTTTAAAAAAATATTTTTCCAGGCCCAGTGCAGTGGTTCATGTCTATAGTCCCAGCAACTCAGGACTGAGTCAGAGGTAGGAGGATCACAAGTTCAAGGCCATAGGCAGTCTGTGTAATTTAGAAAGACCCTGTCCCAAGATAAAAAATAAAAAAGGGGACTAGGGGTCCACCTCACTGGTAGAGTGCTTACAAAGTATGCATAAGGCCCTGGGTTCAGCTTCCCAGTACCACAAAAAGAAAAAGTAAATTGTTTTCCTAAACAGAAAAATAGTATATTTTACTGAAAAAGTAGAAGACACTAAGACAGAAAGCAGAACATTTTAAAAATTATAATCCCATTATTGAGAACCACATTTTGGTATATTTCCTTCTAATCTTTATATGCATAAAGGGTGTGTGTTGGGGTGTGTGTGTGTGTGTGTGTGTGTGTGTGTATACACATATATATACACTTGGGAACATTATTTGTGTGCTTTTTACTCAATATAAGTGTTGTGAATAATTTTCTACTCCTGGCTAACAGTTGCTTATCTTATAGGTCTCAGCTTAACTATAACTTTCTAAAGGAAGCCTTCCCCACGTTAGGGTCTCCTGTTATTTGTTCTTGTAGCTTATGCTTTTCCTGTAGCACTCATGGCAGTCGATTTGTTTGTTTGTTTGTTTTTAAATTGCCAGACATGGTGGCACACACCTATAATCCCAGCACTTGGGAGGCTGAGGCAGGACGATTAACATGAGATTAAGGCTAGCCTGGTCTACATAGCAAATTGCAGGACAGGCTGGGCTACTCAGCAAGACCCTGTTTCAAAACAAAAACAAAAATAAAAACAAAAAATCAAAAACAAAATTTAAATTTAATGTCTGTAGTATATGCATGCACACACACCCCTGCCGCCTGCCATGTGTCATTTAATGACAGGATAAAGTCTAAGAAGTATGTTGCTAGCTGATTTCGTTAGAGTGTACTTACATAAACTTGGTTGGCATCCATCAGTCACTCCATGTGGCTTCTTGTTGTTCTCAAGAGAATGCTGTAAACATAAGATATATAAGAATCTTTTTTTGGAGCAACACAGTATACCATTCTACCATAAAGTTTTGTAAGTAGGAGTATACTTTAATGCTTAAAAAGTATAACAATTACATAAACCAGTTTCATCATTACTTATTATCATTATCAAGTTTTGTACACAATTATATGTACTGTACTTTTATACAACTGGAAGTTTGATAGGTTTGTTTACATGATCATCACCACAAATACATGAGTAATGCTATACACTATGACACTGTGACAGCTAGATGTCACTAGATCATAGGAATTTTTAAGGTCCACTTAATATTTTTTTCTTCTTTTGAGATGGGGTCTTGCTATGTTGCCTAGGCTGGCTCAAACTGCTGGGCTTGAGCAGTCCTCCTACCTGACCATCATAAGTAGTTGGGCCTACTGGCAACATTTGACAGTGCCTAGCTCTCCCTATAATTGTATGCAACAACCATCATATATGGAGTCCATTGACTGAAACTTTATGCAGAGCATTACAATAGTACATATTGCATATATATAATATATGCTGTGTAGGATGACCTGTAAACTAAGAAATGGATATATAGGAGAGACTCGAAAAGCTCCTTATCCCCTCATATGTGCTGGTGACTCCAGATAATTTTTACTCCTTTCCTGCATTATAACACTACATTTTAGAGGTTATGGGATTCATTTTCTCCTGCATTTGGAAAAAGGTGGCATTTCAAATCTTCAAGTTTTGACAATTTTGTTTTCTTATTGTATGTACAGCCAATTTTTAAAGATTTAGGATTAAAGCTGGGCATGGTGGCAGGCAGTTGTAATCCCAGTACTTGGGAGGCTGAGGCAGAGGATCTTTGTGAGTTTGAGGGCATCCTGGTCTATATAGTGAGTTCCAGGCCAACCTGGGATACACAGCGAGAATCTGCTTCAGCTCCCCACCCTCCCCCCCAAAAAAACCCAAACAAAAACAAAAACAACACCCCCCCCAAAAAAAAAAAAACAGCAAAAATTTAGGAATAAAAGGTGGGTACTGTGATATATACCTATAATCCCAGCTACTTGAGAGGCTGAAGCAAGAGGATCCTGAGTTGGAGGCCAGAGATAGGCTGTACAACTTAACAAGACCCTGTCTCAAAAGATAAAAAAGAGGATAGAAGTATAGCTCAGTGGTGGAGCACTTGCCTAGCATTTGTGAGACCCTGGATTCAACCCCACAGTACTGAAAAAAAAAAAAAAAAAAGATTTGGGATTAAAGAAGAATATTTGAGCAGCTATGATACAAAGAATTGAAAGTGATATGCATTATTTCCATGTGTGCTGAAGTTAAAAAGGAAACTTACTTTTGTAGGAATCTGTCAAGAAAGATGTGATTATTTTGTGAAACTTAAGTAGTTTATTAAACATTAACTCAGCAAATAGTTTAGATGAGGATTCAAAATAAAGTAAAAATACTGTTGTCGAGGCCCTTGTAGTGTGGTGGAAAGTAAGACATAAATTAATGACTTTCCATCTTTTTATACATAAAAATAACCTGGAAGGTTTTTAAAATACAGATTCCTTGACTCAAAATTTTGTTCCCTACATCTGGACAAGAAGGTTTTAGGAATTTATGTATGTTCAGCAAGCAGGATGGGTGATTCTGATGACAGGTCCTTGGACCATATTTTGAAAAGCACTAGTATAGACAAATGATAATCATAAGAACGTAAAGAAGGTCTATATGAGGGACTTTAGGGCATAGGAGGAAATGACTACGCCTAGAGAAATCTGAATTTTCAGGTGTTAAGAAGATAAGGTGGGATGGGGCAATTTTTCATTTTTTAAGGCACAGTTTAGAAACTTGAGTCACATTGCTCTTGAGTAAGATCATTTATAAAATGTTCCTTTTGGTGCTTCCAAACTTTTAGGCAACTAAGGCAGGTGCAGCATCTATGGTTCATTACATGGTTCTGATATCAGCTCGCTTGGTGCTACTTACTTTGTGTGGATGGGTGCTTTGTTGGACCCTCGTCAATCTCTTTCGAAGCCATTCAGTCCTCAATCTCCTTTTCCTTGGCTACCCGTGAGTACTCCAGTTTTACATTCTATTAGTCAATCTTTAGAAGTTTTTTGGGTCATGCAAATATCACTATAAAAGAGGGGGAAATGAAATTCTTCAAATATAAACCAAGAGTTCAGAAAATTGGAAAACCAATGGATATGTTGACCATATAATTCATTTGCTAAACTAGGGTAGTTGGGACAACATGCATAAACCAGGAATGTCCTGGGAAAGCTGAGACATATGGCTATCCTACTAATGGAGAATAAATAAAATTACAATACCCAAGTCACAGTGTGGAAGTTACTTAGTGAGGACTTAGAAAAGCACTTTTAAAATGTTTAAGAAACTAGTAGTTGGAGTAACAATAATAAGTTACCAAGGGGTTCTGAGGGTAGAGCACAATGGTGGAGTGTGTGCACTATAAAAAGTCATCAAGGGGTTCTGAGGGCATAACACAGTGGTAGAGTGTATGCTTAGCATATGCAGGGCCCATGAGTTGAATCGCTACTACAAAAAAAGTGAAAATATTCAGGTGGGTTTTTTTTTGTTGTTGTTTTGTTTTTTTAGTACTTGGGGTTTTATCCATGTCCTCACACATACTTTGCTAGTGCTATGCACCCCTAGCCCATTTTTTATTTTTTTATTTTGAGCCAGGATCTCACTAAGTTACACAGGCTGCCTCTGGCCTCAAACTTGTGATCCTTCTGAGTCTGCCTCCCAAGTCACTGGGATTATTGATGTGCAACACCAAGCCCAGGAAGTTTCATTTCTTTAACCATCTAATTTTGCTCCTAGAAATTTATTGTACTTCTAGAATTTTTTTCATTAATTCATCAAAGACTTATTGAAAGTGTACTCTGTTTCAGTCATTGTTCCAGGCACCAAAGATGTATCACTGAATTAAATAGACCAAAATCTTGGCTTCATAGAGCTTATATTATAATGAGGGAAAGATAGACCAAGAAAAAAATACACCCCCATGTCAAAAATCTAATAAACACATAGAGAGTGGCAAAATCTCTGGAGAAAAATTACCAGGAAAGGGGAACTAGAAGTGCGTTTGAGAGTGGGGTGAGTAATACAGTGTGGAGGGAGGGGAGCCCCCACTAAGAAGGGGACATTTGAGTTAGAGGGCAAGCCATGTGAAAATTACCAGATGTACACAAAAAATATATGTTAGGAAATTCTTATTTTGTTATTTATGCTAGTGGAAAATAAGAGCTTAGCCAGTCTCTAACAAGAGATTAATGATAAATTATGGCACATCTATATAAGAATCTTATAGTAGTTTTAAAGTTTATTACAGAAAAATATGTAAACATGAGAAAAAAGTTCAGCGCACAGAGAGTTTAAAATATACAAAATACAAGCTGGGCATGGTGGCACACGCCTGTAGTCCCAGCAGCTTGGGAGGTGGAGACAGAAGGATCGCAAGTTTGAGACCAGAGGCAGTCAGCGTAATTTAGCTCAAAAATTAAAAAAAAAAAAAAAAAAAAAGGGCAGCTCAGTGGTCCAGCACTTGCAAAGCATGCAAGTGCGAGGCCCTGGGGTCAATCCCCAGTATTGTAAAAAAATAAATAAATAAAATAAGTAAATAATAAAAATAGCAGGGTACAAAGCAGTTTATACTGTATGAAGCCAAATGCATAAATTAAAAAAAGTGTATGTGACTATATGTAAGTTTACATGTTGGAGGAATATGCTCCAATAATAAAAATGGTTCCTTCTAGGTGATTTGTACTTTGTCTCTACGATTTTTGTGTAGTTTCCTATTCTGCAGCGAGTGTGTACTGCTTTTGTGGAAAGAATTGAGCATCTGCAGAGTTCTCTTGAGTTATGCTCACTGTGGTGGATTGTGACTTAGTTACAGGACGTGCACTTAGGTGGGATCTGTGGCCTCATTTTTGAATTCATCTTGCTTTACAGGTTTGGTGTTTATGTTCCTCTCTGCTGTTTCCATCAAGATAGTAGAGCTCACCTTCTTCTCACAGACTACAATTATGTGGTTCAGCACCAGGCGGTAGAGGAAAGTGCCTCAACTGTGGGTGGCTTGGCCAAGTCCAAAGACTTCCTCTCCTTATTGCTGGAATCTCTAAAAGAACAGTTTAATAATGCCACACCCATCCCCACCCACAGCTGCCCCCTATCTCCAGACCTCATTCGCAATGAAGTAGAATGTCTGAAGGCAGATTTCAACCACAGAATCAAGGAAGTTCTCTTCAACTCCCTCTTCAGTGCCTACTATGTTGCCTTTCTCCCTCTATGTTTTGTGAAGGTAAGCAGCTATTTTGCTTTATGTGCTCCCTGGATTTGTGTGTAAATTATGTTAACTGGGTATTTCTTGTTTAATCCCCTTTTCTCTGTCTCCCCTTTGGCAGCCTGGATGGTGGAGTTTGGCTGCATCTGGAGTGCACTAATACCGCTCCTGGTTGGCCAATAGGTATTTCCATATATGTGATGCACCCTGTGGTGGTCCCCCTTTTTTCTTCCTTTCTTCTTTTTTTTCTTAAGGTTTTCTTTACTTTACTTTTCCTTTCCTTTCTTCTTTTTTTTTTTTTAAGTTTCCGAGAAGAATAAAAATTGTTCTTAGAATCACTTTGTAGCAGCTTAAGAGAACCAAGGTTCCAATAAAATTCAGCCTGCTGTGATTGGTATTAATAGGGTTATCAAGAGTTTCCATGAATTTAACCTAACTTTTATCTAAACTTCAGTTTATTTCAATAGAAAAGAAAAATGGTCTGGATGTCACTTGGGCCCAAAGTCTTTGGGGCCATTTTAGTGTCCTTCCTTCACCCATTCAGAAGCACTTCTGCAGCTGGAATGGTCTTTCAGAAGCACTCAGTTCTTCTAGAAAGGAGATACTTAAAATATAATTTCCTCTCCCTCCCAGCCCTAACTCATACAGCCAGAAAGTCAGTTTGAAGGATTTTGGAGGACTCTGCTCTTGAACTCTCTGCACGGCCAGAAGGACAACCAGTGCATGTTGACTCAATGTGGCATTTGTCTGCAGGGCGTATGTACACGCACCCATCCCTGCCTCTGTTCACCACCAGTGCGTGGATCATTCCTCCCTCTTATGATCTCTTCCAGAGTACTCAGTACTATGACATGCGCTGGTCATGCGAGCACCTCATCATGGTGTGGATCAATGCTTTTGTCATGCTCACCACACAACTGCTGCCATCCAAATACTGTGATTTGCTACATAAATCAGCTGCTCACCTGGGCAAGTGGCAGAAGCTGGAACATGGATCCTACAGCAATGCTCCACAGCACATGTAAGTAGGTTAGAGGGTAAAACCATGTAACACTTTTCTACATGCTGCTGATCATGTTTATTTGCTTTGTATGTCATTCTTGTTCTTGGCTTTGAACATTGTTTAGTCTTTGTCTACATGGATGCTTATCATCATGCTAAGCTGAATACAGGGGCATTAACTCATTTCTACCACCATCCTTAGCCCCTTCTCAAATGTGTCCCACCTTTCAGCTGCCCAGTCACTCTAGAGTACATAATTTATGTCCCAAGCAGTACTTTAGAGTTCTCTTTCAGTCTGAACCTTTTGTCCAAATCCAAAGAGTCATGATATATTTTAAATTCTTTTTATAAGACTTTAAAATTTGTCTTCTCATCTTCATTGCCACAGCTAAGTATTGCTTGCCACTCATCTCACTTAAGATAGCTGGAATTTGCTTCTTTCATCTATTCTAAGTCATGCAGATTTGGTCTAGTAATTTTCTTTGCCTGTAATTTTTTTCAATTTTTTTTCTTTTCCTCCTAATCTCTCTGCTGTTTCCCTGCTTCTCCTGTACTTAACTGAAAACTGTCCCTTGCTGTGAGTTCTAAGTATCCTTCCATTGTGTACCCCTTATCATTCATTTCTCTGCATGGCCCTTATGATCCAAAATGCCTAGCTTTAGAACCCCTTTGTTCTCTCACTTCTGAGCCTGCCATACTACCTGTCTCTCAGATCTGGACCATCTTCATCTTCCTCCCTTTTATAATTTGAACATTTCACAAATTTCATCCCCAACCAGTTTTTTCCTAAATTGAGTGGGACAGATTGAGGTGACCTTCCCTTCCCCTCTCCCCCCCAGAGTTCTCCCTTCAATTATCTGCCTTGATGTCTGATACAGATTAGCACAGGCCTTCAAGCCCAGGAACTGAAAGAGATTGGGCCAGGCTGAAAAGAAACCCGACTGTGGGCAAAGGACAGATTTCAATAAAAATTGAAAATACAATCCACAGTACTAGTACTGTACATCTTCAGGCTACTGATGGCACATGGCCATGAGGTGTATCATCATTGTAATGCTGGTAAGTGTGAGCAAGACCGGCGGAACATTTTCTGAACTGGGAAAGCTTCAGGGTGCTAGAATATATATATTTATATTTTTTAAACATATCTAAACTGCTCTCCCAGTTCTTACCTTAGAAACTAACCTTTCCAAAATCAGGATGAGATTAATTGACTTCGTTTTTTGGGGTTATTTTTGTTTTTGTTTTTGTTTTTTGTTTTTGTTTTTGAAAAAAAAAAAAGAAGAAAAGAAAAGAATAAAAATCAAGCTTAACGTGAAGATCTCCATCCCTACCCCAAGTCCAAGAATGAAGCTTTTTCTTCCCTAACTTCATTTCCCTAGAGAAACCTCTGTTAAAATAAACCAAGAAAGCTGTAAAGAGAAAAGTCTTATGTGTCAGTACCTTGTGTGTCTCTGTGTTCTCCTGTATAGCTGCTCACATCTGTGAGGTATTTGAATTATGTGATAAGCAACCTGATCTTCTATAGCTTTGTGGGATGTAATTCTGCATTAAATGTCATGCTAGTTTGACAGTGTGTTAATTTCTCCTCCGCTCTTACTGCCATCAGCTTTCTTGTTTGCTCCCTCTATCATTTCCACCAGCAGACTGCGCAGTTGGCATGGAGATGACAATCTGCCTGCTTACACTCTGTTTTATGGCCCATAGATGCCTTACTGAAACATTTATGTCTTCTCATTCTCCTAAGCCTGTTAAGTCCTTCAGCACTTAGTTAACTATATCACTTTGCATTCTCTCTGTACTATATAACAGTGAAGTTACCATAACAGATCCTTTCTAACTCCTTCTAGTTTGACCATGGAATTACTATATTTTCAGAATTCAGGCAGATGAAGCCTTGAACCCTTAGTCTTTCCATAGACATATAACTGGGCTTGCCAGACACTGTCTTATCTATAGTTGTCAAATACTAACATTGCATTTCTTTCTCCCTTAGTTGGTCAGAAAATACAATATGGCCTCAAGGAGTGCTGGTGCGGCACAGCAGATGTTTATATAGAGCCATGGGGCCTTACAACGTGGCAGTGCCTTCAGACGTATCCCATGCCCGCTTTTATGCAAGTACCACCTACTTGTTTTCAAATATAAACTTAGAGGTGTTAGGAGGCCACTCTGTATATAAGCACCTCATGTAGTGTGTAACACATACTAGTAAATTAATATATGGTAATTGTTGCTATTACTATAAAATGACCCTGTCCTTTAGAAATGTCTTATGAAAGGCAGTTTGAAGGTCATATACCATTATTCCAGTTTTAATACTTTGGCATGTTTGTCTAGTTATGCTAGAATTTACTGAATCTAGTATTTCTTGAAAAATATACAATTATATGATTCCTTTTTCATCTTATAATTTTGTTTTGTAATGGTTTGGTTTAGTTGTGTCCTTAAGATATATAGTATTTGGGGGCTGGGCGCGGTGGCGCATGCCTGTAATCCCAGTGGCTCGGGAGGCAGAGGCAGGAGGATCGCAAGTTCGACACCAGAGGCAGTCTGCATAATTTAGCGAGACCCTGTCTCAAAAAGTAAAGAAATGGGCTGGGAGCATGGCTCAGTGGTCTAGCACTTGCAGAGCATGCAAGTGCGAGGCCCTGGGTTCAACCCCCAGTACCACACACAAAAAAAAAAAGAAGAAGAAGAAAAAAAAAGATATATTGTATTGGATCAGTGTATCTTTATGTGCTATTTATAGTAATAATTTTTTTGTATTGAATTTAAAACATAAAAGTTAAAAAGGGAAAAACCAGTAGACACCCATTAAATACAGCTTCTTTTACGTTTGAATTTAAGCTTTGGGCTGTGTTCTATTTGATCATTCAGTTATCTAGAAATCCTGGCTGTAGGAGTCAGATATATTTACTTATAAAAGAAAGGCCAAGTATAGGCACAATGACTTGTGCCTATAATCCCAGTGACTTAGGAGGTGAGTGCAGGAGGATCACAGGTTTGATACCAGAGGCAGCCTAGGTAACTTAGTGAGACTCTGTCTCAAGATAAAAACTAGAAAAGGGGGCTAGGGGTACAGCTCTGTGGTAGAGTGCTTGCAAAAGTATGCACGGCACCCAGGGCTCAGCCTTCTAGTACTGCAAAAAAGACAAAAAGGCCAGAAAAGAAAGGGCAGGGCAGTTGGGTTGCTGAAGGTTTAGCTCAGTTGATAGAGTGCTTATTTAGCATGCACTGAGGCCCCAGCTTCACTGCCTCCCCAAGAAAGGCCAGTTGGCTGACCAGTGAGAATAAGGGTGGGGGAGTGAATGCAGAGGACAATTCTTAGTAAAAATGTCCATTGTGCAGTGCATTACCTTTGAATGAAGATCATATTCTAAAAGAATTAGAGAACTTCTTTTGAGATATTTGTATCCCCTTCTCCCTGTGTTCTTTCTAGTTCCTTGTGAGGGTACATGGCCTTTCTGGTTCTGCAGGTGTTTGTTATTAAGGGATCATTTAGTTACATACTAGAAACTTTCATCAGGGCAGGACACTTGGAAATACCATGCTTTGGGGAAGAAAAGGCAGGTGAAACACCAGGAGGAACACGGGAAGAGTAAAAGGTTCTTGAATGAGGAAATTACAGCATTTCCTCTTTAACTCCAGTAAGACTGCAGTAGGATGAGGCATGTACTTAAGTCACAGCTATGTAAGCATTTAATTTCTCCATAGCATATTTATGTAATTCAGCCAGGTGAATTCTCTAGAGCTCAGTCATTCATTAATGACTTCTCTTGGTCCTTGCTGTCCCCTTAACCTATGATAACCAGATATTTTATTAGAATTTTCTGCTTGAAAAATAAGTATTTATTAGTGTAGGACAGCTAAAGAACCAAATGGAATCCATGGAAGAAAGATTAAGCAAGTTAACTAATTGCTGATTTTGCATGACCACATAGTCAACTCTGTTTCCTTAAGTGGTCCTAGGTCCTCCTGTATATAAATCATGTGGTCCACTCTTCTAACAGTGAATCGGGGCCCTTTCCTAGACTTCTGAATTAGATCTCTGGAGGACCCCAGGAATTTATGTTGTTCTTATGTGCTATCGAGTTGGGTCTGACTCATAGAGACCCTTTGTACAATAGACAAAACACTACCTGACAGTGTGCCATGCCTGGCAGTATTGTCAGTGCTTCTCTGCTATTCATAGAGTGTTTAGTGGCTGATTGTTTGGGAGTGGGCTGCCAGGTCCTTCTCCCAAGCCTATAGTACCTGGTATTCCCGGGCGGTCTCCTATGTAAGTACTAACCAGGCCTGACCCTGCTTAGCTTCTGGGCTATGACAAAATGGGATGCCAGGGTGGTAAGGCTGTAGACAGGAATTTATAGCATTTGCATATTTGGAAATGATTCTTAAACAAGTTAAAAGTAGAAAATATCATTTAAAATGTATCTATTACCAGTAGCTGTTAGACTTTAAAACTCATCCTTGCCTTGTGCCGTCAAGTCGGTATCTGACTCATAGCGACCCTCATAGGGTTTTCAATGGCTGACTGTTTCGGGATTGCCTTGGAAGTGGATTGCCAGGTCCTTCTCCCATTTTTGTGGTGCTAGGAATTGAACTCTGGTCCTCAGGGGGAAAAAAGAGACAGTAGAAGTATATAGTGTAGAGCATCAGTCAGTGGCCATGCTGGATAAACAGTATAAGAAAAAATTAAGAAGCTATTATAGCTACGCATGGTGGCATACACTTTTTTTGTTGTTTTTTGGGGGTGGTTTTCTGTGGTACTGGGGCTTGAACCCAGGACCTCACGCTTACATGCTTTGCAAGTGCTGGACCACTGAGCTGCACCCCCAGCCCATTTTTTTACTTTTTTGGGACAGGGTCTCGCTAAGTTATGCAGACTGCCTCTGATCTTGAACTTTCTATCCTCCTGCCTCCGCCTTCCGAGACGCTGGAATTACAGGCGTGTGCCACCGGGCTTTGGTGGCATACACTTGTAATCCCAGCATCCCAGCACTTGGGAGGTAGCAGCAGCAGAATTGTGAGTTTGAGGCCTGGGCTACATAGACTGTGTCTTGTCCCCTGCCCACCAAAAAAATAACACAAAAAAAACAACTATTGATATTTCAACTTATAATACTTCCTACATCCCCCAAACTTGTATAATATTGGAATTTATATTCGATCAACCCATTAAGTAAGCATGGTTTTTAAGTGGTTACATTTTTAAATAGTTATATAAGTACCTATATTGTATCTTCAGTTTTTGCCTCCTGAGTTACAAGGTCTATAATATTTCCCAAAGAAAAATCTTTATAGATAATATTATTTTGGGCATAATCCCTTTTCATGTTCCAGGGACATTGAAGTAAAATTTATTTCATTATTCATGATCAAAAGGGAAAAAGTTTAGATCTCTATAGCAAGAAATAGTATAATTGATATTCAATAAGCAGATCAATTCGTTATTGCATATGAGAACTTCTAAATATGAAATTATCTTGAAAAATGAATTGAGTAACAACTCAGTCTTCCTATGAGATAATGTTTTGTTTTTCCTTACAGTTCCTGTTTCATCGTCCATTAAGGCTGTTAAATCTGCTTATCCTTATTGAGGGCAGTGTTGTCTTCTACCAGCTCTATTCCTTGCTGCGATCGGAGAAGTGGAACCACACACTTTCCATGGCTCTCATCCTCTTCTGCAATTACTATGTTTTATTTAAGCTCCTCCGGGACAGAATAGTATTAGGCAGGGCGTACTCCTACCCGCTCAACAGTTACGAACTTAAGGCAAACTAAGCTGCCGCTCAACAATGAGGGAAAACTCAGATAAAAATATTTTCATACGTTCTATTTTTTTCTTGCGATTTTTATAAATATTTAAGATATTTTATATTTTGTATACTATTATGTTTTGAAAGTTGGGAAGGGTGAGGGATATTAAATGTATCCATAAATAAGGCGATGTGATCTTTCATGTGTTAGTATATTTGAATGATACATATTCGAGAGGTGTGCCTCTCCAGTAAAAGACTGATATGTTTGTATGGCTCTGGAATAACTTTCTTTGTGAGCACATCTCTTATATCACTTGACATAATACAGTTGTGTGTCTGCTTTCATTAGTCCTTCTCATTATCTTTAAGTTTTCAGCTGACCAGTAATTATTGATTCCAGCACTCAATCTTTCTCGACTCAGCTGGTTTACATTAGAATAGCTACAGCAAAGAGTAAGCTAAAGTCCTAGGTAGAGTTCTTTATTGCCCACTGGGAGGAAGCCTTTTTGGGATGGGATCTCAGCTGGTCTGTTCAACCTTGTGACATTTAAAGATACTCCCCCACACCCCCCCCAGTACTTGGGAGTTGAATCCAGGGCTTTGCACATACTTTGAAAGCACTCTACCACTGGGCTGCACCCCCGGCCCATTTTTTATTTTTATTTTGAGTCAGGGTCTTGCTAAATTATGCAGGCTGCCTCTGGCCTCGAATTTCCAACCTTCTGCCTCAACCTCCTGAGTCACTGGGATTACAATTGTTCTCTTCCATGCTTAGCTTAAAGTTCATTTTGAATAAGCTTCTCTCCTTAGGTTCAGGGTTTTGCTGTCACTTTTCCTATTCTTCTTTGGCTTCCAAAGATTTTCTTTTTACTCTTAGTTGTTTGAAATAATACTTTTCATGAAGGAGATGATATTGTAGCTAGGTCCATGGGAGAAAAGTAGTATAAATGCTATCTGGGGTATTAGAGTATGGGCAGATTGAAAATACCCAAGTAACTGGAAGAGTGGGCAGTTCCTCAACTGAACAGTCTTGGATGCAGTCTAGCAACAACCCATTCACAATGGCATTATGTTTAGAGTGATGAGGCAAAGTGAAATAAAAGAAATTACTGCTTTATCCTCAGAGAATTTGATCTATATCCAAAGTAGTGTTTTAAATTTCATATCCTAAGGCTGGGCATATAGCTCAGTGGTATCATGCTTGTCTAGTATGTGCAAAGCCTTGGGTTTGATCTCTAGCACCACAAAAGAAAAAAAAAGTAAATAAAATTCACACTCCAGAACCTTCATGTTTGTGAGCATTAACCCTTTAAGATTTTACCTCCTATACTCTTGAGAGGTAATGTACTTAGTCCATTGATGTTGTCACTACTAAACTATTGAGGCCTTGTCTTGGAGAATCTAAAATATATTGTCATGTTTTCTGTGCTGGGTTTAGTTTTCTACATTGTGAACCTTCTCCCCTCCCCCACACACCTGCCCCCAGTACTGGAGGGTTGAACCCAGGGCCTTGCAGCATTCTAGGTAGGTGCTGTACATTGAGCTGCGCCCCGGCCCCATTTTTATTTTGAGACAGTCTTGCTAATTTGTGCAGGCTGCTTCTGGTCTCAAACTTGTAATTCTCCTGTCTTAGCCCCCCCAAGTTGCTGGGGTGTGCCATGATGCTTAACAAAGCTTTTGATGGTACAAAATGTGACTTGCAAAGTAAAAAGACTAATCACGTAGTTCATAAACTGACTCTGAAAAATAGTTTTTGCAGAAGAGTTCTCAAAAGATGTTCAGCAAAGGAAACAAGTCTAAGGAATATGAATTGTATATAGCTACCAATTTTCATATTTAAGCTAACCATGGCTTCCTCAAATATTTTGATGTGTATACTCTCCATCTTCCTGCCATTCTGTAGCTCTGGCTGGCCTGGAACTCGCTATGTGGACCAGGCTGGCTTCATACTTGGGTTGATCTTCCTGCCTCAGCCTCCTTAGTGCTGAGATTACAGGCATATGCCACCATACCTGGCTCACTGATGTGTATATTTCTTTTAAAAGATAAATTTTTTTACAGTCAACATTATCTAACAAAGATACCACCAGGTCCTATATAGGCATTGGGGTGTAGTAGTGAATAAAGTACAGTCTCTCTCCTCACAGAGCTTATAATGTAAGGGCAGGTAGTGCAGATTGTGCAATAAATAAGTTTATATACAGTGTTTCCTGTTGTTGGGTGAGGTTGAGTCAGATCTGACTCTGACCCTAAGTACAGCAGAATGAAACACTCCCCAACACTGTGCTATTATGCACACAATCTTTTTATGTTTGCGCCAAATGTTGCAGTCACTGTGTTTCTTCTCATTTTGAGAAACATCAGCAAAAGGATGTCCTAGGGACTTTACATCAGTCTCATCATTAAGATCGATTCTACTTTGAGGAGGCAACTCTTCTCCAGTTGCTTCTTGAATGCCTTCCTAGGGATGGGGGCTCATTTTCTGGCACTATGTTTGACAGTGCTTCTCTGCTATTCCTAGTTTTCTAGTAGTAGTGGTAAGTGCAGTAAAGAGAAAATACATCAGGGCAAGGAAATAGAAAGTGGTAGAAATGGCACTGCTAGAAGTCATCTTTGAGGAGGTGATTTTTGAGCAATGGTCAGACAAAGCAAGACAGTCATATAAAGAGCTTTGATGAGAATTCCATGTTATAATAGCAACAAGGGCAGTGGCCTGGGGGGGGGGGAACAAGTTGGTATCTTGGAACAGTAGCAAGAAAACCAGTATATTAGGTTGGTTGCTATTTATAATGGTTTAGCCTATGTGGTGATCTTTGAGGTGAAGGAAGAAGGGCAGGAAGCAGCCATCTCAGTGCTTTCCTTAGGGTCTTAAAGATATGCTTCTTTCGGCTAATAATGAAATCATTTGACAGCTGAGAAAAATGAGTGGTGGGAACACAGAAATATCCAATCAAAAAGGCCCCAATTTAGCCACCATGGTGGCTCGGGCCTGTAATCCCAGCTGTTGGGAGGTTGAGGCATGAAGATTGTTGTGTTTAAGGCCAGGCTGAGCTACATGGCCAAAACAAAAACAACAATCCCAGTTGGCTCTAGCATACAAAAGTAGCCCAGATAACTAATTAGAGAAAACAGACTAGGGTGATAAATGTGATTCCCCTATTCTGCCATGACCTGTCTTGACCAAATCCTAAAGAAGTAGCATACGAGGATCAGATGCCAGGCTGGCTGAATGAGAAATAATTGTGGGCATGATGGCACATGCCTGTAATCCCAGCGATTCAGGAGGCAGAAGCAGGATGATCACAAGTTTGAGACTAGAGGAAGTCTGCATAATTTAATGAGATCCTGTCTCAAAAACTAAAAAAGTGGGCTGGGGGTGCAGCTCAGTGGTACAGTACTTGCAAAACATGCAAGCACGAGGCCTGCACCACAAAAAAAAAAAAAAAAAGGCTTATAGAAGTACAAAGTCTTCCCTGCTCTTACCTGCCAAAGCAGCAGCATCAAGGGGATGAAAACCCTTCAACATGCTCCTTCCCATTCCAGCTGTAGGTGTCACTTTGATGGGATAGAACAACCACTTGTAACCTAGGTATCTTGATACATGCCACGTGAGAGAAAGGGCACCAACTTTCTTTAGTGGTAGGAAATGCATACCAACTAAAGAATGCTCCCCCCTCCCCATTTTGTTGTAATCAAATGTTGGGAAATTATAAGATGTATGGAAAGGAAGGTATAGCAAATGATGAGTTGGGTGAACTTGGGATCCTAGAAAAGGGAAGATGCTCTCCCTGTTGTCTAGGTGGCCCAAGGTGGTCAGATATCTTGGGAGTAGAAGGTAGGTCACAAGAGTGTAAAAGAAATATTCCTCAGTATCCTATTTGCTCTGTTTCTGTTTATACCCTAAATGCTTTTCCCTTCCCTCTACCCATCACCTCCACCACTGTTGAGTCTCCCCGCTCTTCTGTCTACTGGGCAGTTACATATCAGACACTGTTAGGTGCCAGACAGTGGTGTTCAAAGTTCATTAATAGAAGGCAGACAAGGTAATCAGTTGTCACAAAGGGTGTTCAATAATAGACATGTGTACAAGATACAGTGGTGATACAGAACAGGGAGTGACTGCCTCACTGGAAGGATGGCTCGTGTGGTAAGGACAGGATATACAGAGATCTAAGGGGTGGACTTGAACTAGGTATTTAAATAACTGGTTCAATAATGCTAGAGAACTAGGTGAGATTACAGAAGGACTTGAATTCTGCATTAAGGAGTTTGGATTTTTGTTATTTTGTAGGCCACAGGTTCTCAACGGAGTGATCCCTGGCACTGCCTCGGATCTGCTAAGATTCTTGAGAGGGAAGCCCATTCATACACACTCCTCACAGGCACTCCAAGTGATTCTTAAGCAGACAGAAGTCTGGGGACTTTTATAGCCAGAATATACCTAGTGAAAGATGATAAGATGAGGAATAACTTCAGACTTATGATCCAAAGGATTCTCAGATCAAGGGTTCTCCAAATGTAATCTGCAGACCAGTACTGCACCAGCATCACCTAGCTGGGAACTTAATAGAAATGGAAAATTTCAAACCCTCCCCAAACCTAAACTCTGGGTAGAGCACAGGCAGTCTTGAATAAGCTCTCCAGGGGATTTTGAGGCATGCTAGAATTTGAAACCATCATCCTTAGATGACTGGCAGCAGTGTGTAGGACAGATCTGGAGAATGGGGAATGCCTCGGAGACTTAAGGTGGGGACCAGTTGGCCATTGAAAAGTCCATGTACAAGAAAACAGGGATGAGGATGGGTCACCAGTATGTGGGTGGTAGAAGCAGCCATGGAACTGAATAAAATAGCCTCTGGAAAGGATGTGGGATGAAAAGAAAAGGAAGGACAGAATTCTGGTGAGTAACAACATGTAAAGGTAGAGGAAGAGGAAGCTTGCAATTGAACAAGACTAAGTAGATGGGCAAGAAAGGTGAAAAGCTTCAAGAAAAAAATGATCAACAGTCTCAAGAGGGAAGTCAAGAGAATGAGAACTGACTTTTGGATTTGGTTATTGGATTATTGGTCAGTGAAGGAAGAAGTGAGGGTGGAGATCAGATTGCAGTTGGTCAGGAAGAGTGAATTGGAACAAAGTACAAAGTGAACATTGAGGACCCTTCCTAGAACCTGGACACAACAATGTGGTGAAGGTGAGCAGAGTGAGGAAGACTTCTTTAAGGTAGGAGAGACAGTATATTTTTATGCTGAGGGATAAAAGCAAAGAACGCAAGGTAGAATATATAGGAGAGGATGGTGGTTGGGGGTGAGGGGAGACTTGAGAAGACAGGAGCCTTGGGAAGAGGGACACTTGTCTCAACTAGAAGGGAGGTTAGGTGCATAAATATATGGGCATGGGAAATTACAGTGAGAAGCTGAAGAAAGACTGATATGAACTTGTAAAGCAAGAAGCAATTTTCCTTTAGAAGGAGAGAATCACATAGGAGAGGGTTAAGAATAATGGAACAGCTATTGTGGACTTAAGGGGTGGGGCCACTCCTGAGGAGGACCATAAATATCTAATAGCTCTCATACCATGTTATTTTTACTTTCTCTGTTCTAACCCATAGACATGGTAAAGTGCAGAGAAGATGGGTGGTAAGAGTCCTGGTCCTAGGTGGGAGGTTTGCCAAGCAGGTGTGGCAGAAGGACTGCTGCTGGTTCAGGGAGCTAATGGTCCTGTCAGGAATAATTGAGATGATGTATCTTGAGGTCTAAGGCTGAGGAAGAGAGCCAGTTGCTGTGGTATATGCCTGTGATCCCAGCACTCCAGGCTGAGGCAGGAGGATCCTAAGTTCAAGACCAACCTGGCCTACATAGCAAGTTCAAGGACAGCCTGGACTACAGAGTGAGAACTTGTCTAGACAAAAAAAAAAAAAAAAAAAAAAAAAAAAGCTAAGTAAGTTTGAAATCTGGTAGAACTGCTACCACAGTGGGGATAGGCCAGGCATTGGTGATTTTATGCAAAAAGGAGTAAAGTAGCAAGTATAGACGATTCAGATAAAAATGGGAATTTAAGATCACAGAATTCTGGGCTGTGAAATAGCCTGATGTATAACCCTAAAAGCAAATGGTCAAAACTGAGTAAAGGCAAAAATCTGTAGACAGAGGTATTCGGGGGTTTTGTTTGTTACATGATCTCACTGTGTAGTCCAGGCTGGCCTGGCACTCACTGACCAGGCTGTCCTCGAACTTGTGTCTATCCTCTTGCCTCAGCCTCTCAAATGCTGGGATTATAGGCATATGCCACCACATCTGGCTTGGTATTGTGTATTTTTTTCCTTCAAAACAATAAAGTTACACAGGATGATGGTGGGATAAAACCTAGAAGGAAATGGAGCCTGGTACCAAAGACTGGGAAACCTGGGACATTGACTATATCATGGCCACAAATAACAACTAGATACATAAATTGTAGTGAGGGATTTTTTTTTTTTATGAGAAGGGAAAAAGCAGTGATGCAGAAGCAGAAGTGAGAAAGTGGGAGAATGTTTTCTGACCTTTTGTAAAAGTCAGTGTAATACAGGAGAATGCAGCCTTTTTGTGTAGGGAAAGAAGTGTTCTCATGGAGTTTTACTGAAGTTCAAGAATGGCAACAACATTCAGTGAATAGAGTAGGTTCTATGATCTCCCTGCACCCAAAATCTCACCATTTTTTGAGAAAATATGTGCCAGGATAGCAAACATTTGCTTTCCCTGGTCCCCACCAAAACATTGTTAACATCATCACTCAAAAAGAATAGTCCTCCTTGACTGATTTAAGTAATAGGGAAATTGAGTTCACGTCTTTGCAGTGGAACGACATGACTCCTTAAGCCATAGAGTTGGAAGAAACAGTAGCTTTTTTTCCTCCTCATTTTCCATTACAACCTATACTGGGAATTTCAGTGAAATGATTGTGTGATTGCAACAGAGAGTGAAGTTGCAAACCCTTGACAATTATTAAGGTGAAAAATAGCAAAAACAAGAAAAATTTACTAAAGCAAATCAGCAGGACTTTTGCTGTAGGACCAGACCTTGAAGTAACAAAAAATGACATAAGATAGAATAAAGTAGAACAGCAAGTCTGATGTATATAATTTACTTTTCTGATAATTGATTTTGGTGACCCCATGTCTTCCTCTCGCTCATAGTTCCATCATAAGCATTATATTTTATATCATTTATTAGGTACATATTTAAAGCATAACAATCTTAATTACACTTAAATGTCTCCATGGAGAGGTTTAATAATTATACTTTTTCAATGAATAGAAAAACATGTTGATTATATCTTTGGAAACATTTGCAGAGTTCAAAAAACAGATGCAATCATGTGGCATCCTTATAAATGCTTTCAAAAAAGTGCTTTACTTTTCAGGATTATAAGCTGGAAAGTACAATGGCATTAAGTTAATGCAAAGCATCATGGTTTATCCAGTAAATACATGCCTGTAGAGTTCCTGGGCTTCTTGTGTTAGCTGTGTCCTCCTTCACCCTCAGAGACAAGTAATCCCCACACTGCTCATGAATCTCAAAGTTACTAAGTGATCTACTGTGTGCTAGTCAATCTGTGTGGCTTCCAGTTTTATACTAAATGGTGCTGACCTCTGGAATCTCACTTCTACTATCTCCTGCTCCTCTCTGTTCTTGGAAAGGTTTTGGCTCCCCCTTCTCGCCTTTTTTGCTAGGAAAGGTCTTGGTAAATGTGGACACATTTTGGGCTCACCTTTCTACTAGAAGTGCCTAAAATCATTCTTCTAGCAGTATCTAAACCCTAAAATTTGGGTTGTCATCAGGTGGGACCATGTCATAGAATGTGGTCCTAATCAATCATGGTGGAAATTGAACCTCCCTAGAACTGCTCCCACTCCAATTCCGGACAGATGAATCTTACATTCCCCAGGACCTCTAAAGGCAGGAACAAAAAGCCTGGTAGACAAATGACTGTCCCACTGAATTTGAGTCAGATGTGATTATGATGTGCTAAACACTCCACATGGTGTGAGCAGTTTATCTTGGGCTTATGTGTTTGGCAGCAGCAGGAGTTAACTCTGTGGTGACAGAAGTCTCCAAAATTCCTTCCTAGGGAGTATGGAATGCTGATCCCACCTGGCCCTTTTGCAGAACTTCATAACCAAGCCAACCAGGACCATGCAAAATATTAGAACTACTTATTCTTAGTTGTTTGCCTCTCTAATTTTTAAAATTGAAGCAAAGTTCTTAAAAAACTGAGTGTTTCACTGGTACATTCTGTTGGATTTGTAATTGTGTTTATTTAAATCACAAGGGCATTTGAATATTGTTAACAATCCTATTAAAAGATGCTAGTTGCTACATTTTTTTCCCTTTCTACTTACCTTTATTTGATAACTAATTGTTCTCAACTTTTTTCCTGGTTGTTTCATTTGCTCCCATTCCTCTCCTTTTTTCATTAGATGCCTCAAAAATTTAGGAGTACTAAGGTACACAGCCTGCAGCTGTGCCACCATGGCGACCGATCCCATCAGATTTGGGAGCTAAGGAGGATTGGCCTGGTTAGTCCTTTAATGGGAGACCATCTGGGAACACCAGGTACTGCAGGCTAGGGAGAAGGACCTGGCAGCCCACTCCCGAAACAATCAGTCATTGAAAACATTATGAATAACAGAAAAGCACTGATGATAGTGCCAGGGAGGGCACAGTGTTGGGTAGTGTTTTATCTGTTGTACATAGGGTCACTATGAGTTGGTCCCGACTCAACAGCACTTAACAACAACAACAAAGGTACTCAGTGCACTGTTACTAAGCTCTTAATAAACATTTGTTGAAGATGATGGTATTTATATTTTTAGTGTAATCAAGTTTTGACTTGGACAATATTTCAAATTTTAGGGCTTAGTCTAATAGTCATTATGTTCCAGTGAAACAGAAAAGAAAACCCAAATACCTTCTACCTGGTCCATTTTGGAAAAAAAAAATTGGCATGGGAGGGCCATTTGTAAAGAAGTATGGGTTGTTTTCTTAGGTTACCATTAACACTGAAAGAAAAAAAGTACTACATGTGTGCATGTCACTTCAAATTCAGCATTTGAAAACAGCCACCCATGTTGGCCAGAAGAGTTTGATACTGCAGCCATTTCTAGGGCATCAGACAGATGCTCCTGAAGACACTGGCACTTGTTCTGCCCTTCCCAGAATGGAAGCAGGTATTCTGATCACCACCCCTACCCAGCCATTCTTAGCAGGTCTATTTTTCAGAGCCCCAAGTGGTAACAAAATTGGTAATCTTGGGGCATGTTAGGGAACAATTTTGGAGAAAAATGTTTTGTTTTTTTTTTTTTTGGTGGGGGGGTTTCGAACCAGGGCTTCGTGCCTAACTTTGCAAGTGCTCTACCTCTGAGCCATACCTCCAGCCCCTTTTTAGTCTTTCTCTTGAGACAGGGCCTTGTTACAAAGGCTGCCTCTGGCCTCAAACTTGTGATCCTCCTGCCTCTACCTCCTGAGTCACTGGAATTACAGGCATATATCACCTCGCCCAGCAAAAATTATAAGTTTTCTTTGCCATCGAAAGAAACATCATTAGCACCTGGCTAACTGAGCCCCCGAGAAGTTTACGATGTTTGTGATGGTTGACAGGCTATGAGAATGTTAAGAAGCCCACACTTGAGCAGCAGGACATGGAGAAGGTGAGGTAGCTTCCACGCCCTTCTGGAACTGACTGGCTAGGAAAGCTTGGAGTAGGGAATATTCCAGACATCTGTCAGTAGATTGCATGGTGACACCCACAGACCACACTCCTGAAGGTCATGCCATAAATGAAAGGTAGTCTAAAGGAACATGGCAGCCATTTTATAAACACACATAGGCTCTTCAACCCTCAGACTTGAACTCTTTTGTTAAAATGTAAATGTGGCTTCTCAGTCTATCCCTCGATAAAAATATATTCTACAAGTACTACAAACAAAAATTTAAAACAATAATAGTTTAAATATTGCATTACTTGGCTCAGAGTTCTAATGGTGAAGCAAAGTGCTTTTCTTTCCTTGTCTCACATTCTAACTGGAACATGGTCCTTATCAAAGCATGGATACCAAGAGTATACTGAGGCTGACATAAAACTTATCTGCCACAGGTTCTGATAAGGTGGGAATGTGCTTTTCAAATCGCTGGAACATGGCCTTTCTCATCTTTCATCACTGTATTTTCTTCACTTTGCTTGTCTAGGGGAAAAATGCTATGCTCTACGATCTTTCTTAAGGGTTGACATCTCATTGGTCATTGGTCCAATGTTTGCTAACCCAGTAAGAAAACAAAAACACTCACCAAAATCCTATTAACTGCCCTCCTTGCTCACTTATCTCAATGCTCTCTGAAGGCAGAACTCAGCTGACTTACCAGTTACCCTTGCCACAGACACTGGCTTAAAAGGTATAGGACAAGATTTAAAAACCGTAAGGCTTATAAGGGAAGGAAGAAAGGAGGGGAAGAGATTTGTGGCAGGGCATCAGCTTCCAATTTTACATTGGAGGAGGTGACTTCAGCTTAGCTCTCGCCTAGTCCTGCACCAGCCTTGGTTGTGAGGTCTGCCCAGAGGTGCTGCTAGCCCTTAGAGAAATTTCTGCAATGGCTGAGCTTCTGGACAGAGTTCAGCCAGGCTTGAACCTGAGGAAAGGTACCCTGTGAATCCTTTTGGGGAGAAGCACCAAAAATCTGCCAGCAGGTATATTCATTCTCCTTCCTCTTTCCATCTGAAAAGGAAAGAATCACTGGAAGTCCCAAATAAATGAAAGAAAGTCAGATTGATTTATTGCTTCTGCTTGTATCCAGACAGGACAAATTTGAGTGCCTGAGGTGGGTGGTGAATAAGAGGAATTATGGAAGGAAGAGAGTTGCCTCAAATCTGATCTTGAGCAATGGAGGGAGGGAAGAAGGAAAGGAGCCACTGGCTAAAATGCAATACCTTTTTGTGGAGGGTGGTTCCCAGAGAGTGGTAGTGCTGACCACTCTGCATCCCTCCCTGTCCTGCTGGGCCCAGCCTAGTATGGAAGAAGAGTGAAGCTGAGCTAGGTGAATTTGCTGCTAATGCCCCACTAATTCATGCGCAACAAGTTCTCGGTGTAGTTGTGCCTTTGTGTGAGGCTTTTCTCTGTGATGACATCCGGTGCTTAGACTCTGCTGTTAAGAAAGCTAATACCTTCCCCTCACTACTGAATATCTTCATGAAGATTCAATACAGTTCCTTCAGGTAATCATCAGCTCAGCCTCCACTCTGCCCAGCTACTGGATTTATAAATCAGAATTCAGTATGGTGGCAGGGGGAGTCTCAAGTTAATGAAAGGCAGAGCTAGAAAGTCTTCAAGAATGGTGCCGGTCATACCTTTTGCCCTTGGGCACAGATTCTGACTTTCTGTGCTGGTATATGGATGGGGTTGTCTTGGACCTGTCTGTAGGGATTCCAGGCAAAGGGCATGGGTAAGTTCACCCACTTGGATACCTAAGTGCACGTTAGTTTGCATTTCCAAATCTATTTTGCATAGTACACTTTTACAAAGCTTATTAGAAAACTGGTCTAAAAAACACATGCTTTAAAGAGTGTTAAGAATGCATGAAGTAAAGAGGAGGCCTTCAAATCTGAACAGCAATGTTTTCTGACACAAAGCATTTTTTTTTTCTTTCAAAGGGCATTATCACAGCCAGATCTCAACAGTAATAGATAACGGTCATAGGAGGTTAATGCAACTCAAAAACAAGCCCCAATTTTCACTGGAGGCAAGCATTCCAACCTCTTCCTTTACCTAACAATTCGCACTTGTCTAAATTTCACCTTTTTGGTCCCACCTTTGACCAGTCTTCTGGCAAATGGACTAATTAATGAATGGTCAAAGGCTGAAAACAAACAAACAAACAAAAAAAGCCAGAGGCCAAAATAAGCCCACACTTAGATAACCTATGCCTATAAGATGGCAAGTTGGCCCTGTAATAACTTCCAGATGAATCATGACATTTTTTCAGACACCAGCAGGTAAACTGGTATCATTCTATTTGCCTCCCACTTCTTCCATCCAGGATCACCGATCTCCGCTGGGGCTGGTAGAAACAGCTGGTTGAGGTTTCTAGTCTTTGGCCATTTTTAGGGATGGTCATTTTATTCCTAAGTGTAACCCCTTCCGGTGTGACCCAGGTGTTTTCTGCCAATTCCCCACAGAGAAGGCCAGGGGAAACTGTCTGAGTGGGACTTCTGATAGGGGACAGCAGGACCTTGGAATCTGTTCCTGTGGATGAGGGGGGCAGGTGGTCCATGATGGGGAAAGGAGGACTGAATAAGATTAGGCTCTGAGGTCTTCCTGGCCTTGACCTGTGGAAAGACTTAGGCCCCCCAGATGGTCGCTCTATTTTTGAAGAAAGGTTGTCTCCAGATGGCTCTGTCTCTGATGTGCGCTTTCTGCATTGTGCTATTGCGTCCTGGGTGGACAGCAGGTTAGACAAGCCAGGTTCTGGAGAAAGGGCAGGTCCCTCACACATGCAGGAAGCAGTGACATCCATCCATGGATACTTAAAGGCTCTTGTATCTTGCATTGGTTTCTCTTCCTCTGGGCTTTCCAGAGAGGAGGGAGAATCATCTTTGGCAGGTTTCTGAGAGATCCCACTGGGGGAGCCAGGCTCCTCTTGGTTCCTCTCCAGAGGCTGAGTCCCATTCTCCCCCGAGCTCTGAGAGGGCAGGGGCTGGGGGATCTGTGTGTACTGAATCTTGGGTGGGATCACTGGGACTGCCCTGGCCTGACACATTTTGACCATGAAGGAGGTTCTCACAGCTGACACACTCACAGGGGCTGAGTTACGGCGACCGGTGAGGGCATGAGCGACAATGTCTAGGTCCCGGGTGTCCTCAGAGTATGCCTGCCAGGGGTCACCTTTGCAGTGGGATGAGGCCATCCAGGTGATCTTGGGGTCTCCTGGCTCAGAGAGCTGCATTCCAGGTGAACTAACGGAGGCTCCATTCTCAAGCCGGAAGAGGTCAGCAATGGGAATGGCAGAGTCCAAGTTGAGAGAAGAAGGTCTGTTTTTCCCTTTCAAGGGCCCCCACTCTGTGTTCTTCAGCTGTGACCTTGGAGGATGCTCTCCGGGCGAGGTGCCGTCCTGGATACTAGGTGAACTCTCCTTGCTGCTCTCGGGCCCAGGAACACCACCTTGCTTAATCTGTGGGTTTCTGTGCCTCGGTTGTGCTCCCAGCTCCTTTCCCTCTGTTGGGGTGATGGGGCTGGTTTCTGCTGGTTTGGGTTGCACACCACCTGGTCCCTTCTGGGTGGGAAGAGCCTCTGTCCCTTTCAAGTCGGAAAACTCTTGGAAGGACCTGGAGGCTTTCTCATCCCATTCAGGAATTTCTCTCCTCGCTGCCAGGGGCTGCAAAGAGTTAGAATTCTGTGTGTCAAGATTGGCGCAGCTGCTGGAGGAGGGAACCTCCGGCGGCCACTCACTCTTAACAGTGGTTTTGCTATCCAGTGAATGGCTCTGGCGGAGGCTGGGCCTGTGGCAAAGCCTCCTCTCCAATCGGCGGCCCTGGGACCCCTGCACCTGGGTCGCCTGCACTTCTTTCAGGGTGGGAGAGTGCAGGGGACTCGTCACCCACTGGGGCTCCTCCCAAGGCTCTACCATCTCCAGGCCATGCTGAGCCACGTCTGTCACAGTGTCGTCTTCGTCACAGTCCGAAGGCTCCTGTACTGAAGGGGCTACATCCTCCTCTCCTCCTGGAGAGATCTCAATCTCCTTTGTTGGGTGTGGAAAACCAGGATCTTTGCCCTCGGCAGCAGCATTCTTTGGATTGTGCTTTTCATTTTGTCCCGGAGAGGCCTGGTCTCCCTGACAGGAACTAGGGACCCCGGGGCTGTCTTTGGACTTCAGCTGCTCTTTATAGGGATTTGTCCTCAAATTCCTAGGCGGATCTTCTCTCTCAGGGCCACCCTTTGACAGCATGACTCCAGGTGCCTCCTCCAGAGTAGGTGGAGGGGGCGGAGCAGGAGGGACTGAAGGAGTGGGATTCCCTGGGCCTCCAGCCTCCGCCCTTGCTGGTAGAAACTGCTTCTCAAACGCTACTATTCCCAGAGGTGCCGGGCTGACACCGTCTGGGCTCAGGCTCGGTTCAGGCTCCAGTGTTTGGAGGCTGCTGGTTGGCTCCAGCTTCTCTGTATTGGCTGCCGTGGCAGCCGCCTGTGTGCTCTGATTGGTTGAGTCCCTAGTCCACAACTGCTGAGGGACGCAGCCATAAATTGAGCTCCCCAGAGGCTCTGGGGGAGGTAAAGGTGCTTTACTTGACTCAAGGATTGGCTGAACTGGGCTAATTTTTTGAGCGGGTGGTGGCAATGAGGGGAGCTCCTCTTCAGATTCAATAATTTTCAGCTCCTGTTGAATCTCGGGCCAGATCAGGATATTAGCGAGATCATCTTCATCCTGAAAAACATCAAGAAGCTGATCACCTTGGGGCCAAGGATGCTGGGTGCTGACGTCCGCCCCGTTTGGAATGAGCGAAGGGACAGGAGGGGTGCCAGCCTGTGTAACCAGCAAATAAAGGACACAGTGTCAGTAGTAACTGGATGCTTGAGTGTTTACCATGTGCAAAAAATACTTTGTGTTTTCTTACTTTTCTCAACACCCTAGGAGATAAACACTAGGTTTAAATAGATTAAACAATTTGCCTAAATCATACAACGGCAGGCCAGGATTGAAATCCAGCCACGTCTACATAGAATATAAGTGCTTCATCCCTGTGCACTGTCACCTTATAGGATGAACAAAAACCCTCATTTAACCTTAGGATTACTAGATAGCACATAAGAATGAAATACCCCTAGTGGAATGGAAATGTTAACTCATACCCTGACACCTGCCTTTCAAATAAATAAGTTCTTTTTGCTTATTGCTGAAGGAATACATATTCCACAGGGAAATTTCTAAAAGTACAGATTAAAACAAAGGCAAATGCAAAAACAGCAAAATCTTATATTCCTACTCCCCACGATACCCACTGTTAACATGACAGGGGGTTCTTTTCTGTGGCTGCTGAACTGCCTCCTGCTCCCTCGTTTGCTGCCCTCATCTCCCCTTAGTCCAGTTTCCTTTTGTCCTTCTCTCACCTGCTCCTTTTCCTTACAGAGACCCAAAGCCAAGAAAAGCAGGGAGGAGGCCTGGCCAGGGCCAGGGCAACAGATTTCATTTGGTTCCTTTTGTTTCTTGTCTCAAGGCCTGATTTGTTCCCAGGAGAGGCATCTCCATCCTGCAGGGTGCAGGGCCTCCTGAGAAATCTGATCACTGTGAATTCTCATTACATTTCACCTGGCTCACATCACATCCTGTTTCATATTCCAGTTGCTTTTTATGCTTGTTTTATTCTCAATGGACTGTGAATTCCTCGAGGTCAGGGACTGTGTTTATTCATCTTTGATTCCTCAATGCCAAATGGTGCCTGGTATACTATGAGTAGTTGCTCAATAAAGCTTCTGTTGAATTGAAGTGGATTTACTGGTCTGTCTATCTTTCCCTCTCTCTCTCTCCCCCCCCCCCCGCCGCCCCCCCAGCCTTCTTTGTCCCTCTCTCCCTCCCTCCCTCTCATTCTTTTTTATGGTACTGGGGGCACTGAACCCAGGGCCTCACATTTTCTTTGCAAGTGCTCTGCCACTGAGCTGTGTCCCCATGCCTTCTCCCTTCTCCCCGCAACCCCTTTGTAAAATTTTTTTCTAAAAAATTGAGACAGAGTCTCTCCAAGTTACGCAGGAGGTGTCTGGGCTTGAATCTGTGATCTCCCTGAGTTACTGAGATTACAGGCATGCGCCAGCACACCTGGCTTGTTTTCTCTTTCTTTTCTCTTTTCTTTCTGTACTGGGGGTTGAATCCAGGGCCTTCTACATGTTAGGCAAGTGCTCTATCACTGAGCTGCACTTACAACTCATTTTTAATTTTTTTTACTTTGAGACAGGGTCTGACTAAGTTGCACAGGCTGCCTCTGGTCTCAAAACTGAGATCCTTCTGACTCAGTCTCCTGAGGCGTGGGGGTTACAGGTGTGTGCTATGTTGCCAAGCTCCTTTGTTTTGAGTTTTTTCTTTAGGCTAACTTTTCAGGATTACTTGGCTTAAAGTAATCAAATTGTACTGCGCTGCCTTTGTTTGTGTACAGTTCTATTTTGCCTACTAGCCTGGGCAAGAAAGCGTTTTTCTTGTCTCTTAGCACCTACATTAATTGGTCTCTTACTACAAAATCAATTTAGGTGAATAAATGAGCCTCCAAACTCCCCTCCACTTTGCCTTCTGCCATCTCAGCACATGCACCATGTTGCCACTTTTTACCCAGACTAGAGACTTAGGAGGCATCTTTGACTTGTCTCTTCTTCCTGACTCCGTATCTACTATTCCACCAAGTCCTCTTCATTCTACCTCCTAAATAGCTTTTGAATCCTTCCACTTCTATCCTCACAGCCCTCATCCTAATCAAAGCCACCATCTTTCCTCACCTGGTTTGCCACATACTAGCCTCCTAACTGGCATCTTTGCCTTCTCTCTTGCCCTTCTCCAAGCCATAGAATACAGTGCTCCTTTAAGGACAAAATTCCAAACACATCATATGCTTTTCCATTGCCCTGAGGTTGCTTCCCAAACCCTTCCATGCAGATCTGCCTGACTTGGTTCCTGTTTCCACCTGAACCTCAATTTCTCCAGCCCAGCCATCCTGGCCTTGTTTCCATTCCCTGAATATTTCAGGCTCCCCCCACCTCAGGTTCACGGCACATCTTGTTCTTTCTGCCTGGAAGTCTCTCCCTTCCTACCACATCCTCTACTCCTTTCCTCTAGCGAGGTTCTCAACCTAAACAGCTACTCTTCAGAGAAGCCCTGACTGACACTTGGTCAGCTCCTCCTGTTATATGCTCCCACCCCACTACTTCAATGACCTTTCCCTGTAAGGATGTTGGACCCAAGACTGGTGACAGTCTTCTTCACTGCTCCTAGTGCTCAGCAGAGTGCCTTGCACAAAGCTGGGGGCTTAGTAAATGTTTTAAATATATACTTTACTTCTTCCCTTGAACCCACCCTAGTTCTTCCATTAAAAACTTTATCTGCTTCTCAAAGCAATGCCATCCATCCTTGGGCCTCTCCATGAGCATTAATTCCCATAAGGAATCTCTGTATCCTTCCCCTTTAGCCCAGCCAAACACATCTTATAGGAACTCTCCCCCACCCTCCTGAGGCCACATGGCACTCCGGCTCAGCCCAAGCTCCCAATACATAGGCCTCTTATCCATGTCTTGGAAACAATTTAAAAGGCAATGGTCCTCCTTTTCCCCTTGGGCAAACTCCTCTGGTCACAGAGCTGCCTCTGAAATGCAAGACTCCTCCCTGGGTGTCCCCAGCAAACCTCAAACTTCCTTATGTAAAGACATTTCATAAAAACCTTCTTGAAAAATTCCACCTCTAAAGTGTTCTTTCAGCTTTGGCCTTGAATTTTAACTTCTCCAGAAGCCAAAGAGGGAAGGGGTGGGCCCTAGACATCTCTCAGATTTTAGAAAAAGACATCCAGGATGTCGGGAAGAAGAGGGCTGGGCCTTGTAAACTATCATTATATTTGGAACTGGGATAGGAGAAGCAGATTTGTGTTGCTTCAGGGACTGAATGTCATTACATCCCAAAGACAAGTCACTGGTTTATGGTGACCCCAGGTTGGACATATTTAGAGTTGAGTCTGTCTTAGGGAACCTGAGCTGGATGCTTCTGTCTTCCACAAAGACACTCCAGGCCTGAGTAGAAGGTCTTTTTAAAGTGTTCTTTGCAGACACTGCTTCGTAATTGTTTTTTCCTTACTTTTACCAAGAGCTCTTGGGAAGAAAGAGGCTAGGTGGATGGAGCAAGCTGAGTCCGCCTTACCAACTCATGGAGAAGCACGGCTTCGGCTCTGGCCCCAGGGCTCTCGCGCCCAGCGCTGGGCTCCACCTGGGCAGCCTCTCGGCACTCCTCCACCACCTTCTCCACATCCCGCCTCATCTCTAATTCCCCTGACTGTTGGGAACCCAGCGAGATTTCCAAGGTTTTCTTTTCCAGGTGGGCACCTGGCTCCAAGGAAAGGATTTGGCTGCATTCTGCTGTCCCCAGGGCTTCAGGTTCCAGGCTGGTGTCCTCAGAAGCTGCCTTCTTACCAACAGAGGCTGCAACAAAAGTGTGAGTGATCAGTATAAAGAGCTCATGTCAAGGGAAGCCATCCCCAGCCCTGTTGCCTCCTGCCTCCCAGCCCTGCTGCAGGAGAATGGGGGGTGCTCCCGCCTCACTACCCCTCATATTCTTTGCCTTTTTCTCCTGACTATGTCCTGGCCTCAGGTCCCAGAGTCACTCACTGTAGATGATGAGAGGGTGCTGAAAGATCTAGTCCAGTTGTTCCCAACAGGAGCCATTTTATGCAGAACTCCCCTTTTTCCTAGGGGACACTGACAGTCTCTGGAGACATTTTTGGTTGTTACAATATTAGGGAAGGTGAGTGCCATTGGCATCAAGAGCCCAGAAGCCAAGGATGGTCCTAAATATCCTCCAATGCACCGGGTGCCCTCTCCAACAAAGAATTATCCAGCCCACGTTAGTAGCGCCAAACTCAAGAAACCCCGCTGTAACCTAATCGCTCACTTTGCAAATTCTCAGGCTTGAGAAGTGAAGTTCAGTGCTCAAGATCACAAAAATCTGCTATTCACACTAAGCTGCAAAGAGATCTGATAATCATGGTTGACACCTTCCCAGGGGTCATCTGCAACAATTTGGGTATGTCCAAAGTGATTAAGCTCTGATCCTAAACATCTACTGAGATCAGGAAGAGGGAGACAGACCTCAGGTTTGGCCTCTATTGCCAAAACTGCCAATGGCTCTTTTCACAGTGTGGAATAAAGGCTAAGCAAAGGACCTAAGACAAAGCTTAGCACCCAGCCGCCTTCAATAAATGTTATTATTTACAGTAGAATCAGAGAAACCTGGTTTCAAATTCTAGTGTCTCAATGAATGTTGCTACAATGGCATCATAATATACACATTTTGCCTGGCTGATATGAGGATAAAGGAGATCAAGGAGGCAAAGCACATAGTATAGGGTCTGGTGTGTAAAGCAAGCTCAGAAAAACCGGTTGGTTAGTAACAAAGTAAGCCAGGTGTGGTGATGCACACCTGCAATCCCACAATGGGGAGCTACAGCAGGAGGATCACAAATTGGGGCATGCTTGGCCTACAAAGCAAGACCCTGGATCAAAAAATAAACAAAAAAACCAGAACTGTGTTCATTGCCATTGGTTAATTAGGTGACACATCTTAACCCCAGAGTGTCTCACCATGATGCCAGCCCTGCAACCCAGACGTGGAGACAACATCCTAATGTCTAAACTCATAATGCTTTGAAATTAACTGGAGTGCTATTTTCTTTTGCCTGTCACTTAGACATTTAATCTTTAAATATGTAAAAACATTTACAGAGTTCAAAAGTTTAAACTATATAAAAAGGCATTCTCAGAGTTTTTCTTTCATTCCTGTTGCTTCTATCCTGTTCCACATTCCTACTGCCTTCCTGTATAACCACTTTTATTAGTTTCTGATTTTTCTGCCATAGTATATTTTGCATATTTAAACACACTTGTACTATATATAAATATATATTATATTTTTATAAATATATATTATGTATTTTTTATAAATATATAATATATATTTGTATATATTTATTGTGTGTATATATACACATTGTTTACATATAGTATATACTTATATAATATATATTTGTTGTTGTTGTTGTTGTTAGATGCCGTCGAGTTGAGTCCAACTCATAGAGACCCTCATAGGGTTTTCAATGGCTGTTTTGGAATTGCCTTGGGAGTGGATTGCCAGGTTCTTCTCCCATTTTTGCGGTGCTGGCAATTGAACTTGGGACCTCAGAGACTGCAGAGCAGCGCTCTACCAACTGAGCTAAATCCCAGCCCCCAATATATATTTATATATATTTATATATATATATTTATATATATATATATATAGTTTCTCACTTTTATTACACAAAATATAATGCATGATACATGCTATTCTTTGCCTTGTATTTTTTCTTAATGACATGTCTTGAATGCCATGCCCATATTAGTACATAGGGAGAATAATTATTCTTATTTTTTTTTTTTTTTTTGGATGACTAAGAGAATAATTATTCTTTAGGATGTGGCCTACTTTGGATTTCCCTCAAAGTAGAGCTTAAAACAAAGTCCTGGCAGTAGGTAGCTTATTTGGAAGGTTGTGCCAGGAAGCAGGAGTGAGGTGGTGAGATAGGGATGGAGGAAAAGTCAATAAAGAGTATGTTGTTGATGGCTGGGTGCTGTGGCATACGCCTATAATCCCAGTGACTTGGGAGGATGAGAAAGGTGGAGTGTGAGTTCAAGGCCAGAGGGAACCTCCACAACTTAGCGAGACCCTGTCTCAAGATAAGAAATAAGAAAGGCCCTGAAAGTGCAGCTCAGTGGTGAGCACTTGCCTTGCATGAGGCCCTGGGTTCAACTCCCTAGTACTCCAAAATAAATAAATATGTGAATTTAAAAAAATGTTGTGTTGAATTTGTTACCACTGTGAGCATGTAGGAAGTAAGCCCTGGTAGACCCCTGAGGAGCTATGTATTTGTGCCCCACAGTCATCCTGCCAAAGGGTGCAAGGCTGGGTTATTTAGCCACTGATTCCTGGCTTGTATCGGTTGAAAGCTACCTCAGTTGATTCTCCATACTCTGGGTGGTCCCAAGCACAGACTAAGATCTTCCGTTCAGAAAAGGCCTGAGGCACAAAATCAGAAACTCAAGATAGACACTGGAGAGAGGATGCCTTTGGTGTACACATAAACGGCCCCTGCCCAGATGCACAGGAGTCTGAGGGAAAGGGGTGTAGGGCCCACAAAACTACAGACTCTCTAGGACTCAGTTTGTGGATGCATTGTAGTTATTCAACCAATCTGATGATGGCCATTTGAGGTGTTTCCAAACTGCTGTTATTACTACAAACACCATTGCAGGCACACATCGGTTTATATTTGTGCAGCTATTTATTTAGCATAAATTCTTGAAAGTGGAACTCTTGGGTGAAAGTGTACATGCACCAGTAATTTTCAAAAAGTATATTTAGCATCCTTTTATGGTGTATTAGTTGGAAGTATTTCCTAGTGTCTCTTTTCGTGAACTCAGGGTCCTCTGTTCCTTGACTGTGACCATGAGGGAGGAGTGGAGGAAGGGCCTGCACAAAATGAGAGCTTGTTTGTACCACTGACTCCCCTGCTATCAGCCCTCCACCAGGGCACATGAGGCCTTCTTCACTCTGGGCCGCCACATGTCCACCCTTCTCCTCCCTCTCCCACTGCAAGACCCTGCCCTATACTCTGGCCCTCCCTGTGATCTGAATCTAACCCAGTCTTTAAGACATGCATGTAAAGGGATAAAGGAGGAGAGGAGAATCTCAGCGTAAATGATTCAAGTTCATAAGCATAAGGGAAAGACAGGGGAAGGTAACCCATAAATGCATATGAGTTTTACTACATATTAATCAAAAGTTTCCATAAACTTTGTAAGTTGAAGACAGTGTAACCAAAAGTGATGGAATAGTTGCACAGTGGAAAAAAGCAAATGCTGTATTACTCTGAACCTCATGAACATTTATCAATAAAGGGAAAAGAAGAAGAAGAAGAAGAAGAAGAAGAAGAAGAAGAAGAAGAAGAAGAAGAAGAAGAAAAAGGACATGCACCATGCACCTAACACCACCTCTTTGGAGCTTCCCCAGATGATCTCTCCTGCCACTTGCTGCAGCACTCAGTGTCTATGTGCTGCCCAGTCATTAAGTCACCATCATCTTTTCACATGTTTGTGGTCTCTATCCTATGGTAAATTCCTCAAGAAAAAGCCAGGATCTAGTCCCAGAAATTGCCTGCCAAGCAACTATAAGTCTGCGGGAGGGTAACAGGCAGGAAGACAGGGAACAGAGGGCCCTGTAACCAGCCACTCCTACCCTGGCCATAGGCTTCCCAGCCACCTGTGCTATAGATATCGATGTGATCCTCCTGTGGGACAAAAGCTTTGGTCTGATAGTCAGTGCTTCCCTGATAGATAATACCCTGAGAAACAGCATACTTGCTAGAAGGAAGCAGAATTAAAATCATTCTTCACCTCTACAATCATCCAGGAAGGATGATAAGACTATGTAGGAATTCTGCTCCCTTATCAAGACCGGTAACCTGAATTTCTAACCTTTTGAAATGTCCACCTCTGAGCCCAGTCCTTTGAACACACTGGGAATTTCTTAACCTCTTTTGGGCACAGGCCCCAAGGCTTAACCCCCACTGTAAAAGACAATGTGCTCTGGGAAGCAGTAGCCTCTTGAAGATATACTCTCTTTATAATCTATATCTTTAATAAACTTCATCTATATACTATAGCCTGCAGCGGTAGCCCTGTGGCATCTGATCCCATCAGATCTCGGAAGCTAAGCAGGGTCGGGCCTGGTTAGTACCTGGATGGGAGACTGCCTGGGAACACCAGAAGCTGTAGGCTTGGGAGAAGGACCTGGCAACCCCCTCCCAAAAATCAATCTGCCATTGAAAACACTATGAACAGCGGAGAAGCACTGACAATAGTGTTTCTCCTGTTGTACAGAGGGTCGCTATGAGTCGGATACCAACTCGACGGCACCTAACAACAACAACAACAATAATATACTATAATTCCTTTTCTTGGATAATTTATTTTATACAGGAAAACACAGACAAACCGAGGTATCTGCTGCCGGGGAGCATAGGGATTATTGCTGCTGAGGAGGATGTGAGCTCCGGATCTGCACTTCCTTCTGTAGACCTGCTTCCTGTGTCTCTCTCTCTAGATGTTCACACGCACTTTGAAGCACATGCTATCTAATTCCTTCACTCTTTTAAGAACTTGTCCTAAAATTCCTTTCTGTGACAGAGTCAATGACCCACCATCTCCCTTGAGTGGAGATCCTGAGAAAAGAAACTCCTCAGGGCAGGGGGTAACTTTGGGGTACAACACCCCTAAACCCACTGATAAGTCCAACACATTTTTGTCGATTGACAGATTTGGTGGATACTAAGGGCCTGGCAATCCACTCCCAAGGCAATCCTGAAACAGTCAGCCATTGAAAACCCTATGAGGGTTGCTATGAGTTGGACACCGACTCGACAGTACCCAACAACAACAAGCTACAAAACCCTGAACAGCAGAGAAACACTGACAATAGTGCCAGGCATGGCACAGTGTCAGGGAGTGTTTCAACTGTTGTACATAGGGTCGCTATAAGTTGGACCAGACTTGACAGCATCTAACAAGCTACAAAAGAATTTTTGTAGCTCCAGAGTTCCCAGCATGGGAAATGTTATGCAAAAACGTTTGAGTGACTGACTGGGGAGACAGAGACTGTGAACTGTCCCCCAATAGTCCTTTCCCTCTTTATTTAGAACTAGAACGTTCCCCACCACCCAAGTTTTGGCTGGGCACATGGTTATTCAGCTAGTGACATTTCTCAGTCTCTCCTGAAGGCAGATGTGGCCGTATAAACCAGGCTTTGGTAGAAGGGGTGAAGTGGAAGTGACGTGCAATTTCTGGGTTTATCCTTGAGCGGAAGCTGCTTGGCTTTCTCTTCTTGCCTTCCAAAGGGCAGGAAGGTGGATGTCAGGGTATTTGGCCCACTGGTGCCAGTGCCCACAAGGACAACACCCTTGGGCATAGGTGAAGGACGTGGGACCCAAGATGATCTGCAACAGCACAGCCACTTACTTACAGAGATGTACATAAGATCGAAATAAATTCTTATCCTGTTTGAGCAACTGTGTTTTTGGTTTTCTGTTATAACAGCTTAGCTTATACCTTAACTAATGGAACCATAGGTTTATGAGATAAGCTTGTTCCTCATTTTTAAAAAAGGCAAAACAAATTTTGTCGGTAGAATCATATTTCATATGCACTAAAATATAACTATTTAAGAAAATTCTACTGTGAATTCCTCAGTAAAAAAATGGAGCAACTCCTAATATTTCTAGATTTTTAAAATTTTTTTTATTTATTATTATTATTTTTTTTTTTGTGGTACTTTGGGGTTGAACCCAGGGCCTTGCACATAACTTTGTAAGTGCACTATCTCTAGGCTGCACCCTAGCACATTTCTAACTTTTATTTTGAGTCAGGGTCTTACTAAGTTACACAGGCTGCCTCTGACCTTCGGCTCATGATCCTCCTGCGTCAGCCTCCAGAGTTGCTAAGATTACAGGTGTGCTCCACGTCACCCAGCTGAAATTCTGGATTTTTATTTACATTTCCTTAAAGCCATGTGGTTACTCTGATCTTTCACTAATGATTATTTCTAGAGGGGTGATGCAGAGAGTTTGTTGTAGCTTTTAAGCTGTCCATAAGCTCTCCCTTCACTTTCAGAAGGCTTAGTTGGAGGCACATTCCATGCCTCCCCCCAGCAAAGATTGAATCAGGTACAAGTCAGATAATCAATGATTGGGTAACACTGATTAATCCCGCAAATTTTTCCTTGGAAGCAATAAGTAATTTTATTATCAGCACTTCGAAGTGAAAATACTTGCTTATATCTCTTACCCTTTGGGTCATATTAGAATTTCATCTATTTTGGCCCAGAGTAGGAGAGTTGGTTGACCAGAATGACTAAAAATTTTAATTAGGTACTTCAGAAAATTGTGTCTATATTTTTTTCTTTTTTCTTTTACCCACTGCTACTGCATAAAAGAAAGAAAACATTTTATTAAATATTCCATTTGGAATAGTGATGATAGGAGATAAGAAATTTAAGTTGCTAGGTTGAAGGCTGAGCATGTGACCCAAGCAAACTCAATCAGAACTTTGCTCTTTGTGTGTGTGTGTGTGTGTGTGTGTGTGGTACTGGGGGTTGAACCAGGGCCTCGTGCTTGCATGCTTTGCAAGCGCTGTACCACTGAGCTGCACCCTCAGTTCATTTTTTTTTTTTTTTAATTTTTTGAAGCAAGGTCTCACTAAATTACGTAGACTGCCTCTGGTCTCAAACCTGCAAATCCTCCTGCCTCTGCCTCCCCAGTCGCTGGGATTACAGGAGTGCCCCACTACACCCACCTTCCTCTCTGCTTTTGATATCAGGAAATTGGGAGAAAGGTGCTCATTCTCGTGGCTAAGATTGTTAGCCATGTTCTTTGCAGATATGAGGTAGAAGTGTGGGATGGATGAGGAGAGGCTGAGTCTGGAAGAGCTGTATCCCCAATTCCAGCTCTGTAGCATTGTAGTCTATCTGAGGCCTTTTCTTCCTGCCTTCTCACTATGTGAGAAAATAATAAGCAACGTTTACTGAGTATTTACTATATATTAGACACTGTTCTGAGAGCTTTATGTGTATTAACAATTTAATATCCATGATGAACTTATGAAGAAGGTATGATTATTGCCACTATCATCCCTATTTTACAGGTTAGGCTACTAAAGCCCAGGGTAGTTACATTAACTTGCTAAAGATCCACAACAAAATGGCAGAGGATGGATTTGTACCCAACCATTCTGGCTCTAGAGCCCAAGATCCCAACCACTTCAGCACATTGTCCTGCACATCCTAGTTATCCAAGTGCAAGTTTGGTTTTTCTCTTTTACAATGCAAAGAGAGCCTCCCTCCCCTATATTACCTGTAGAAGTCTCAGGACCCAAGGGTTTCTCCTCTTCTGGCCAAGCCCCGCTCTCTGAGCTGTGGAAGGAAAACTCCTCCAGGCTGGAGAGTGACTGTAGTTCCTTGGGGGGTGTTCTGCATGGGGTGCTGTTGGTGCTGATGACGGCCGACACGCGGAGGGGCACAGACACGGCGAAGGGCTCGGAGATGTTCAGCGCCTTGCGCTGGTGGCGCGGCGAGGGCTCCATCTGGAACAGGCTGCTGGCGAAGACGGATTTGCTGGGGCTGTCGCTCGAGGTGTAGAACATCCCCAGCATCTTTGGGGCTGCCTGCTCGCTCTCAGGATCCTCGATAGGCCGGAACACCTTCAGCTGCTCGGGCGGGGAGCGGACATGGGCGCCCTGGAGCCGGCTCCTGTCGGCGCTCACCTCGAAGCCCCCCTCCGCCCCCGCGGGCAACCCCTCGGGGCCCCATTCACCCTCCTGCTTGCTGAGGTCACAGGAGCTGCCGGTGCTGGTCGAGTGTATCTTCGTGACTGGAATGAAAAACCCACCAGTGGTGACTGTTCGATTGAAATTTCCTTTGGTTTCTTTTCCTGATGATAAAGAAAAAGGACATGGTCAGCAGCCTGGGCACACTCCCAGCCGCCAGCCTTGCAGGGAGGGCAGGCACCGGATGTCTGAGTGCTGGGGCGGTGCCGCATTCTAATAAGCCACGGTGAGGAGGACAGGAGCACAGTGGGTTGAAGAGGGAGGAAACACTTACTTACTGACTGACTGCAGTACTATGGGTTTGAACCTAGGGCTTGGTATGTGCCAGGCAAGTGGTCTACCACAGAAATGCAACCCCAGGAGCCCCCCTTTTTAATTTTTTGAGACAGGGTCTCACTAAGTTACACAGGCCTCAAACTCATTATCCCATCTCAGCCTCTGAGTCACTGGGGTTACAGGAGCATGTCACAGTGCCCAGCTATGGTATTAGGTGCCATAGAGTCAGGTATAAATCATAGTGATCCTATATACAACAGAACAGAACACTCTCTGACACTGTGCCATGCCCCAGCACTATTGCCAGTGCCTCTTTGCTATTCAGAGGGTTTTTTTTTTTTTTTTTTTTTTGCGGTACTGGGGGTTGAACCCAGGGCCTCCCGCCTGCATGCTCTGCAAGTGCTGGACCACTGAGCTGCACCTCAGCCCATTTTTTTTACTTTTTGAGACAGAGTCTTGCTAAGTTAAGTAGACTGCCTCTGGTCTCGATCTTGCGGTCCTCCCACCTCCGCCTCCCGGGCCTATTCAGAGGGTTTTTGATGGCTAATTGTTTCGGGAGTGGGCTGCCTTCTCCCAAGTCTATAGCACCTGGTATCCCCAGGTGGTCTCCCATTCAAGTACTAACCAGGCCCAAGTTGGCTTAGCTTCCAATCAGAAGACTGGTTGCCAGTGTGGTATGGCAGTAGACACCCAGCTAGGTGTCAGTTTTAAGCTCAGCAGGGAGATCAGGTTCCATTGCTAAGATTGCTAAACAGGGCTGCTGTCTAACAAGCACAAAATGTAAATGTTGAAAACACAGAAGAGAGGTAGCAGAATGATGTTTGCTCAAAATGAAGAAAAGAAAAAGGACAAAATAGCTGGGGATGGTGTTGCATCCCTGTAATCCCAGCACTGGGGAGGCTGAGGCAGGAGGATTGCTGAATTTGAGGCTAGCCTAGGCTACACAGCAAGACCCTGTCTCAAAACACAACACAAAACAAATAAAACCGAAAAAATGACAGAATCCTGTTTTATTTTCAAACTTTGAAACTTCTCACTTTAAAAATCTTAAATCTGTTGTAAATGTTCACTGGCCAATAGACCCAGACGGGGTTTATTTTCCCCACAAGGAAATCAATGCTGTTTTCAGCTAGACCTCCCCCGCCCCTTTTCCCAGGTTTCTTCCTGTTGATTTAGATGACAGACTAGAAATATAAGTCAACTAAATGTTAGAAAGCACCGTGGTGAGGAGTTCTTGACTGATTTAGAAGTGAAGGCAGAGAAGAGGAAAACTGGTGTGGGGAATAAATAAGCTGCTTAGAGAAGACACGTATGTTGCAAGAGATCTGGAAAATAGTTCTAACTTGGTACTAAGCATTACATTCAGTGTCTCATGTAATATTATGTTTAAAATTTTTACTACCACATTACACTATAAAGGAAGTATAACAATCTTCTTTAACACACCAGGACACTGAGATTCAGAAGTGACATCACTTGCCCAGCACCCATATAAGTCATAGATAAGATTTTTATATATTAACTCCTTGCAGGAACTTTCTTAAGAAATTTCAAAACCAAAGCAGTGGATGAAAATAAATGTGATAAACTGCTAAAAGTATCAAGACAGCTTTAAAAGATCTCACTATTTTATAGGTTTGGCCTGCAGCCATAGCCCTGTGGCATCTGATCCCATCAGATCTCGGAAGCTAAGCAGGGTCGGGCTGATTAGTACCTGGATGGGAGACCGCCTGGGAACACCAGAAGCTGTAGGCTTGGGAGAAGGACCTGGCAACCCCCTCCCAAAAATCAATCTGCCATTGAAAACCCTATGAACAGCAGAGAAGCACTGACAATAGTGTTTCCCCTGTTGTACAGAGGATCGCTATGAGTCAGATACCAACTCGACGGCACCTAACAACAACAACATTTTATAGGTTTAGAATTTTCTTTTTAAAAATTGTTCTAAATATTGCCTGGATTGTCTCAGGATATCTTATTTACCAAAGACAAAAATGTCTCATATCCAAGGCTTTGGAAAGTCATGGGATAAATCTAGGGGAGTTTGAACAGTCTGCTGCCAGGAAAGCCCTCTGTCTTGCAACCTATAATTGGGCTTTTCAGTTCCTTAACAAAAATGAAAGGGAGACATACAGGCAAGTCAGCCCTTAAGGCTAGAGATGGGAGAACAGATGTGGTTCCAGGTTTTTGCGGTGAGTTTTGCCTGGTGTGCAGGGGTACACACATCTCCTCTACCAAAGGATGTGTGCCAAGTACACATGTGTGCCTGACACACAGTACACTGTGTGCCTGACACACAGTAGGTGCTTAATCAATGTTTATTCATAAACAATGAACCTTCAGATCTTCAAACCCTTGGAAAATTATATTCAGGTTTGGGTGCAGGTTCAATATGTTAAAATTTAGAGGGTTCAGGTTTGGTTGGGATTTGTGTTTAAAATTTTAACCTTATGTGTAGATAAACAAATAAAATTTTTTTTCATTTTTTATTTTCAATTTCAAAATAGCTAGTGATGCAAAAAAACAAAAAACAAAAACCAGCCAATCAACCAAACAAACAAAAACATTAAAACCTGAATCCAAACCTGGTTTTTACCAGGTTCAGGTTCAGGTTTGGGTTTAGGCTTGGGTTGGTCTGAAACCTTGCTGTCTACACATAGGATTTAAGACCATGCAGAAGTATTATTAAATGTTTACATTGCAAAAAAATAGTTGAACCAGGACAGGTTCAGGTTTAGGTCTGGGTTTGAATTTGAAGCCCTGCTGCCAAAGGGTGATTGTGTGTGATTGTGACTGCAGAGGAGCAGCCCAGCAACTTTTAAAGCCACGTCTGGGGTGAGCTCCAATCCCCAGCTCAGAAACTAACTGTAAAATCTCACCTTCCACAGGCACTGAACACAGCGAGTCCATACTTTTAGCTGGTCGGATAGTAGCCTTTTCCACTAAAGACAAAAGAAAAGATATCCCTGATGAGTGCTTATTAAGAGAAAGAATTCAGAACAATAGGTCAGGCTGTAAGTACACAAGAGAAATTTCCAGGAAAGTTTTTTAAGTATCTATAATTTTTCCCCTTTGTAAACATTCCCCTACTCCATTCTTGATATTCCTACTTTCTCTTTTTTTACTTTCTGAAACAGGGTCTCGCTAAGTTACGCAGACTGCCTCTAGTCTCGAACTTGCGATCCTCCCGCCTCCGCCTCCTGAGCCACTAGGATTACAGGCATGCGCCACCGCGCCCAGCAATATTCCTACTTTCTTAATGGGACTGATTTTATTAAAAATAGAGCACTGATAGATCAAAGTTTTATTAATACTTTACAGGTAAAAGTAAATTACAATTTTGTCTAATGGCTATTAACAAATGAAAAGTCCTGAACTCAACTTAATTGTACAAAAAGTATTCAGGGATGAATCTATGAGGTAGAATCTATGGGGTCATGGGCAACCCCTACTATTTGGCAGGCTGGAGAGCAGAATTCGGGGCTGCAGCCAGATCTGTTGGCACCAAGGCAGTTGGAGTATTGGGTGAGAGGACCCGGGGGAACCAGAAACCAGGCACAGCTCTCCTCCTTGCTGTCTGTAGACTGGCTGCTGCTCTAATGAGGAACCCACCAACCTTACCCTGGAAGGATCTCAACCAAATCAAACTTTTTTTGAGCACCTGCTATATGCCTGGTATACTCTGTGTATCTTTGTAAATTGCTCTATCAGAGTTTTGAGGAAAATGTGGTTTAAAGGGGAGGATACTTATTCCAGGCTATCTGCACAGCTATGGCTTGAGTGTGTCCCCCAAAAATTGGGGGGTTGGAAATTTAGTTCTTCAATACAGCAGTGTTGGGAGGTGGGCCTGGTGGAAGGGGTCTGGGTCGTGGAGGTGGCACCGTCACAAAGGGATAAATGATTTTCTTGCAGGAATGGATTAGCTATCATGAGAGTTTGCACCCTTTTCTCTCTTCTGCACTCACTTGCTTCCATTCTGCTTTCTGCTGAGAGTTGAAGCAATATGAGGCTCTCACCAGAAGCCACATAGATGCCAGCACTATGCTCTTAAGCTTCCAAAACTCTAAGTTGTGAGCCAAAATAAACCTCTATTCTTTACAAATTACCCAGTCTCTGGTATTCTCTTATAGCTACAAAAAAACAGACTAAGGCCAGGCACAGTGGCTCATGCCTGTAATCCTAGAAACTCGGGAGGCAAAGGCAAGAGGATGGCAAGTTCAAGGCCAGAGGCAGCCTGCATAATTTAGCAAGATCCTGTTTCATGAAAAAAGAGTAAAAAATGGGCTTGGGATGCAGTTCAGTGGTAGAGCATTTGCAAAACATGAAGGAGACCCTGGGCTCAACAACTCCGTACTACAAAAAACAAACAACAACAAAAACCAGACAAATAATGAAGACACACATGCTAACAAACATTTGTTTTTAAGGAGCTGAGCTGGCTGGGAGGTAGTTCTTAAAGATAAAACTTGCTAGGAGAAGAAAGAGGGCAGTGTGGAAGCTGAGCAGGAGCTCCAGGACTAATAGCCATTAAGGTAACTCTGGATTCAGACGGATCTGGGTTCGAATCTCAACTCTGCCACTTTTGGGCTGCATGACCCCAGGTAAACAGCTTACTTTTTCCAATCTTCAGCTTCCACATGTGCAAAATGAGGAAAATAGAGCTGTTGTGAGGACTAAATGAGAAATGACTGTAAAGAAATTATATTGTATTATTCTGGAGTAGAGTCAATAGTCAACTAAAAGTGATATTATTTATTGTCGCTGCTGCTACTCAGGATCAACCATGGCTCAGCAACAAATGGAACGATGGGGAGTGGTTTTACAAGAAACAGTTTGAGTTGGCCCTAACCCAAATTGGGCCATAACTTATGCTTGTTTTTGTACCTCTTTTAAAGTTCCCCGTGCCCCTGTTTCCCTCCTTGTCCCAAACCCTCCTCCTAGTAGGCTCTAATTTAGCCCTTAGCCTCTGCGTGGAGATTCTCCCTGACAGGCACTGCGTGGGAGGAGAAGCCACCGGCACTCAAACCCTCCCCAATGGCAGAGCGCGCTGTCAGCCTCTTCACGTTCATGAGTGTCCTAGGATTATCCTTTGATGAGCTGGTTTATTCTCCCACAACTGCGGGGCTGGCATCCCTTCGTCTGTGCATTCTGAGACAGGCTTTGCCTTTGCTTTCCAGGAGCTGCATTTCTACACTTTCATCAGTTTCTGTGTGTTGACTTTAAGGGGCAGGGCTCAGGTGACCCAAGTGTCACAGAAGATGAAGAGCTCGCTCTCTGTAGGGCCATCAACGTCTGCTCTGGTGTTGGGGTCTCTCTCTTTCTCTCTCTCCCTCTTTCCCTCTCTCAGTGCTAGGGACAGAACCCAGGGCCTTGGGTGTAGAGAGCATGCATTTTACCCTTGACCTGTATCCCCAGCCCTTGGATCTTCTTTCTCATGCTGCAGTTCCCTGTGGCCTTGCCATACACAGCAGCACACCAGAGCTGAGGCTTTTGGCAACAGTCCCCAAGAGTTCCCTGGCTCCCTTTCTCAGTGTTAACTAAGAGCTCAGGACCCCTCGGGCTCTGTCTATAGTTAGATTATATTTTTCTGTCTGGGACGCTAGTCTGGCCTCCTGGAGGGGTTTCCACCCCCACCCCACCCATTTTCTGGAAGGCTTTGTGTCTTTAAGTCTGTTCTCTTAACTACTTCACTCAAAGGTAAAGCTTAGAACTACTATAGCTCTACAGCTTTGGGATTTCTCTGATCAGAGGTATTTATTTTGATAAAATACAAAAAGTAAATTGAATCCATTCAAATATCAGTGTCTGGCATTTGATCCAAAGTTTTTGCATTCCTATTCAGTCGATGCTCCATTATTTTTCTTATCCTTTCTCATCTCAGTTTATTTTTTTTTCTTTCTTTTCTTTTCTTTTCTTTTTTTTTTATTTTTTCTAGCACTTGGAGGTTGAACCCAGACCTCGAATATACTTTGCAAGTGCTCTATCACTAGGCTACAACCCCAAGTCCATTTTTTATTTCTTGTCATAAAACAGGGTCTCACTAAGTTATGCAGGCTGCCTCTGGCCTTGAACCTGCAATCCTCCTGCCTCCACTTCCAGAGTTACTGGGATTACAGATGTGAGTCTCTGCCTCTGACTGATTTTCTAAATATGCTTAGATGCACCTTCTTCCCACCTCCTCATCCAACAAAACATCCAATACTATTCATGGTGAATCAATTTTTAAAATGCTCTTAGTTAAGGAAATTTTTAACATATTATTTACTTATGTTAATCCACTGATTTCCTCGTTTCTCATGCATATTTTAAAAAAATAGCAAGCTATGTGCCACTTACAGAGACCACACTGGTGGGTTGTGCTCCAGGGTTCTGTGGCCCACCTTCAAATATGGTTTCCACTGGACTTATGACCATAGGCCATAGACCATAGATGATAGGTCTGGTGATAGTTTCTAGGGTTCTTAGCAATGCTCTTTTGGTTAAAAACAGCCACTGAGGCCGGATGCTGGCTCACACCTATAATCCCAGAGACTCAGGAGGTCCAGGTAGGAGGATTGTAAGTTTAAGGCCAGAGGCAGCCTGTGTAACTTAGCGAGACCCTGTCTCAAAAAAAAAGTAAAAAATGGGCTGGGGATGCGGCTGGATGGTAGAGCATTTGCAAAGCATGTGTAAGGCCCTGGGTTCAACCCCTCAGTACTGGGAAAAAACCAAATAAAACAACAACAACCAAAATAACAAAAAAAAACAGCCATTCAGGCAATAGCCAAGGCCACATGAAGCCACTTGCATTGACACTGAAGGTTCTTCAGTTCCATTTCTATATCCCACAAAGTCCAACCAGGTTGGTGATCTCTCTCTGATTAGTTTGTTCTAAGATCTTAGACCAGTGGCTTTCAATCCTGGCTGCATATCAAAAGCACCTGGGGAGCTTTTTAAAAAATCACTCAGCCCTCAACCCAGATATCTGCAGCAGAACTGCTGTGGCTGTGAACCACACTGTGGGTGACTCTGAGGCAGAGCCACGCTGACTGAGTGTACTCCACCCTCTGTGAAATCACCACCATTTGCTCCACCTTGGATTTATTCCGTTTGGAAACCACACGGGACTAGAAATCTTTCTAAATCAAGATCAAAGCAAATCACTTATTTCATTTTTGCTTATGTGTTTCATTCTGTTGGCTTTTGCCTTTTTTTATTTGATGAGCTTCTTCCATTTCTGTATCAATGATTCTGTGACTGAAATTCTCTCTTTGATGTGCTTTAAGCAATCACTTGTTACAGATTGGGAGTTTCCTGGCTCTCTTTCCATTTTGTGAACGATGTGTTTCCCATACAATGCACTTTTCAGATGCCCACCCACAATCTATTTCCCTTTGCCCTTCCCTCAGAGCTCCTGCAAGTCTGAGCTGTAATTTCCATTCCTCATGCCAGTGATTGGTTCAGAACCTGGGCCTAAGCCAATCAGCACACAGTTCCCTCTTGGCCTTGTGACCCTGTACTTTCTGACCTATGCATGGCATGCAATTTTCCCTGGGTTTGAGAAAAGTCCTTAAAAATATTACTGCTCACTTTTCCTACAGGAATTAATTTTCCCCAAATACTTATTATTAAAAATTTCAGCCAGGTGTGGTAGTTCACGCTTGTAATCCCAGCATTTGAGAGGCCAACGCAGGAGGATGGTAAGTTCTAGGCCAGTCTGGGCTTTATAGCCAGATTCTGTCTCAAAAAAACAAAGCAACAAAAAATTTAAAAATTTGAAAATTTAAGAATTCAGGTTGAAGACTTCTAAACCTACCATCTAGTTTCAATAATTATTGACATTTTGTCATGCATTTGCTTTATGTATTTGCTCTATTTCTTTTGTTTTCTTTCTTTCTTTCTTTCTTTCTTTCTTTCACAGTACTGGTGGTTGAACTCGGACTCACACATGCTAGGTAAGTGCTCTTCTGCTGAGCTGCAACCCCAGCCCCCACTTTTTAAAATTTTATATTTTGAGACAGGGTCTCACTAAGTTTGCAGACTGCCTCTGTCCTCAAACTTGTGATCCTTCTGCGTCAGTCTCCCAAGTTGCTGGGATTACAGGTATGCACCATGGTGCTTACTTATGCATCTGTTTCTATATCTACATCTACCTACCTATATTTTACTGAGTCATTTGAAAGTGAGTTTCAATATTTTGGTACTTAAATACTTCAACTTTAGCACATGCCTCCTAAGAACCATTTGCATACTATGAAACTTTATAATTCCTTAATATCATCTGATGGGCTGGGATTTAGCTCAGTGGGTAGAGTGCTGCTCTGCAGTCTCTGAGGCCCTGAGTTCAACTCCCAGCACCGCAAAAATGGGAGAAGGGCCTGGCAATCCACTCCCAAGGCAATCCTGAAGCACTCAACCATTGAAAACCCTATGAGGGTCGCTGAGTCGGATACTGACTCGACGGCACCCAACAACAAATATCATCTGATAGCAATTTTCCTTGTTTGTCCCTAAAATTGTCTTTTGTAACTCTAATTGTTTTCCAAACCAAGATCCAGTCAAGGTTTGCTCATTGCACTTGTACATTCACCCTTTACAACTTGTTTGCATAACTATTGCCCCCATTTTTTATTTTATTGTACTAGGGATTGAACCCAGGGCCTTGCACTTGCATGCTTTGCAAGTGCTGCACCTCCAGCCCAACTATTGCCCCCATTTTTATCATGTGGTCAATCTGTTACTAAATAAATCATTGTGGAAAATTTCTTTGGCTTCACTTTCCTGAGACAATATTCAGCTGGATTGGTTAGATTCCTCAGTATGTAATGTTTCCTTCAATTCCTTCTTACCTCAATTTCTATTCATTACTCAGAAATAAGTCCCTTGCGGAAGCATCCCTATTTAGAAATCATAAGCCTGAGGGAGAAAGGACAGACCTTCTTTACAGTAGAATGCTAATGAATAGAAAATGGTCATTTGGGAAAAAAATCACAGCAATAAGTGTTGCAGGCAAGAACCAATCTACTGTTGCTAAAATTCATGACAGACAGCACTTTAATCAAGTGACCAGAGTTAATGTCACAAATAATAAGATACTGACATCATCATGTACTTCTGGTGTGACACATTGAGATAGGCACAGCAGAGCAATAGGACTCCTGCAAAAATCCACAAGCTCAGTTTAACTGTGGGAAAACACCAGACAAACCTGCACTGAAGAACATTTCTGTAAAATAAATGGCCAATGCTTTTCCACAGTATCAAGGGCAGAGAAATGAAGGAACTGCTCTAGACTGGAGGAAATTAAGGAGACATGACAGCCAAAAACAATATGGATTCTGGGGTAGGGCCCTGGAGCAGACAAAGGACATTAATGGGCACTTGGTTGAGTATGAATAAGATCTATAAATTAGTTAATAGGATATTATTGATATTAGTTTTTTGGCTTTGATAATTGTATTACAATTACATAAGATGTTAGAATTAGGGGAAGCTGCCTAAAGGGTGTATGTGTTCTCTGGGTAATTTAAAACTAATTTTTTTAAAAAGAGACCTCTGTAGTTAATTCATAAGCTTCTCTCTCTCTCTCTCTCTCTTTTTTTTTTTTTTTTTTTTTTTTGGCGTTACTGGGAGTTGAACTCAGGGCCTTGTTCTTGTATGTTTTACAAGTGCTGCACCACTGAGCTGCACCCTCAGCCCATTTTTTTTACTTTTTGAGACCGGGTCTTGCTAAATTACGCAGACTGCCTCTGATCTCGAACTTGCGATCCTCCTGCTTCCGCCTCCCGAGTCACTGGGATTACAGGCATGAGCCACAACACCCGGCTGTAAATTTCTCTTTTAGGGCTAGTGAATTTGCAATGATCAAATCAAAGATGAAAGAAGCAGCGCTAGGAAAAAAAAATTTCCTTCAGAAGACACAATTAGTGCTGATTCTTACCCGAGAGCCTCTGTCCTCTCACGAACACACTCCCATTTCTACTCAGCTTTGATTTGGAATCTGATCCAGAACGTCCCAGGTTGAATATAGATTTCCACTTCTTTGATTTACTGGAAAGCTTTCTCCTAAAAGAGCCAAGCCATAAGATGTTAATTTAACTTGTCATTTCAAGCAGACTTTTAAATAGAGAAAGAAGAATCCAATCATGTTCTTAGTTAGGAATGGCTACTATATTTCAGGAAGTTCCTCTCTAACATCCAAGTTGAGCCCGATTCTCACCCTGTCTGGGGATGCTCTAGGTGACTGAGCCAAGCTTTCATGAATCAGAACAAAGACCCTTTTCCCTAGAGCCAGAAGCAAAATCATCTATTAAAGGCAGAGGTCTGGGCAAATAGAGACCAAGGGTGGTGGGAGACTCAGAGATCACAAGCAACCACACAGTTTTGAATTCTAGTAGGAATTCTGGTAAGTACTGTAGGTCTGGCTTTTCAAAGACACCTTTTATTTTATTTTATTTTTTATTCTTTTTTAAGAGAAGTAAACAATAAAGACCATTGACCCCAGTACTGCTATGCCCCCTGCCTGGTGGCCACACTGGGGGCACATCCATGTGTGAGGTGGAGGGTGCTGAAGATTTTTATGGACTGAAAAGGGAGGGACAGGAAGCCGCCCTGGAAAAAAGTCTGGCCTGATGTGGCTCAGGCGAGGTGCGGCCTGCTGTGTGGGATCTGTGCTCAGTGTGCCTCTGGCTTTGCCACTGACTGGGCTGCTTCGTTGGGAGGGGCAGCACTGGATTGAGTCGGGAGAGCCTTACACCCCAGCGGTCACCACAGAGGCAAGCTCTGCCGAGGCTATGCCCACTCATGAGACTTTAAAAGTTCAGGGTGAAATCCTACAACTAGTGGTGTCCCTCAAAAGACCTTTCCTCTGCAGGGCCCACTGAGGACACCCCGGTCTCAGGCTTAGCATGTCTTTATGATCAATCGGAGGCAAGTCTGCAGTGCTTGGTTTCTTTTGGACTTTGGGTTTTTTCAAGCACTTGGCCTTGGGCTGTATTTTATAGGGTGGCTTGCCTTGGGGTGTGGTGTACCCTAGCTATAGTTAAAAGCACAGAGAAAGTGCACTTGCTGGTGTTTCCAAAGTGTCCTTCCTGATTCCTGGGAGGGAGTCTTATTCTCCATGGATTGAAGGAGAAGGGCAGGGGGCTGTGTTCTGAAAGCACTCCAGGAATCAGAGGGCTTTCTCCCCTGAAGAATCCAGGTGTGCCACTCCTCTCTTCCTATCACGTCGTGACTGGCGCTGTCTACAGTTGGGCAAGGAGGCTGCCCTCTCCCTCGCTCTCCACAGGGAAACGGTTCCCCATCATGGGAAGGACGTTGACAGAAGGAGCCTGCTCTCCTACTCCTTTTCACTCACCAATTATCCAGCGTGGCTCCCTGCAGTCACTTTACCTTCTGTCTGCTTAGAATCTATGGCTCCTGCTTCAACCACTGCCTTATTCCACAGTAGGGTACAGAGGCGAGGTGGTTAGAGACTCGGGGTGCAGTGAAAGATGGGGGAGGGAGAAACAAGGAAATAAACTACCCCATGGATGTGAATGATGCTTGATTTGTTTTGGTCAGGAGAAGGGCTCTGAGAGGTCGAAGGGAGGCAAAGGAAGCCAGCGGTGCATGTCCCCAAGTGCTGCCACCCTAGGTTCTCAGCCTAGAGTGACACCATGTGTCAATCTGTCCTCTGTCTTAGATTTAGCCCTTTTTAATGTCATGTGGGAGTGAATGTGGGCGGAGGGTCAAGTTTTTGTTCTCAGTAACCTTTTGTCTAAGGTAAGGAGCAAGGTATTTTAGTTAGGGATCCCTGTGACCTCATCCCCAATCCAGCACTTGGCATCTGTGGCAGGAGATCAGGAGTCTCGGTAACTTTGGGGCACTGAGTGAAGGCACCCCCACTGGTGGCAGACTCTTCTGGAATGTTTCTTTACACCCACCTAGACCGATCCACCCCCGCACTGCCACTACAGCCCTGAGACCATACACACCGCTCCTCCTTTGTCCTCATCCACCCATCCATCCCCCAGAATTTTAAAATAATGCCGTTTACTTGTTGTCGGGTAGCTCCAGGACAGTGTGGAAGAGCGTGCCCATGGGAGGGACAATCTCAGGCAGGCTGTTCTCCCTCCGCTCCTTCCGAGCCGGGTGGTTCGTAGCCAGGCTGCGGGCCTGAGCCTCCTCCAGGCTCACCAGCTTCATGGGCAGGGACAGGGCTGGCAGGGTCAGGCTCTTTGTCATGGGCCAGCTTTCTGTAAAGGAACAAGAAGAGCTCAGTCTGGACATGGACCTGCATGCTGGGTCCAGGCAGATTTCCCATCCACATCCCCTCCACCCTGACCCCTCGACAGGGGCTGAATGGCAATTCTGGCTTCTCTTGGGCCTGGTGGTGTCTGGGGCTGAAGCTTCACGCGAGAAACTAACAAATGTCCTGGCCAGATGAGCCAGAGAACAAAGAGGAGGCTCGGGAGGTGACCATACTCTCTGTACTCAAGTATTCATTCATTATCTCAGCCAACAAAGATTTATTGAGCACTTTCTGTGACCCAGAGTAATGGCAGTGGGTCTTGACTCCTGAAAACTCTGCCTAATGCTTTGGTCAGATGGGAATGTCTGCCCAGCCACAGAGGTGGCTGAACTCAGCTAGGTGAGGCAGAAGACTGCCCCTCATCCCCACAGCTGGAGAATATGTCCTCAAGGCAATGGAATGATGGAGCCTCTACTTCCTGAGATCACCCAGGCTTCTCTGTGTACAGGAAAAACACATTTTATGCACTGTGCTATTACCTAGGATATATGTGACTCTCTGCTCACTGCCCAGACATTTTCTAGTATATGTAGCTAACCTTTCCTACTCCATGGTAATTCTTAGGCATGGAAATCATGACAGTCAGTGATGTGCAAGGTTCTCTTTTCTCTGTTAGAGGTTCTCACTTGGGGTGATTTTGTATACCCTTCCCCCTAACCCCAGCAAAGGACATTTGGGAATGTCTGGAGAAATTTTTGATGGTCACAAATGTGTAGGAGAGCTACTGGCATTGAGTAGAGGCCAGGAAAGCAGCTAAATGCCGTATGATGCACAGAACAGTGCCCCATGACAAGAACTATCTGGCAATAAGTGTCAATCCCTGCAGCTGTACCACTGTGGCATCTGATCCCGTCAGATCTCAGAAGCTAAGCAGGGTCAGACCTGGTTAGTCCTTGGATGGGAGACCACCTGGAAACATCAGGTGCTGTAGGCTTGGGAGAAGGACCTGGCAACCCACTCCCAAAAAACAATAAGCCATTGAAAACCCTATGAATAGCAGAGAAGCACTGACAATAGTGTTTCCCCTGTTGTAGATAGAGTCACTATGAGTCAAACACCAACTCAACAGCACCTAACAACAAGAGGTATCAATAGTGCCAACATTGAGAAATACTGATTTAAGTAAAATAGTAAGAATGTAAAAATTTTAAAAAGGCTCAAAAGGTTAAATTTGTTTCTATTTAGTCTTTAGTGACCTTGCCAGCTTCTTGTGACTTCCTTTTTATTTTCCCCTCTGGTTCTCGGGGGTTGAACCCAGGGCTTTGCATGTACTTTGCAAATGTCCTACCACTGGGTTGCACCTCAAGCCCATTATTTTATTTTTTATTTTGAGTAGGGTCTTGCTCAGTTACACAGGCTGCCTCTGGCTTCAAACTCCCAATCTTCCTGTCTCAGCCTCCCGAGTCACTGTGATTACAGGCATAAGCCACCATGCGAGGTGCTTCCTGTGACTTCTGAGAGTGGGAAGGGACTTAAGGGGAACTGGTATCAACTGAGAATACAGAATCATGTTTGGTATAGGACTCTCCTATGTTCGGAAAGCAGATTGATGACCTGATTTCTCTTTGCAGAGCACTGACCCTCTTTGGGTGGGAGAAATCAAAGCCACTGAAAAGGGCCTTCTAGACACTGAAGATAGTATGTGACAGTGGGGTGTTTCTGGGGAGAAGGAGCACAGCAGTCATTCTGCAGGACTGAAGTTAAAGGTGGTTGGTGGCCCCAAAAGTATTTCAGTAAAGTGTCTGAATTTAACCTGGTTTTCCAACTTAACCCGAAGGAAGCTAAAACTCTTTAAATCTAATTTACTTTCAATATTTGTGCATAAATTCTAGACTACTTATTATTTTTGTTATTTATTCACTTAAATCACTCTAGGAGCAACTGGGACATTGGGAAGAACATAAACTGTAGGGATGAGAAGCTGAGGTGTAGGACTCGCATCTGCCTCAGTTCAGGCTCCAGAGGAAGGCTGGACCCAAGGCCACCACTGTCTCCACTTAGGTGTGCAACAGGCATCTCAAATATATCTGTAACGGAGCTGTGACTTATGCTCCTCACCCCTCACCTTCTCCATATCAGTAAACGGCACCATGGAGCACCCAGCCAAATCCCAGAGCAGTTCTTTTTTATTCATCTCCTTCTTTGATGCACCCCTCCCCCAATATACAACCTATAAGCAAGTCTTGCAACTCTACCTTCAAATATATCCTGAATCCAACCACTTTCCTCTCTTTTGCCATTAACATGATATTTCAGGACACCAAGATCTCCCACCTGATTTCTGTCAGGGGTCCTTAACTGGACTTTCTGCTTCCAGATCTGCTGCCTTCCAGTTCCTCAGAAAGCAGCAGCCAGCATGCTCAGCTCCTGCACCTGCCGAAGGGACTGAGTACCAAGTAGACCCTGAGCACGACCTACTACACCTTCATCTACCTCCCTGCCCCTCCTTGCCACTGACCAGTGGTCTATAAGAATGTATGGTAAAAACTTTTAAGCCAGGTGTGGTGGCTCATGCCTGTAATCCCAGCAAAGTGGGAGGTGGAGGCAGGAAGATCACAAGTTCAAGGCCAGAAACAGCCCACATAACTTAGCAAGACCCTGTCTCAAAATAAAAAGGAAAAAATGGGCTGGGGTGCAGCTCAGTGGTAGAGCACTTGCAAAGTATGTGCAAGGCCCTGTATTCAACACCCTAATGCTGCAAAAAAAAAAAAAAAAAAAAAAAAAAAAAAAAAAAAAAAAAAAAAAAAAAAAAAAAAAAAAAAGTATGGTAAAGTTTTTGAGTGCTTAGTCCATTTATATATATGCACATTTGTAAATTATACATGTAAGACTGTGTTAGTATTATGTGTACTAGAAAACATATATAAAACAACAGAAATGAAAAAAGTTTCTTCCAACACCTATACTTTAGTACTTTGGTCTTTGGTACACATCAATGTGGGGACCCCACTTTGGAGACCACAATGGCTCTAGCCATATTGGCCTACTTTCTGTAACACTTCAAGCCCATTTCCACCTCAGAGATTTTACACTCCCTGTACCCTGTCTTTGGAACTTTTGACCCTCAGGTGCTCACGTGACTGGTTCCCTGTGTTATTAAGGACTCAGTTCAAGGATCATTTCCTCGGAGACCATGACCATTCTGTCTAAATAACACCTCCAAGTTACCACTCCATTACCCTGCTTCATTTTATTCTTGGTATTTATTGTCTTTGAAGTGATAATATATTTATTAGTAAAATACATTGCTTGTCTTCCTAACCAGACAATAGCTCCATGCAAGGAATGGCAGGGTTTTTGACATTCGGTGCATTGAGGTATCCCCAACACCTAGGACAATGCCTGACATACAGGAAGTATATAATACATACTTATTTTTAAATGAATATTAGAAATATCACAGTATCTTTGGCCTTAGTACTATTATCTATCAAATAAAGGAGTTAGATTCTATGGCACACCCACAGAATTGGAGCAGGACAGTTGGGTATGATGACACACACCTGTAATTGTAGTGACCTCTTGCAACTAGCTAGACCCTGTCTTAAAAAAACAAAACAACAATGACAAAACAGAAAAGGGGCTAGGGTATTGCTCAGTGGTAGAGCATTTGCCTAGCATGTGTGAAGCCTTAGCGCTAATACCCTAGTACTGAAAAAAAAATTTGAAGAATATGCATAAAACCTTGTAACAACATAGATGTCTCTGTTAGATGAGATGTATGTATTACCCATTGAGGAGCACAGCCCTATTTTTCCTTGGTAATATTATGCAGATCACATTCTGTCAGGAGTTTTGTAAGTCATTAAGTTAGAATTAAAGATGAGGAGGAAGGGGAGCAGGAAAAGAACCAAAATTTATTAATAGTTCAATATGTACTATATGTATATGTGTGTGTACATATGTGTGTGTATGTATATATATATATATTATATATATGTATGTGTGTGTATATGTATATGCATATATATATATACATATATATATATATATACACACACACATAAAATTAAAGCAAGGGTTTGGAACCATGAAGGCCTAGATCTGGTACCCATATTCTCTCAGTTAAACTATCTATGTTTGACCTTAAATGCAATAGATTATTCTGATGAATATATTGTTTTCTCCAAATATATTAGAAAAGAATGCTTTAATTAACTAATAAATATTTTGTGGATATGGCTCTCATACACCACTTGTCCTCCAAGTATGGACCCTGGCCAGCAGTATCAGCATCACCTGGAAATGTACTAGAAATGCACATTGGCCATACTCCAGACCTACTAGATCAGAAACCCTGGGGATGAGGCTCAGTAGTCTGTGTTTTAACAAGCCTATTGGCTAGTTTTGGTGCACACCGATATGGGAAAACCACTCTTATATAGAAATGGTCATGACCAGGATTCTTGATCAACTGGATTTCTGCTTTTTACAAACCAGGCTCACAAAAGTCCAAGCAGCATAAACCAATTCATTTGTAGGGTTCATCATATCCTTATGAGATGCTCACAAACACAGAAACACACTTATTTTTGTATGAGTACTGCCTGGTACGGGAAAGAACAAAGTAAGTACCCAAGAAATGCTTGCAAAGAGAATGCATTTAGGATGTACATGTGAGTTTGAACACATAGCCTCGTTCACTTAAGACTTCAGGTAAATGGGATTACATGAAATTAAAAAGCTTCTGTACCGCAAAGGAAACCACAGAGTCAAGGAAATACCCAATGAATGGAAAAAAGTCTTCACATCCTATATATCAGGCAGAGGTCTAATTATCAGAATTTATAAAGAACTCAAGAAAAAAATACCCAAGAAAACAAATAACCCAATATACAAATGGGCAAAGGAACTAAACAGACAGTTTTCAAATGAAGAGGCCCATAAAGCCATGAAACACATGAAAAAATGCTCAATATCCCTAGCCATTAGGGAAATGCAAATTAAAACAACTCTGAGATTCCACCTTACTCCAGTAAGAATGGCCAAGATCAATACAACAAAAAACAACAAATGCTGGTCAGGTTGTGGAGAAAAGGGAACACTCTTACACTGCTTGTGGAGCTGTAAATTAGCCCAACCACTTTGGAAATTAATATGGAGGTATCTTAAAAAACTAAAAATAGATCTACCATATGAGCCAGCTATAACACTATTGGGAATTTACACAAAGGGAGATGTGTCATCATACCACAGAGACACCATGTTCAGTGCAGCACTTTTCACAATAGCAAGGATAAGGAATCAACCCAAGTGTCCATCAACAGAAGAATGGATAAAAAAAACTATGGTACATATACACAGTGGAATACTACAGCAATCAAAAAAAAAATGAAATAATGCCATTTGCAGCAAAATGGATGGAATTGGAAAAAATTATTTTAAGTGAACGAACACAAGCCCAGAAAGAGAAATACCACATGTTCTCACTCATACGTGGGAGCTGAATCAAAAATTAAAAGAAGGAAAGAATCCTATGCAGAGATCAGAACATAATAAAAAGCTAAAGTTGACTTAGCGGAGAAGAGACAATTTGGGGAGCACAAAAGAAGGAAGGAGGGATCTAGCAAAAGGAGGAAATCCTAGGAGAGGAGAGGGGAAAGAGGAGGAACAAGGAGGAGTGAGGAATGGGGGAGGGGGCGAGCTCAGGGTGAACAGCCCAACTTTAATAGTTCTGGAAATAATTATAATTACAGCAATAATACCAAAGAATGGTAATAATATGTATGGGCTAGAAAATTCAGGTGTAATAGTACTGACAATGTAAAAAGATAGTTCACTACAGAAAAAGTTTCGATCTTAAACATAATTGGGATCCAAGAATATATAGAAAAATATTACCACAAAAAGACATGCAAATGGAAGAGAGGTCTTTGGTGGGGGGTTGGGACAGGGACAGAAAGTGCACAAGAGGGTAAAGGGGAACTTATCTGTGCAATGTACAACAAAATGCATATATGGAAATGTCACAATGAAATGCATGTCAGAATGAAACACATTAAGTTGTACATTAAAAATTTCCAATAATAAAAAAAAACAACTTCAGGTGAAGGTGCAAGGGTCTTCTGAAATATCATAATAAAAATAAAGGTGATACCTAATCATGAAGGATAACGATGTTGACAGTGCCTTTAGATAATAATTCAAAGAGATTAAGTACTCACTAAAACTAGAATATTATTCCAGTTCTGCTCCACCACACCACAATGCAAGGGACAGGCCATGTGTGCAACTGATCAGAGACATGCTAAAACCATGTGCAAACACACCATATCTTTGCCACACGTTTAGATGTACATATGATACGGACACGGTAGTGTCGGCAGCATTGTCACAGTGAAGTGTCACAGGCAATGACACATGGGTCAGTACATCCACACCCACACACATACACACAGCCAGCACACACACAGAGCTAGGACCACGTCCACTCTCACTTGTTCTTGGACCCATTTCTAGGGCAGGACAGGATAGGCTGGTGTGGTATATGCCAGGGGGAGTCATTACCATTGTTCTGCAGAGCCCCCGGCACGCTGCTGTTAAAGATTTGGTCCACATGATTCAGTATGAACTCAATCACCACCTGCTGGACCCGTACTGCCAGGAAGGCCGCATCTCCATTGCAACCAGTGGCTTCTATTTCTTTAGACCTATACATGGAAGGAACACATTCATGGCGTCAGTCTATCTTACAACTAGAAGCAGTGAAGACAGCTGGTAGGCCTCATAGACCTCAGGTCCTAAATTTATACAGTTTGCTAATTTGTAGAATATGTTAACTATTTCAGACCAATTAAAGGGTCTCTTCAAGGGCAAGAGAGCCCAACCCACTGAACAAACTTAAAACAGTTTCCAGGCATTATACATAGCAAGACAATAAACACTATTCTATGTATGTACAGGAAGAAATTCTTCCTTTTTTTCTTTATAGGATCCCCTTCCACTTCCATCCAATTGTCCTATGGGGCAGGTCATCATTCACAAAGTTGCATGAAAAGCCAATGAGCCCCAAAGACCAGAAAGGCCTTTTTGGGAAATTGTAATGTACAGACCATAACTTTAGCCAACAAATGCCTTTGGAATCAGAGTTTCCAAGTTAGCAGGCAAAGAGCTTAGGCTATTAAAAGCACCTTTAATTCATATGTGCTATAAAAGATCACTTAGCTACAGTTTTGTCTTCAAGGGGCTTCAATTTTGAAGATTCCAGGCTCTGCTTCCATTGGTGGGCTGCTTGAGGCCATGGGGTGGGCAGGCATGGGGGTGCGGTGGTTACCTGAGGAGGTTTGGGGCCCACACCAGGGCCAGGTTCCTGGCATGCATGTTGGTCTTGCTGCTGAAGGAGGCGATGTGGGCCAAATGTCGAATCAGGTATTCCAAGGTCCTATAAGAGTTCATTTTTTTTTTCTTTTTTTTTTTTTGTGACAAAGCAAGAAACTTCAGTGTCTGTGTGAAGCCTGACATCTGGAGGTCTTTTCCAAGTTTGGATTTGAGGGACTCTAATTCTATCTTATGAATTTTTGAAGGAATATTGAGAAGATATCAAGATTGATGAAAGTAATTTTATTGGCCCCAGACACACTGGCCCAGGGTGGGAACTGGAGTCAGTCCTGTCAAAAGTCAGCGGGGGCTCCTGGAGCACCAGCCAGGAACAGAACCAGGGAATCACAGCCCAAGGGGCCTGAGGGTTCTTGGTGGCCACTTGCTCCTACTCCCACTCAAGACAGCACTGCCACCCTACCGTCAAAATAGGTTCTTGTCTAGGCATTAAAAAAAAAATTCTCCCAGCTATAGGTAACTTGGTTCTTGTTAGGAAGCACATTTCATGGTTGAACAATATTTGTGACTGCTTTGTTCTTTCTTATACTACATCAAAATTTGCCCCCTTGTAAAAGACGGGCAGGCATAGAGAATACAGCAAAAGGTGGTGGCATTGAGGGCAAAGCCATGAGAATGACATGAAAAGGACAGGGATGATGTACGGGCTGCTACTGATGAGCAAGCAGAGTGATCAGTCAGCCAAGTACTTGAGAGCTGTAGTTATGCTCTGTTTGCGAGCCAGCTGGGCTTCCCTGGATTTGATTACACTACAAATCTGGGTAAGAACCAAGGATGCCACCATGAGGCTGGCTCGTGCAGCTGAAATGACTTCCTGTGGGACTCCTGACTAGTGTGCTTTAAGTGGAGATGGGCTGTCCTTTGCTGCCACTGTCCCCAGTCAGGCGTCAACTCCTAGTAACTTGTTCATTAATTTCAAAGTGCCCCCAGGAAAGCCACTGTGCACTGAATTTGCTCCCTTTTATCAGGCCAGCCTATCTTCTTGATGCTATATGATGAAATGGTTGCACGTTTCTTTTTCCAAGGATTCTTACCTATAATGCGATGGGGGGAGCTCCTGGATAACATTTTGGATTCGGGCCAGTTGGCCTTCCTCTGGGCAATGTGACACTGCCTCCTGCGGAGAAGAATGTGAAGCAGCCCAGTGAGTTCCTTGGAATGCAGACACCCACCCATGTGTCTTAGTCTCATTCAGGTCCCTGGTACTACAGCCTCACAACCATCCTAGAGCTTACCCCTCCAAGAGGCATGCTCTTCTGTGAAAGCAACCACCAACTACAGTTTATTCCTTCCTTCCTTCCTTCCTTCTTTCCTTCCTTCTTTTCTTCCTTCTTTCCTTCCTTCCTTTCTTTCTTTTGCAGTAATTGGGGGTTGAATCCATGGCCTCACATATACTTTGCAAGTGCTCTACCAGTGGGCTGCACTCGCAGTCATTTTTTATTTTTTATTTGGAGACAGATTCTTGCTAAATTATGTAGGCTGCCTCTGGCCTTGAACTTGCAATCCTCCCGCCTCAGCTTCCAGAGTTCCTGGTTTTAAAGGCATGTGCTACCACACCAGCACCAACTATAATTTCTGAGCTCATGGTGTGAAGAGTCTGTCAGCTTGTTCTGTGGGGGCTTGCATGTTGCTGTGATGCTAAGAGCTATGCCACCTGTATTTCAGATACCAACAAGGCTACCCATGGTGGACAGGTTTCAGCTAAGGTTCCAAACTAAGACAGACTAGCCAAAGGACCCAGCAGCCCACTCCTGAAACAATTAACCATTGAAAACCCTATGAATAGAAGGGATGTACTGTCAAATATAGTGCCAGAAAATGAGCACCCCCAACCCCTACAGGCTAGAAAGTATTTGAGAAATGACTGGGGAAGAGTTGCCTCCTCAAAGTAGAGTCAATCTTAATGATGGGAATGGAGTAAAGCCCCTGAGTAAATGGAGTAAAGCATCCTTTTGCTGATGTTGTTGTTGTTGGGTGCTGTCAAGTTGGTATCGGACTCATAGCGACCCTACATACAACAGGCAAAACACTATTGTCAGTGCTTCCCTGCTGTTCATAAGGTTTTCAATTGTGGATTGATTTTTTGGGAGTGGGTTGCTGGGTCCTTCTCCCATTTGCTGATGTGGTGCAATTCAAAATGAGATGAAACATAATGGCCACAACACTGGGCTCAAACATAAAAGATCATGTGCATGACATAGTGTTGGGTAGTGTTTTGTTCTGGTGTACGTAGGGTCACAGTCAGTTGGATCCAACTCAATGGCACCCAACAACATGGTGTGAAGTGTCTCGCAATGTGTGCACAGAGTGACAGGTGGGCTTCTTGGGTCTCTGTGTGTCCTCTGGTGGTTGTATAGGTGCCTGGGAAAGAATATGTAGGATCTGAGTTATGTCCTGCAGGGCAGAGTCACAGAGACTCATGCTCAGGGAGACGAGACAGTGAGAGGGTGAGAAAGTGATGTCATGAGGCGCATGACTGCTCAGGCAACTGTTTTCATGGGTGAGAACGGTCACTCCCCCGCCAAGCCTGCGACTCTTCCATGACCTTAGTCCTCAGCTGGTGCTTGTCCTGGGTGCCAAGAAGCAGGGAAGACATGTCTTCCTCAGCAGGAATAAGAGCTGTGTCCCTGAGATCCGGTGGCCTTGCCCTGCCTTGCTCTCTGCTTACTTCCTGGGTGGATATTTTGTTTCTTATCAGCCCAAGGCCTTGCAGGGCAAGCAGGAACATTGTGAAGGCAGTGTGATGACAAGCTGGCCTGTGTCCATCTCCTGCTTCCCTGAGGTTGCTGCATCATGCAGGGATCCCTGGGAAGATTCTCCAGGGCCACATGCCCCTGCCCTGAGAATCTGTTCCGCCCATGCTGAGGCCCATCGGCCCTTCCAGGGCAGTGTGTGTGCTCAAGAATTCTAGAATGGGAGCACTACCTAAGTTCAAGGCAATGTTAATCACATCTTTTTGCTTGGTTATTTTTGAGGCAGGGTCCCCTTAGGGAGCCTAAGCTGGCCCCACCTCAGTGATCCTCCTGCCCTGGCCTCCCAAGTGGCAGGATTACAGGCATGCACCACCATTCTGGCACATTTTCTCTTTTTTATGGATATAATTTACATGTATTAGAAGTGTAGAAATCTTAAGCTACTGCTCCATGACTTTCTTCCTGGGTAGCCCCACCTAGACCAAGATAAACTTTAATCGGGGCTCTTCAATCTTCGTAGTCTGGAATTCGCACACATATGCGGTTGGTAGTCTCGTATTTCCTCTTGGTGCTGCAAAATTGCTTTACCTGTGAGCATAATGCCAAATGTTTAGCTCAGTTGGTAGAGTGCTGCTCTGTGATCTCTGAGTCCCTAGGTTCAATCTCCAGCACCCCAAACCTGGGAGAAAGACTTGGCAATCCACTCCTGAAGCAATTCTGAAACAATCAGCCACTGAAAACTCTATGAGGGTCACTGTGAGGTGGACCCAACTTGATGGCACCTAACAACAACAACAACAACAACAACAACAGTACAGTTATTGCTGGTGGTCGGTCTCCCTTGCTAGAATATAAGCTCTGCAAGAGCAAGGATAACATGAGTCCCTGTGTCCTGCATGGCACACAGCAGTAGCTCCCTGCGTGGGACATCATGCCAGGGTTGGGTCACACCATGTAGCCTAGGCTATCTTTGAATTCACAGTCCTCCTGCCTCCACCTCCTGAGTGCTGGGATTACGTGTAAGTGCTACCAAGCCTGGCTCCCTTTTTTAAATCAAAGTAAAGCTTATATATAGAAAAACAGTGTTTTAAAAGGCAATCAAAACGCTTGTCATGGAAAACTTGAGTCTTTTTCCCTCAGCAGAAGTGGGAGGAATGTGGGACCTGTCGTGACAGCCATGCGTGTGTCGATCTGGTGGGTTTGCCAGCTGGGAACAGACACAGCGAAAGCAAGGTATGCCGGATGGAGGGGCTGGGGCAAGGCAGGGCCTCCAGGAAGCACCCTGATCCCTCCCTCAATTTTCCTGGACCCTTTATTTAGGAAACAGGATTTTTGGGAGGACTCCACTCCACTAGACAGAGAGAACCTCACTGGGGAAGGGGAGGGAGACAGGGAGGGGCTCTGGAATGCGGTGTGGACCCACCCACATTTTAGGCAGCACAGGCCAGGGTTCACTTAGCCTCTCTTCTCTTTCTGCACAGCCAAAATCAAGCCCTACAAAGCCTTGAGCCACTCTCCTCTTTTTTTTAAAAAAAAATGTGTCTGGGAGTTAGAGGTGTAGGTTATCAGCCCTCAGGGAAAGTTCACTTAATGTTTTTGGAAGCTGTTAGTTATCTTTGTTCTCCAAGGTGGAGGCAGGCTCACCCCATGATGCTTGCAGGTCTCAGCTGGGATTGGTATTTTATTTCCTTATTCACAACATCTCCTGTCCCACCACAATCCTATCTAGAAGCTCTCTATCTAGGGAAGTGTCTGACTCCCTCTTTCTCTCTCCCTTCCCCTCTCCCCACCCTGTACTGGTGCATGCTAGGCAAGTGCTCTACCACCGAGGTGCACCCACCACCACCCCCCTTTTAATTTTTTATTTTTGAGGCAAAGTCTCCCTAAGTTTCACAAGCTACCTCTGGCCTCAAACTCTGTATCCTCCTGCCTCAGCCTCCAGAGTCTCTGGGATTACAGGCATATGCCCTGGTGCCTGGCTATTTTTAGCTTCTTTATGTTCCCAGACAGCAACTGGAGAAGGGGAGTTGGAATTTTGTCCACCTTAATTTTTTTGCCGGGAAGAGAATTTCCCTCAAAGGGATTTCAGCCAGGCCAATTTGGCTAGTGTTTAAATCTTAAAATATCCAGGATGAATCTGTAACTATTTGTTCTCTTCTAAACAGTATGAATAAGACCAACAGCTTCCTGCCCTTAGAGGACTCTGGCACAGGCTGCTCTTTCCTCCTGAGAGTAGGGCCCTTGCTCTGGGTTTCTCTGTTTCCCCGAAGCCACCACTGCCCTGCAGTTCACGTCCTGGTGCCCATAAAAACTGCCCCATCAGGGTGGCTCAACACAAACGACCTGGAGGAGCTCTCCCTTCCAGTTGCGCCACAGCCACAACGTTACATTTTATTAATTACTTAAAAATTACTATGAAACCATTTTATTATTTTAAATTATTAACTAGATTTTTAAAAAAGTAATTCGTGTACCTGATTTTTGAAAAGCAAAGCATTGAAAAAAAGATGAAAGAAAGAAAAAAAGAAAACACACAGAGGAAAGTTAGTTTTCCTTCCAACTGCAGACCCTCATTCTTCAGAGGCAAGCATTGTCTGTCCTCCCAGTCTTTATGCATGGGTCCTTGTTACACCCGCGGAAGTAAGTGCCACTAGGTGTCTGGTCCATCTGTGAATTCCTCCAGCCCATCTCTCATTATCTCCACCTTACTTGTTCCATACTGGGCACTCTGGCCTCTACATGTTCCCTCAAGTTCAGCATGTCCCCCACCAGGGCCTTTGCACCTGTTGTTTCTTCTTGGTACCCACTTCACCCAGACATGAACGTGATCTCTTCCCTCACTTTATCTTTGTCTTTGTTCAAATGTTGCCTCATAGATATACCTCTGATTATCCTGCCTATAATAGCAGGTCCCTTATTCTCTCCCTTTGTTGTTAGGTGCCATGTCTGACTCATGATGACCCTCATAGGGTTTTCAATGGCTGATTGTTTCATGATTGTTTTCAGGAGTGGACTGCCACATCCTTCTCACATTTTTGCAGTTCTGGGGCTCAAACCTGGGTCCTCAGAAAGTATGGAGCAGCACTCTACCAACAGAACTAAACCCCAGCCCATTCTCTCCTTACCACTGTATTTTTCTTCATAGTACATATCCACATTTCTGATTATAGATCTATGCCTTACAAGTGTTGATTATTCCTCTTTCATTAAAATGTAAGTTTTACTAAAGAAAGGAATCTGTCTTGCTCACCATTACATTTCCAGCCCCTAGAATCATGCCTATCAGCTCTACATAGTATGTGCCCAGTAAACATTTGTTGAATAGAATGAGTAAGTGAATGAGTCACTGTTTTTGTTTTATGCTTGAAAATGTCAAACAGACACTTTTGGGCCACACTTGTGTAACAGGCACTTAAAAACTGCCTTTGCTAAAAGCACTGAATCCTATTTGGACCCACAAACCTCCTGTCCAGACCCGCAGCAGGCATCTAAAGTTCTCCTGTCCTTGTCCTAAACCCGTGGCCACTTTGGATCTGGGAAACTTTAATCAATAAACATCTCTTTGACAAAAGACTGTAAACAAGTCTTCCAGTGATGACAGCGGATGACGATAACAACTTCCTGAAATCACCCTGCAAAACCAGAACTGACATCATACTCGGAGCAAGACTGCTTAATTATAAACACCCCTGCCCCCAACTCTTTCTCTGTTTAAATCTAAATCTCATGTAAGTTTCCCAAAGACAGGCTTGGGGTCTCAGGACTCCTTTACTACCTAGTCTTCTTCCCAGTGGACATATTAATTAAATCTCCTTTCTCTGCTTTTCATCATATCTACCTCTCTCTCTCTCTCTCTTCTCCAGTACTAGGGGGCTTCACCCAGGGCATAATACTACTTTTGCAAGCACTCTACCACTGGTCTGCATCACAACCTCCTTGTTAAATTTTTTATTTTGAGATAGGGTCTTGCCAAATTATGAAGGCTGCTTCTGATCTTAAACCTGTGATTCTCCTGCCTCTGCCTCCCAAGTCACTGGGACTACAGGCGTGTGCCACTGCATCTGGCCATAATTCATCTCTTTAATTAATGTATTAGGGACAGTTGGCCCAGGCTAATTCGGGGAATTGGGGCTTCGCCCTAAACTCTGGTGACATTTCCAGTACAGTACTCCTTTAAAAAGTCCAAATTAGCAACTGTGCCTACTTGGGGCACAACAATTTTAGTTGGATCAATCCGAACAAAATTGAATTTTTCTTAAAATGAAAAATTCTGATGAAAATAGGGTGTCATCCAGGTGCTGTGGTTCACATTTGTAATCCTAGTGACACAGGAGGATAAGGCAGGAGGATTATGAGCTCAAGGCCAGAGGCAGTCTGTACAATTTAGCAAAATAACAAATAAAGAAGGGGCTAGGGGTACAGCTCAATGATAGAGCACTTGCCTAGCATATATGAGGCCCTGAGTTCAACTCCCCAGTACTGCAAAAAAAAAAAAAAAAAAAAAAAAAAAAAAAAAAAAAAAAAAAAAAAAAAAAAGAAAGGTGCAGTGTAGTAGGGTTGAATAATAGTTCCCAGGGACATCAGGTCCTAATCCCTGGAACATGTAAATGCTACCTTATTTGGAAAAAAAAGTTTGCAGATATGATTACATTAAAGTCCCTGAGTTGGGGAGATCATTGTAGGTTATCTGGTTCGCCCCAAGTGCAGGAATAGGTATACCTACAAGAGGGATGCAGAGAAGACTTGAGCAGCCAGAAGAGAAGGCAAAGTAGCACAAGGGGCAGAGAAGGGAGGGATGTGGCCACAAGCCACAGATGTCAGCAGCTATCAGAAATGGGGGAGAAAAGGAATGAATTTTACTCTAGAGCCTCTGGTTGGAGCACAGCCCTCCAGAAACATGGAGTTTCAGCCCCATGAGACTGATTTCAGACTTCTGGGCTCCAGATCTGTGAGAAAATGAGTTCGTTTCTGGTAATTTGTTGCAGCAGCCACAGGAAACTAATACATGTACTCAAAATTAAAATATGAAACCTATAAGAAAAAACTGCCTTTTATTAGACCACTCAGAAGTAACCCCTGTCAACCTACTTACACATGAAGAATAAAGAAGCAGCCTGCCCCAGGCCTCCCAGCACCAAATATGAGCACTGGCATCTTTGCCTATTTAGCTGCTTATACTGTTTTATTCCCATTTAATGTTGTATTGTGACCAGTAAATATTCTTCAAAAATGTGACTTTTCCTTGATACATAGTTTAAAAAATAACAGACTTGTCATTTACTTTGTCTTCTATTGTTAGACATGTAGCATACTCCAAAATTTGGATATTATATTTCATGTTTCAATGAACACAGTACATCAATTATTTGTGCTCACACTTGATTATTACCATACGATAGAGTCCTAGTAAAAGAGTTACTGAGTTAAAGAATATGAGCATTTTAGGACCCTTGGTAGTCATTTTAAATGACTTTCTGGGATGTCTAACCAATTTACATTTCCAGTAGAAAACTGTAAGGAGCCAGTCTTATCACAGGCTTGTCAGCATGACATGGTAACAACAAAAATTGTTTTTAATATGCAAATATATTTTTCTAATTATTAGTAATTTTAAAATAATTGTATTTCTTTTTTCTGTGAATTTTCTGTTGAAGTTCTTTGCTTATTTATTTAGTGAGGTATCATGTGGTTTTTTCCTTTTATTCATAAGCAGGAATTCTATATAATTAAAGAATATTGCTGGGCGTGATGGCTTATGCCTGTAATCCCAGCACTTGGGAGTTTGAAGCAGGAGAATCATGAATTTTGAGGTCAGCCTGGGCTACATAACAAGTTCCAGGCCAGCCTAGGCTGGGAGACCCTGTCTCAAAAACAAAACAAAACAAACAAACAAAAGAATATTAATCATTTGTCATTTTATTATAGTTTTTATAGTTGGTAATTTGCCTTTTAATGTTATCAATATATTTTAATATAAAAAATGTATATATAGTTCAGTTTGTTAAATTTATTTTTTTTTCTTTGCTTTGATTGTTAGGAAATCATTCAATATCCTGAAACCTCCTAAATGACAACTGTCCCCAATAGCCAGTTCTCCTAACGCTGTTTGTAGAACTATTCTTTCATTACTTTTCCTATTATGTTACTGAATACCTGAGCCTATTAAAGTTCTAACTCTATTTTATAAGTGGTGTGGAAGTAATGAGACAGAATTTTAATCTTTACCTCTGCTTACCATCCCAGGCAAGTCTCTCTGAGCCTCAATTTATTTATCTGCATAACAGATACAATAAAATGTACTTTACAGGGTTATTTTGAGGATTGAATGAGATAATATTTATAAATGAGTTTATCATATAGTAAGCACTCAATAAATGGCTGCTGTTATCACTAGTATTATTCTATTAATATTTCCTTAATTCTCTTATTATTCCATTGGGATATTATTTGACTTCAGGTGTGCAAGTAGATTTGAAGAAATTATTGTTAGAATGTATGTATTAGACTATGTAATAGAACTATTTCCACATCCTTGAAGGTTTGCTTATATTATCCTATTCATTACTGTGATCAAAGAAATCTACTAAATGACAAATTCTGCAACATAATTAACTTCACTAGGTCCTACTTATAAAGAATTCAGTAGTCATAACAACCATTTTTATGTTATTCTTTAGTGTCAATAAACTGCTTAACTACAATGCCATTTCCTCAAATCTGATGACAAGCTAACAAAATGTTGCCTTTGTATTTTTGAGTTGCTGTGAGAAAACATGAAGATTAGCACTGTCAGGGAATAGGAGCATGGAGAGGAAATGTGGGTTTTGTTCTGAGCCTGCAGACAAGATTAAGAAGAAACTATATTTCTCAAGTTTCTAGACAAGAATTCCTATCTACCACCAAGTATAATAGAATGAGATACTAGTTAAAAGAAATTAGAACATTCAGTTTGTTAATATAATGATGTTCTATTCTATCATATTCAAAGATGATACTTTAACATTGATAGGAATATCACAACTATGGAGAAAACAACTGATAGTCTTATCCATAATTAAAACAGCAATAAGATATTATCTTTAGTTGATTCAGACTGGAAGATAATTTAACAAATCGAAATATCCAGTCATAGCAAAGCCACAGGAAAAAATGTATTCCTGTCTCTCTGGAGGATATTTGGCAATATGTAGCAGAATTTAAAATAAGAACTAGGGCTGGCGATGTGGCTCAGTAGTAGATTTGCCTGTCATATATGAGACCTTGGGTTAAATCCCCAGTACTGAAATTTCCTAACACCAAATGGAAAAAAAAAAAAAAAAAAAAAAGCTCTTTCGTACATCAAAGATCCTTACTCAAGGATATAAACAGAAAAAGTGTAAAGATATATGTGTACAAATGTCTGTTTTAATATTATTTATAGAAGTAAATTGTTGAGAAACCAAAAACCTAAATACCTATCAGTGGGAGATTGGTTTCAGAAATCATAACACATATGAAAACATACTATGTAAAAATAGTGTGTCTTTATATATGTTAACATGGAAAGATAGTCATATTGTTGAGATGAAAACATTCCAAAACAACAATATATAGGAATGAGGAGAAAGAGAGGGGGAGGGGAGGGAGGAGAGAAAGAGAGAGAGAGAGAGAGAGAGAGAGAGAGGAGGAGAGGAGAGGAGAAGAGAAGAGAAGAGAAGGGAGGAGAGGAGAGGAGAGGAGAGGAGAGGAGAGGAGAGGAGAGAAGAGAAGAGAAGGGAGGAGAGGAGAGGAGAGGAGAGGAGAGAACAAAGAAGAAAGAGAGAAAAAGATGTCTTCTAAATATTTATGACAGATATGGCTGGGGTGTAGGATTTCCCCTGGTGATTAATACTTTCTTCTTTATACTTTTTTGTATTGCTTTAATTTTTGTGATAAATTTTTATTTTGATTTGGTAAAAAACACAGCAAAAATACTACACAAGGGATAAGACTGAAGGCAGCACTCAAACTGTAGCTCTCTATAAGGAGAGAGACCAAAGTTCTTTCTATTTTCCTCCATTTCCCAAATTGTCTTTCTCAAAATTTTTATTTATTTATTTATTTATTTATTTATTTATTTATTTAAAAGACAGGCTCTTGCTTTGTAGCCCAGGCTGGCCTTGAACTCACTATCCTGTCCTTGCCTCCTCTGTGCTGGGATTGCAGGCATGTGCCACCATGCCCAGCTTTCCAAATTGTGTTTTATTGACTATGATTACTTTTAAAATGAAATCCTCACAAATGGTGACGATGATTATAATCCAGAAGACATCCGTGAAGCTCACAACCTTTCTTCTTGGTTCCCAGGAAAATCTATGGTTCTCCTCAGTAATTCCATTGGCAAGAGCTGCCCTTACCCATGACTTAATCATTAAGACTAGGGGTTGGTCTATCTTCTGTCTGAGATTTCAAGGGGAGGGTCCCTAACCATTGACAACTCTATCCATTGGTTGTTCTGCAGTGGTCTACATGTATGCTCAAGTTTTTTTGTGTGGCTTGGCCTATTTTTTTAATTAAAACATGAATGTATTTTTAGTGAATAAAATTATGTAAGTTATGGTAATAAATTAAGAAGAAAAACTATAATTCCAACAATAAAATTAATGCCTGTTAGTCTTTTGAACATCCTTCCCTTTAATCTTTTCTTAAGATACAATTATGAAAAGCTGGGTATGGTGGCGCATGCCTGTAATCCCAGTGACTCAGGAGGTGGAGGCAGGAGGATCACAAGTTTGAGACCAGAGGTAGTCAAGCGCAGAGGTAGTCCAAGCGCAGGAAGAAGAGAAAGAAAGGGTCATAAAGAGCCAGAAAAGAGAAGCTGTTGGCCTTGGTCACTGCAAGAGTTCCAGAAAGCTGCTGAATCTTCAGGAAGAAAGATCTCAGCTCCTAGTGAGATCCTTCTCAAAAAAGTAAAAAAATGGGCTGAGGGTGCAGCTCAAGGGTATAACACTTGCAAAGCATGCAAGTGCGAGGCCCTGGGTTCAACCTCCAGTACAGCAAAAAAAAAAAAAAAAAAAAAAGATACAATTATGTATCTGGGTCTTTTTTTTCAACTATCATTATGACTATTTCCCTATATCACTGAAAACTCTTAAATACATTTTAATGGCCCAAGCTCAATTTTTTAAGAAGTAGCATTCACTTGTATCGGCATCATTTCAAATTGAAGAACATCTCATATACTCAGAATAAGTTTATTATTTATTTTATATTATTATTTATTATAGAGTCATGTGAAAGACCCCCTTCCATCATCAGAGCCTAGACCTGGTCCTTACCAATAATTGCAACCCCTCCACACTGTTAATTCAGAGGCCCCCCTCTGAATGCATACTCACTCTATTAACTTCACTGGATGAAAAATCCCTTGATCTACTTTCCATTGTTACCCATCTGCCTTATGCTCTTCTTTCCTTTTCTTTCTTTTTTTCTTTTTTTGAAACAAAGTTAATGAGTTGTTCAAGTAGGGATAAGAGGAGGTAGTATATACTTTAGGTTTAAGAGAGGGAGGAAGGAAGGGAGACAGAGGATGGTGGGGGGGAGAGAGGGAGAGAAACAGAGAGAGAGAGAGAGAGATGCCTAAGAAAATAACACTTCCAAGACATGGATAAAGCCTTCTTCAGAGAGTGTCACATTTTAATGCCTTGACAATAGCTACATATACAATTTGGGGGCTTTTGAAGTTCCATTGTTTAGAGGATTTAAGAAACTTTTTAGTAAATGAGATCAGAGTGAGAAAGATGAGGGGGACCCATCTCTCCTTGGGACCCTGGGTGCGTAGTATCATTAATATACTGTTAGAATTAATATTAATGTTAATGGTAAGGCTTTTAAGAAATTCTTGTTGTAAATGTCCCTTTTGCTGCTTATTTTTCTGCAAGGCAAGCATTGGTGTTGGGGGATGGGGTGATCTGATTCCCTGATTGATAGCTACTGGGCTCTCTCTTGTGGCTCTGACTGTTTTGAACTAAAGAAGGAACTTACTTCCTCATTCCCTCACTCACTCAAGCTGAGCTGGCCAGGAGACACCCTGGTATTGCAATGTTAGGCCCAATAAAAGACTTACCTCAGGTAGTTTTTGCCTACTTTTAGTAATGTGGGTGAGCTGACAGCACAAGGAAAGCAGCAGCAGAGACAGCAGAATGGTGGTGAAGGCAGTGGCAGAGAACTGCAGAGGACAGCAGAGACAGTGGAGTAGCAATGGCAGAGACAGCAGAGCAGCCAGAACTTGAACTATAGAAGCAGTGAAATGACTGGCTACTTCATGGCTGAATAAGAGGCGAGGCTGTAAGACCAGCAACTGGCAGCAGCAGCAGCAGCAAAAGGGCTGTGATAGCTGTCTCCCAAAGAGTGGCAAGAGGGCCAGTGGCCATGGCAATAAGAACCAGCTTCATAGTTCAAGTGCAGGAAGAAGAGAAAGGGTCATAAAGAGCCAGAAAAGAGAAGCTGTTGGCCTTGGTCACTGCAAGAGTCCCAGAAAGCTGCTGAATCTTCAGGAAGAAAGATCTCAGCTCCTGGGCCTTGGAGCTGTAATATTGGCCACTGTCTAAGACTAAGGAATCCCAATATCCAGTCCTGCCCAGAAGCTGCAATGCCAGCTACTATAGAGGGCTGAGGAATCCCAACCTCCTCCGCCTACCTAAGAGCTGTAACACTTATGGACTTGGGAGTCTCCACTTCCTGGGCCTACATAGGAGCTGTAACACTTGAAGGGCCGAGGAATCTCAACCTCCTTGGCCTAGATAAGAGATATAATAGCAGAAGGTGCCACCTCCTGCTGCTGCCCCCCCCCCCATGTCTGCCATCACTGCTTGCTGCTGTCAAATGCCAAGGGACACAACTGCAGCCTAAGACCAGCATTTGAAGGGCTTCTTTTTGCCTACCCATGATTACTATCTGTGTAGGGCAAAAGGACCTCAGCCAGCTGAATGGTGACAATAGGGTGACACATGAGGCACATTATACCAATTTCATGATAAGAAAAGAGTGTCAATAAGATGCATAGGTCAAAAGGGTCAAAGGAATTCTTCCTAAGGAAGTCAAGGCCTGTGTTTTTGCTGTAAACACAGACCATAATCTTGTCTGTGCAATTTTCTTGATTTTCAGTCAGCAGGGGCAAAATGCTCCTGTCCCTTTCATGTCCCCTGAATTTTTCCTATCTTTATTTCTTGTCTCAATTTCTCCCTCTGACTTTGATCCCTTAATCTTAAGGGTTGCTGACAGTCAAAGATCTATCTTCTGAAGCTTTCCATGCTGTTATGCTATCATTTATTTTTCTAAATAGAGTAAGTCCATGGTTAATTACTTCCATCACCCCTTGGTATTCTCTCACATCTCCCTCCCCTCTTTTGCTAGCTGGACCCCCAACTTGTTTAAACCCAACTCTGTGCCTACTCTATCTATGCAGCCAGGTGTTCAAGACTTACATTTTTAAATTTTTATTTTATTTTACTTTTGTAGTACTTGGGGGTTGAATCCAGCTCCTTGCACATATTTTGCAAGCACTCTACCACTGGGCTGCACCCCCAGCCCATTTTTAGCTTTTTAGTTTGAGTTAGGGTTTTGCTAAGTTATGCTGGCTGCTTCTGGCCTTGAACTTGTGATCCTCCTGCCTCGGCCTCCAGAGTTGCTTGGTTTATAGGCATGCACCACTGCGCCCAGCTTCAAGCTCTATCTTTAATGCTTTCTCTACAGCCATGCTTTAAGCTTTTATTCTCCTTTATACTTACCCATGGATGCCCTATTTGGTGACTGTACTAGCTAATATTTAGCTGTTCTGCTCTTACCCATCCATCCTCCCCATGAATCCAGATCACTAGCCTATTCTGTGTTTCCTCTTGGCTGCTTTTCTCAGTTTCTTTTCTCTTCCCAGCTTTCTGACCTATCCTCATGACTTTTGCATGTTCTGTCTCCCTTCTTTACCACCCACCTCTTTCCCCAACCCCCAAAGGAAACGCAGAAGGAACAGCCTGATAAAAATGAACCAGCAGTGGGTATAGCATGAGGGGTCTCAGGTTCCTGTCCCACCCCTGCTATGTGACCTAGGGCCAGCCACTTTACTTCTCTGGTTCTCAGTTTCCTCCCTATACAATGAAGCACATTGAGTTGAATAAACACAGAGAGATAATTTAACCCAACTCTTAAAACAAACACTATGATTCTAAAAATTCAAGAAAGAAAACAGCGCACAGTTCCACCCGCCTACTTTCTTTACCATACCATCCTACTTCCATCCTCATGCTAAGATAATGTCAACCAGCTGCTGAGTTTTATTATTGTTATGTTAGTGCTGAAACTCTCCTTGGCCCATCCAGGCATCCCACCCTGCCACCAAAATGGAAATCCAAACACTCACCGTGAATTTCTCATAGAGCTCGTAAGTCAGTAGGGGGTTGGGCAGCTCCCTAAAGTAGAGCTTGCAGAGGGAGCCCACACAGTGGATGTCCTGGAGGTACACTTCCCTTGTCAGATCTGGACATTGATCTGAGCCGAACTCTTGCCTGAAACAACACAGACGGAGACATAACAATCCTAGGGAACATGTGTTCCATGTCAGCAGCTTGGCAGCTTGTGGGTGAAAAGACCTTGCACTGCTGATCTGACTCTACTTCTGACCTTGATTCTGCTCCAGGCACAAAGGCAGCCAGGGGAAGACTTCCACCTCAGGTCTGATCTTCCTTGCAAAATCTGCTGTGATTAGAAGGCATAAAGCTCATCTGCAAATAGATTTCCTCCTGGTATTGTATTTGCAGCCTTGTTTATGAATATTTGGGGAAACAGAAACAAACTGTGAAAAGGGCATATTGGTATTTCAGTTCTTCCAAAACATTGCTTCCAATGAAATTCTCTTTCTAACAAGAGAGATCAAAATCAGAAAGGGCCAGATCATTATCAATCATCTCCATATATTCATGTCACAAATTTGTTTTATTTGGAGACTCAAACCCAAACCCAAGGCCCTGCTGCTGCTGCTGCTGCTGCTGCTGCTGCTGCTGCTGCTGCTGCTGCTTCTTCTTCTTTTCTTCTCCTCCTCCTCCTCCTCCTCTTCCTTCTTCTTCTTCTTTTCCTCCTTCTCCTTCTTTTTGAGACAAGGTCTTGCTATGTCCTGAGGCTGGCCTGGAACTTGCTATGTAGACCAGGCCAGAATGGCACTTGAACTCCTCCTGCCTCAACCTCCTGAGTGCTGGGATTGCCAGCATACACCACCATGCCTGGCTTGAGAACCTTAATCAAATATCTCTTTGATGCTCAGTGGAACCTTCTAGGCTGCCTTATGCCAACTGCTACAGGATAGATTTTATTTTTTTGTGGTACTTGAGGGTTGAACCCAGGGCTTCACACACACTTTGCAAGTTCTCTATCATGGGGCTGCACCCCTAGCCCATTTTTTAAATTTTTTATTTTGATTCAGGGTCTCAGTAAGTCACAAAGGCTGCCTCTGGCCTTGAACTCATGATCCGCCTGGCTCCATGTCCCATGTCACTGGGATTACAGGCATGTGCCACCTTGCCTGGCCTCCATATAAATATCTTCTTATCTATAGTGGGATGTCTGGCAATATTATCTGATTTAGGCCTGGTTTCTAATTAGAAAATATCCTAAAAAGATTACATGAATATACTGCCTCAAGTCATATATATCTACCACTTAAAAATATGTTTAGAAAGTGATCAATTTGAGCTTTAATATAGACATTAGGCTTCTTGAGAGTATTTCTTAGTTAGTATGGTGGTGACAAATCAATAGGACTCTGAGAACCAGAATTTTTGGAAGATCTCACTGCCCAGTCTATATCTGGTTCTGTACCTTTATGAAGGAGTGAGGAACTCTCTGATGCAGTCAGAACCAGATGGCAACTGATGGGGTCTTGAAAAGAGAACTATGAGCCAGGTGCTGTGGCACATACCTGTAATCCTAAGGACTCTGGAGACTGAGGCAGGAGGATCATGAGTTGGAGGCTGGAGGCAGCCTGTGCAATTTAGCGAGACCCTGTCTTAAAATGAAAAATAGAAAATGAAAAAGTGACTGGGATGTAGCTCATTGCTACGGCACTTGTATACCATACTGGAGGTCCTTAATCCAATCCCTCAAAAAAAAAAAAAAAAAAAAGTTTTTGCTCTTACTGTAACTCTAAAACATGGCACACTCATAAGTTAGTGAACTTATGTTAATACAGATCTGTTAAAATCTATGCTTGCAATAGGGTTGCAGGTATAGCTCAGTGGTAGAGCATTTCCTACTATGTACAAGGTCCTAGGTTTGATCTCCAGAACCACAGACAACAACAAAAATTAAAGCTGCAATAAATCAATTATTTTGTTTAACAGCAACCACTTCCCCAGGAGTAAAAGGGATGTTTTACTTCTTTGGTATAATTTAATTGTAAGTGAGATTTGGAGGACAGGAGCAGAAACCAAATAGGAGGAAGAAGACAAAAACTGAATTATTTGCATAATCTATTAAGTTTTACAATTAATCTTATAATAAGAGTTCTCATTGTTGTAAAAGTATAACTAAAGAAGGTATAAGAAATACATGAAAATAATACTGAATGATGTTCTTTTGGGTGTTAAAAATAATATGCAAAATACATAACCGTACTGCTTTAATCTTTTTTGTTGTTGTTTGTTAGGTGCTGTCGAGTCGTGTCCGACTCATAGTCACCCTCATAGGGTTTTCAATGGCAGATCATTTCGGGATTGCCTTGGGAGTGGGTTGCCACGGCCTTCTCCCATTTTTGCTGTGCTGGGAATCGAACTCGGGACCTCAGAGACTGCAGAGTGGCACTCTACCAACTGAACTGAATCCCAGCCCCACTTTAATCATAGAAAAGTATAAATGTATGTTCTGTGTATATACTATATATGCTTATACATATTTCTGTATTTTGTTAAAGATTTTTGCCCTCTTAGTTTAATGTGATAGAAATTTCTTCCAAGTGTTTAGGATAAATCCATAGAATTGGAAATCATTAATTCATCAGTAATTTTAAAAATACTAACACCAATTACAGAATGCACAATTATGCAGGTTTCTGATTTCTCAAAGCAAATATCAAATGTGTGCCAACAAAAAGCCTCAAAGATCCCTGAGTTTTGAACACTATGTGAAGAGATCTAATCTGAACTTGAGGTAGGCAAAGGAATGGTAATGCATCATGTTTTCCTAACTTGTAACTTAGATCACTTGAGTTAGATCAAGTCTACCTAGAAAGGATAAATCTGGTCCAAGACAAAGAAACAGATTAGAAGCTCTGAGGAGCTCTTGTTGGAAAGAATTACATCAGGCTGGGCAGCCTCCCCATTAGTTAAGAACAGTCAGGGATCTGAGAACACCAGCATCTGATCCAGGCCTGACACCCTTCCCCTCCATCCCTTCAGGTTGTTAGTACTCCCAGCAGCTGCAGACGGTAGCATAGGCAGAGAAAGACTCATGGGAGAATTCTATTCTTTTAGCTTACCTTAGCCGCTGTATGTTTGAGGTGACTCCCGAAAGCCGATAGACTCCATCCACAATGCCATGAGTCTCTATAAATTCTGCACAGCTCTTCAGTACATATGGAACTATGTAAGGGAAAAAGAAAAAAAAAACCTGTTAGATATAAATCTGACTGTGCTTAAAAAATATTCTGTTAAAAATCCAGGTAACAGCAAGGAGAAATAAGTATGGACCTTGAGTGTTCCAAGTGGAAATAATTGCTTATAAGGGGTAGGTGATGTTCCTTTTGTGTTTTAAAAAGGTGAAGTTTTGATAAGACCTTTAAAAATCATGTGTTTTAAGAGCTTTTTAATGAAAGAATTTGAAAAATAAACAAAAACTTTGATTTTGGAGCCCAGCAGTGACCTTGGAAAGCTCAAGCTCCTCACTGCGCCGGCTCTCCAGGTGTGGTTTCCTGACCACCAGCACCTGCATCTCCTGGGATCTTGCTGGACATGCAAATACTCGGGTCCACACCAGACCTACTGACCAAGTTCTGGGGTTGGGGCCCATCCAGCAGGGTCTTAAAAAGCAGTCATCTCATGAGCCAAACTTGGAGATCCACTGCCTTATTCTGTTCCCGAAGGAACCGAGGCACAAGTACATTTACCAAACTCATCATTATTTGTTACTTAAGAAAAGTAATTAATACATGGGAAGAAAACTCTTATAAGTAAAAGAAAAACAGGACACAAAGTTGAATATACACTGAGAATTCAGTTATATAAAAAGACTTACAAAGGAAAAAAGACCGGAAGAAAATCTGCCAGAATGTTAAAGGTGACTTAAAGGCTAAAGTGTTTAATTTTCCCTTTAAAGGTGAGAACTTCCCACTTTTCCTTCCACTCGTTGATTTAATGGACCACTTAAAAGGCACTGACATGAATTCCTGCTGCTCCAGAGGTTCAGAGCCCTGGTGGAAGAACAGTTTGTGCTGGCCTCTCCTCGGGGGAGGGATTTGGGGGACTCAGCCAACTCAGGGACCTGGAATGGCAGGCTCAGGTTTTTTGGATATACACAGACGCAGCAAATCACTTGCCACTTGGGTCCCTGGGCAGGGACCCTTGTGAGAGTGCAGTGGATGGTGATTTGGTGTGGGAACCACTGCCTGGAACTGACATCTTCAGTGACTCTTGGAAGCCTGGAGATGACCGGAGCCCCATGAGCTAAGGCAATGTGCTCATGCTCCCCATACACATAATCCATTATTTCCTTAGATTAGACCAATGCCAATTCATTAATGCCTATTGCCCATGCTCACACTTAAAATTCCAAACTAGATTGGACCTTTATGTGGGTAGACAGTAGGTGGTCAGATTCAACATTCTATTTATTTATTTACTTACTTACTTACTTTTGTTGTTGTTGTTAGGTGCCGTCGAGTCGGTATCCGACTCATAGCAACCCTCATAGGGTTTTCAATGGCTGACTGTTTCGGGATTGCATTGGGAGTGGATTGCCAGGCCCTTCTCCCATTTTTGCGGTGCTGGGAATTGAACTCCGGGCCTCAGAGACTGCAGCGCAGCGCTCTACCCACTGAGCCAAATCCCAGCCCCACTTACTTGGCCTCAGAGACTGCAGCGCAGCGCTCTACCCACTTAGCCAAATCCCAGCCCCACTTACTTACTTACTTACTTACTTACTTATTTACTTATTTTTGTGGTGTTAGGGATCTAATTCAGGGCCTCTCCCATTCTGGGTGAATGCTTTACCACTGAACCACAGCCTAGCCCTACCTAATTCTCTATTACAACGCTTTCTATGCACTCCTCTCCTGATGCTTTCAAATAACTGTAAGTTTAGGCACTCAAGTTCATCACACTGAAGTGTTCTGCTGATCTCTCATGTCTTGGCTGTGCATACTAAGAGCCCTTCCCCTTCCCTCTGGGACACATCCTTCTTTTTCCCTTGCCCTATCCTCTGTGACTGGAACCAGGGAGAATCTTCTCAGTTAACTCCGGTGCAAAGAGGTGAGGGAGTGGCCTTGGGACTGGAGATATTTTGGTGAGAGACCCCTCTCATGAAAACAGATCCTACGAGTGAATGATTACAGGGTGAGAGCAAGGGGTAGGCATGGGCAGGGGCCCAGATCTTCTGCCCATCCTCAATCAGAAGTTACAGTTGGATCTGTTTTATAAAACAGGACTCTTGGCAAGATTGTGTCTCCTCCTCTCAAGCAAATAAAGAGAGTTCCAGTGCTTAAAAGAATACACACAATACACACACCCATCCAAAATCTCTGCTGTGTACAATAACAGTCAGCTCCTTCCCTACCACGAGAAGCTGTTCTGTAACTGGTTATATATGGTCTATGATTGAGCACAGATTTGGCTGCTAAACTGCCTTTGTGACCATTGCAAAATATATTACAATTCTGTTTCTTAGTTTCCACATCTGTAATATGAAGATAATAGTGATACTAACCTCATAGTATAAGACTGAAACAATAATTGCAAACAGCACAGATCCTGGCATACAAAAATCATTCCACAATGACAGGTGTTTTTCCTATTTGTAGTTTATCTGGGATGCGAATTTATAATGTGGTATTCCTGGTGAAAACAGAGTGTACCTCATCCCATTCAATGGGCTCATATCAGTTAAAACTCATCTTTACTGTTCAGAATGGGGCCGGGGTTTAGCTCAGTAAGTAGAGTGCTTGCTCTGTGCTCTGAGGCCCTGGGTTCAATCCCTAGCACTGCAAAAATGGGAGAAGGATGTGGCAGCCCACTCCCAATCCCAAAACAACAAACCATTGAAAACCCAATTTGACAACACCTAACAATTCTTTGGAATAACTACTGCATCCTTCTTTTGTAAATGCTTCTATTTGAGAATAATTTTATTTCTGTGAGGTCTCTCTTCTGTGCACTTAGGTGTATCTTTGTGGCACAAAGCCACTGTTTGTTTTACAGGTGGGGAAAATACATTCCATTTGCTCTGGCTTTGATACAGAGGCCCTAGAACCTCTTGTCCACGGCTCTGTTTAAGCAGGTGGCAAAATGAAAACAACCCACAGGAAGAGATCATGACCCCAGCACCCATGGAGCATCAGCTTTCCTGAATTCTCATCTCAGGCGAAGTTGGTAGGTGCTCTACCACACCAGCAATGGGAAAGGACTCATTTCATCTCTGACCTATAATTTAGAACAGTGGTCCTCAGATGTGGTCACTGGATCAGGTGCCCCAGCCCCACAGCACACTCCTGATGATTCTGGTGCACTTGAAAGTTGAAGAGCCACTCTAGATTTCAGTGTCTTAAACTTTGATGTGCATACAAATCACCCCAGGGACCTGATTAACATGCATATTCCAATTCAGTAGGAAAGTGGGTGCAGGGAGTGTTGAGAATTTGCATTTCTAACACATCACCAGGTGATGAGGTACTGCCAATCTGCAGCCCACATGTAGGGCAGAAAGAGTCTATAGATAGTACTGGAGGGTGGTGTTTTGGGGGCTACCCAGAGTTTAATCTAAAAGTTTCAGAATTCTTTAGACTATTGTTCCTGGGGTCCAACCAGATTGAGGACTTTTAGGATTCTGGACAGGGTAGACCTGTGATACTAACTAGCTGAGTAGTTACAGAGGGAGAGAAAGCTTCCATTGTTAATATAAGGATGGGAAGGAGTGACATTGAAGGTCGGAGCCACAGAGCTAGTTCTGTGGGATTTATCCTGGGTCCAAAGAACTGTAGGTCTCTTCCTATAGAGGTACACACAGTTGCTGATTATGATATAATTTTACAACTTCTTTGAATTGTTTTACTGATGAGTCTCAACTCCCCCTTTCTCTGGCTTTGTTTTGTTTTGTTTTGAGCTGGATCAGCACTCTTAAAAGTTAAATTTTAATCTGAGCACAAAATACATCTTGAGGGGGTTTCCAATGGAAAGGAAAATCTTGCCTTTGATTTAGGCTTTACAATTTATTAAAAGTACTTTGTCTTAATTTATCTAACCCTTAACAACTGAAGACATTTTGCACTTATTAATAGTGTGGGTCACTCTCCTTGATTCCTGACCTTTTCAAGGGCTTAGTGCAGAAAAGTCCAGCAAATCATGTCTCTGAGGGGCCCCAGAAGTCATAACTCTAAGCTGTCTCACTTCCCATGTGGCTAGGATCTGATCATATCTAGAAACAGACAGGAACAAGCGGGGTTTTATTTGGTCATTCACCTGGTTATGACAGCTCCATTCTTTCACAGTACATTCAATTCCATTTGTATTTTAGGGATCCCTCCATCCCCATTCTGGATTTTGTTTCGGTTTTGTATGGGTGAGATCTCACCACCTGTCTGGGGCCTGCATTTCTGACCATCAAAGTCTGGTGTTCCATACTGTTATTGTTGTTAGGTGCTCTTGGGTCCCACTCATAGCAACCCTCATAGAGTTTTTAACAGCTTATTGTTCTGGGATTGCTTTGGGAGTGGATTGCCATGTCCTCCCATTTTTGCAGTGCTAGGGGTGGAACCTGGTGCCTCAGAGAGTACAGAGCAGCACTCTGCCAAGTGAGCTAAACCCCAGGCTGGTACAACAGAATTGTTTGTTGTTGTTAGGTGCCGTCGAGTCAGTATCCGACTCATAGTGACCCTCATAGGGTTTTCAATGGCTGACTGTTTTGGGATTGCCTTGGGAGTGGATTGCCAGGTCCTTCTCCCATTTTTGAGGTGCTGGGAATTGAACTCGGGACTTCAGAGACTGCAGCGCAGCGTTCGACCAACTGAACTAAATTCCAGCCCGTGATACAACAGAATAGGCCTCAGCAATTACAAGGGGTGATAAGGATAGGAGTGCATTTCAAAGACCTTAGGCTGGGTGACACAGCCAGTCCATAAAAAATTACATACTGTATGACCCCATTTATATAAGGAATGCAAACTAATTTACAGTAAGAGAAGGCAGGAAGATGCAGGAGGTAGAGCGGATAAAGGGCTGGAGGAGATTAGGGGCTTCAGGGGAAGGCCACTTTGAGGTAATAAAAAGGACTAGGACCACTGTGGGTGAAGACTGAGGATACCCAAGAGGAGAAAGTATGGAAAGAGGGAGACCAGACTCTGCACAGAGCAGAAACGCTTTGAGAATATATCGCCACGTGTGTGGGTGCTGGGTTGTGAAGAAGCCCTCTCTTTGGCAAGTTCCCACAAGAGGCAGAAAAGAACTGTCCTTCTCCCTTATTCTGGGTTTTCAGTACCAAACTTCCTAGGCATTTCCACCAAGAATCCAAGAGCCCCCACAATGGCACTCCATGGCTTGTATCTTTCTGCCAGCCCCTGTCCTCGTACCCTCATCATCTTGTCTGTGTGCCTCCGCCACTGTCCCTCAATGCTACGTTCCTCTCCAGCCTTGGTATGGCTTCCCCTGCCAGGACATCACTGTCTACCTCAATTTCCTCTCATTCTCCCTTAACTGCTTTCTACTCTCTTCCTTCTGACCTAATGTGGAATAAAAGAAAATTTTGAAAATGTGTTGTACTTATTTAACAAAGTATAGGACAAGGTTTTCTGTTCTTTTAAAAAATTAACTACTTTCCAGCCAGGCACAGTGGCACACGCCTGTAATCCTAGGGACTCTGGAGGCAGAGGCAGGAGGATCGCAAGTTCAAGACCAAAGGCAGTAGGATCGCAAGTTCAAGACCAGAGGCAGCATGCATAATTTAGCGAGACCCTGTCTCAAAAAGTAAAAAAAAAAAAAGGTCTGGGTGTGCGGCTCAGTGGTCCAGCACTTGCAAAGCAAGTGGGTTCAACCCCCAGTATCAGGGAAAAAAAAAGTAAAAAGAAAGAAAAATTAACTACTTTCCAAATTTTCTAAGAAAAAAAAAATTAAAATACATAGGGGATTAAGTCTATCCTCCTTGGAGAAAAGTTTTTCTATAAAAAATTTTTTAACTGAGATTTAATTCAAATGTCATAAAATTTACCCTTTTAAGGTGTACAATTAGGCAGTTTTGAGTATATTTATAAGCAACCATCACGTTATCAAACTCCAGAACATTTTCAACACACCAAAAAGAAACCCAATACCCATTATTAGTCACTACCCATTTTCTCTTCTCTGCAGCCTCTAATCAACTTTCTGTTTCTATAGATGTGTCTCTTCTAGATATTGCATATAAATAGAATCTTAAAATATGTGGCCTTTGTGACTGGCTTCTTTCATTTAGCATAATGTTTTCATGATCCATTTGTGTTATAGTATGTGCTAGTACTTTATTCCTTTTTATGGATGAATTGTTGTTGTTGTTGTTGTTAGGTGCTGTCGAGTTGGTATCCGACTCATAGAGACCCTCATAGGGTTTTCAATGGCTGATTGTTTCGGGATTGCCTTGGGAGTGGATTGCCAGGCCCTTCTCCCATTTTTGCAGTGCTGGGAATTGAACTCAGGACCTCAGAGACTGCAGCGCAGTGCTCTACCAACTGAGCTAAGTCCCAGCCTGTCAGCTCCTTAGGAGAGCACCATGTCTCATTCATCTAGAATAGCCTGGAAAACACAAGCTCTCAGTATGTCTTGCTGAACAAGAGATTAGTCGCATTTCCTTGGATGATTTTTCTGTGTTCCATTGATGTTAGGGTTCTTCAAACAAGCAAAAACTTATTATGTGTCAAGCACTGTTTTAGATGGCTTTTTATTTGTTTGTTGCTTGTTTGTTTTGAAGCATTCTCCACAGGTAAAATCATCTCCATTTTGAAAATGTGAAAGGCAGTTCTCAGAGAGATTAGGTAAATTGCCTAACACCACACAGCTTCTAAGTGCCAGATTTGGGATCCAAACCTGATATATCTGACTCCGAAGCCCATGCTTTTTCTATGATGCCATAAGTGATGGGTAACAGAAAGAGGCCCAGGCTCCACCCGCCCTGACTCAAGCTCTCCTTGTCAGGAAGCCAGGTCCCATGAACTGGCGGCCAACTGTGAAGGCAGACTTCAGAACAGCTGATTGGCCCCTTGCTGTTGACAGCCAAAACGCTTGAAATTCCAGCACTCTAGGCCCTACCACTAGGTTATTCAACATCACGTGACAAATATCCATTTCAAAGTTCCTTTTGAAAAAGGTACAAAAGATGTTATTTGGGTAAAAAGATGAAAAAGATACACAAATATAAAGAGTACACATTGGATGTCTGTTTTAAACTATCCTTCCCCATATATTAAATGACAAAAGAGACACACCCTGGAAGTTAATAGTGGTCATCTCAAAGTGGTGGCAAATAAATGCTTTTAAAATTTTCCTGTATTTTTAATTTTGCTTTTCTAAATTTTCTCTGACAAGGATAAACTAAAAATATTATCAGATTTTTGAAAAACAAGTTTCATTAAAGTAGCCAGAGGGGTTTTCTGAAAACAGTGAGGCAACTTCTAAATGTTTGCTGAAGTCCTTCTCAGTGCCCTCATTGAGGTAATGATCCCTTGTTAAACAGAAGTGTTTGTCTAACCTGCTGGTGGGGTGACCAAGGCCTAGCTTGCCAGCCATACTCCCACTAGAGCCTATTCCCATGGCTCAGGGCTCAGGGGTGCACTGGGTACCCTCCTAACTCCCACTTCTGGGCTCTCAGATGCCAAGTCAGGTCAGCTCTTCCTGCATTAGGTCCAGGACCTGCCTTTGGTCTACACCCTGACTCTCATCCCCACTGGGGTCCTTGGGTCTCTGGTGGCAATGAGGCCTCCTTCTTGATGACAAGGTTTATCTTTAGACCAGAGCAGATGTACTAAAGATCTATCTAGCATGAAGGTCAAAGAGGTAAAATCTCTGCCCTCTAGAAAGCCAAGATGGGAACAATTATTGTGAACCTACTAAGTGCTAATCCTTAAATTCTATACTTCTTATTTTAATCCATTGTTTTACCCCGTGCAATCCTCACAACCACCTTAGGAGGGAGGTATTTATCCCTGCTAGACAAGCGAGGAAACTGAAGCTCAAAGGAATTTATTAAGTAACTTGGCCAGTATGAAAATATCAAGCAGAATATCTTAAGCGCCCTTTGTAAGGACAAAAAAAAAAAAGTGACAGAAGTTCTTTTAAAAAAAGAGTATATGGTGCAGGAAGTCCAGCAGAGCTTTCAGGTGTTGAACAAGTACAGGGAATCGTGTGCATTTACAGAACATCGACTGGGGAGAAGGACCACATTCGGGAGTGCTGAGACAGGACCCTCACCCACAGGGCCCCGGTATGCTGGGCATAAGCAGATAAAGGACAGATCAAGGTGTGCAAGAGAACGCTGCTACTGGGACAATGATTTGAGATGGTGTGATATGATGTGATGACTTATATATAACATTTATAATATATACACCACAATACATGCAAAATGCTCAATTAGGTGCTGGGCACATAATAAGCACCTTGAATGTCAGAAGCACTTTCTGGTGGCATGGAGACCAGAGAATAGTATAAACAAGATAAGAAAATAAGAAACCATGTGGTGAATTCCAGGAATGCTGACTAGACTAGTCTGGTGGAAGAGAAGCTGTTTTGTTGATAGAGAGAGTTCAGGTAATTGAAGGACTTTTAAAGAATGGCCTAGGAAGATTGCATTCTATCTTGATCTCCTCTGCCAGGAAAGTCTTTCTAAAACACTACCCTGATAATAAGGCTCCCCTACTCCAGAGCTCTCAATGGCTCCTACATTCCCTGTAATGTCCAATCCAGGCAGCTCTGGGACTAGACCATTAGCTGCCTCATCAAGATCCACCCCAGAGATCCTCCTTTCAAGAAAATAGGCTTTTGAGAAGGGGGTATGGCCAGTGCAGAGTAATCTGGAGGAAAAGACTTAGCACAAATACATCACACCAAAAATGAAAAATAAGTTGTCTTCTTAGGGTCAGTGGAGAGGACATCTAAAGGTTTGTCAGGGATGAAAGAAAAGGTAAGAAGGCTCCACTTTTTTAGTTGTTGCCTGGAATGTCTTTAGGAAAGGTAAGAGCCTTTCTGACTTTAGGCTGGTTGAGGATGGTGGAAGTTTCTGGGACCACACAGCATCAGCGGGTTAATGATGGAGGAGCAGCGTGGGAGGACTCTCGCAGGGCACCTCAGGGTGTGTGTGTTTGGGGTGGGGTGGTTTTGGCTGTGAGGAAGGGTGGTGCTGAGCAGAGAGAAAGGTGTGTGTGTGTGTGATGAGGCTACAAACAGAAAACAGCCTTCAAGGAATCTGCACATGGCCTGGGGCTTAGAGCTGGCCTCATTCACCTTGTACACAGAAACTGTACACAGGATTCTGTCCTCTTTCTGAAAATGGAGCCTGCTAGCGTTTGTGTAACATATAAAGACCTTTTGGTCCATCCTTCCCACTGTCTGAGTCTCTGTAGCAAAGCTTTGTTCACAGGGGATTTGTAGAACAATCTCCCCCACTCCAGGGTGCACCAGGAAATTCCCAGGTCCAACTGTCGAGCAACCATACATCATTTGTTGTTGTTGTTGTTAGGTGCCATCGAGTTGTGTCCGACTCATAACAACCGTCTTGGGCTTTCAGTGGCTGATTGTTTTGGGATTGCTTTGGGAGTGGACTGCCACATCCTTCTCCCATTTTTGTGGTGCTGGGGAACCTGTGTCCTCAGAAAGTGAGGAGCAGCACTCTACCAAGTGAGCTAAACCCCAGCCCCATGGATCATTTACAACCAATCAAATCCTCAATCTAGCCACAGAAAGAGCAGAGTTTGAATCACGTGATCAAGGATTTTATTTACTGCACAGGCAACTTTCTTGCCACCTGCTCCTTGGGCTGCCCCTTGTGGGGCCCATCAGTGGTCATAGATAAACAGGATGCTCACACACCTCCAGAGTCCCAGGGGGAGAACGGTCCTGAACTAAGCAGGTTAATGAGAGAGAAGGAACCAAGCTTGCTTCTAGAACTGTATGCTTCACTAACACCAGTCATCTTACGAATGAGGACAATGTAAATTTTTCTCTCTTTTGAATGTCTGGGCCACCTATTTATCTGCATGCCTTGAAGGTGGTGGTGGTGATGGGTTCACAAAATGCTCTGTGGCATCCCATGCTTCACCATCATTATTTCATTTAATTTTTTACAACCTTAAGGTGCAGGCATTGTTATTCCTATTTTCTTTCTCTTTTTTTAAATTTTTAATTTTATTTATTTATTTATTTATTATTTTTTTTTTTGGTGGTACTGAGGGTTGAACTCAGGGCCTCACACTTGCATGCTTTGCAAGTGCTGGACCACTGAGCTGCACTCCCAGCCCATTTTTTTAGTTTTTAGACAGGGTCTCGCTAAGTTATGCAGACTGCCTCTGGTCTCAAACTTGCGATCCTCCTGCCTCTGCCTGCCAAGCTGCTGGGATTACAGGTGTGTGCCACGGTGCTCAGCTGCTATTCCTATTTTCTAGGCAGGAAATTAAGATTCAGTGGGGCTAGATGACTTGTCCTATGTCAAACAGGCTAGTGGCAAAGCTGGGGTGCCATTCTAAGTTTGTCTCAAATCCAAAGTTCATGCACTTTTTAGTACATTATTATAAGTATAATCTCCACACTCGGGAAACCAAGGCACCAGAATAAGGATAGGAAAGACCAGAAAGTGGCAGAACACAGAGGTGATTTCACATCTAACAGCAATTTGATGAAGAACTTAGACAAGGAATTGAGAAGCCTGAGGTCAGATCCAGCTCTACAGGTATTAGGCTGAGACCTTTAAGGAGACTAACTCTCCTCCTCTCTGAATTGCCCATGGAATCTCACAGGAACAGGGTGTTGGCAAATGTCAGTTACAGCAACATGAAACAGTAGGGTTATTTTTTTGTTTGCTGTGCTGTTTTCAGTTCTCATTTGTACTCTATATGACTCTCCAATTCACCCTACCCTACAAGTGGAAATTTCCGTTAAAATATAAACTTCAGTCTCAAAAGGTTTATATGTATCTCCTTTGGTATGGTTGGACTCTCATGGGCCCCAATGCTATTTTTATTTTGATGGAGGCTGGAGTCCTCCAGGGACTTACCTATATTGTTGTTGTTAGGTGCCGTGGAGTCGGTATCCGACTCATAGTGACCCTCATAGGGTTTTCAGTGGCTGACTGTTTCGGGATTGCCTTGGGAGTGGATTGCCAGGTCCTTCTCCCATTTTGGGGGTGCTGGAAATTGAACTTGGGACCTCAGAAACTGCAGTGCAGCCCTCTACCAACTGAGCTAAATCCCAGCCTGTAGAGACTTACCTATAAATGGTTCTTAATTCCTCTGAAGGTGCTGCTCCCCACTGAGGGGACCATGCCCTGCTCTTCCTTATTGTACCTGCTGGTTTCTGGGGTGGGACAGGTTCCTAAAGATTTCCGGGCCTATGGCACTATGGGTTCTTCTCATTACTGTATTCTTCTAAAATCAGTTTTTTTCCCCCTGCAGTAATTGGAGGTTGAACCCAGGGCCTTGTACATACTTTGCAAGCACTCTACTACTGGGCTGCACTCCCAGCCAGTTTTTTATTTTGAGACAGGGTCTGGTTATGTTATGCAGACTGCCCCTGTCCTCAAACTTGTGATCCTCCTGCCTCAGCCTCTGGAGTTGCTGGGATTAAAGGCATGAGCCACCACACCCAGCAAATAAAATCAGTTTTGCAGATGGGAGATGGGGAACATTTAGAAAAAATGACTTCATCTCCAGCAGGCTAAGTCTATGTGAAGAACAGCCAGGTAGTGCTTATCAGCTCCTCGCTGTCCCGCCCCCGCCCCCCATCCTTTCATTTCCTGCCCAATATTCCAGAGCCACAGGCAGCCATTGTTCCCAGAACAGCTTTGCTTGGAAGCCTTGGTACTGAGGCCTCCCAGCTCTTCCTGTTGTTACAAGGCTTCTTTTTCCTGCTGAAAACAAGGGCACTTTCCTGCAGTGTGTAACCCTTTTCAGGCAACTCATTTCTTCCACCAGGTTGTTCAGTTATTGCAAATACTCGGTACCCATTACATTCATCTTAGCGTGCTTTTAAAAATTGTCATTGTACAAGTACTAGCCCCACTGAACTTTAATTTCCTGCCTAGAAAATAGGAATAGCAGCCGGGCACGGTGGCACACGCCTGTAATCCCAGCGGCTCAGCAGGCAGAGGCAGGAGGATCGCAAGTTCGAGACCAGAGGCAGTCTGCGTAATTTAGCGAGACCCTGTCTAAAAAGTAAAAAAAAGTTCTTGGGAGAAAAAAAGTCACCAAATCTCATCTCCTCTTATTAGCACTGAAACTTCTTTGGTGTTAATAACTGAAGATTATGCGTAAACACAGAATTTACCATGGGACTCAGGGCTTGTAGAAGTGACAGTTCCCAATGGTCGAAATGGAGGCAGGGAGACCTGCCCAGAAACCAGCCTCCTAGGAGAGTATTGGAGGATTTTAGGATAAGTGCAAACACCAGGAGATTCCCCTGCAAATTCTCAGGAGTACACTTGGAGAAACTCTGAGAGAGGTCATCTTTAAGTCATTTGTTATAAAAGCCAGGAGCGGTGGTGCAAATCTATAATCCCAGCAATTTGGGAGGCGGAGGCAGATCATAAATTAGAGGCCAGAGGCAGCATGTGTAACTTATAGAGATCCTGTCTGAAGATAAAAAGTGAAAAAGAGGGCTGAGGGTGCAACTCAGTGGTAAAGCACTGGTAAAGTATGTGTGAGACCCTAGACTGAACTCCAAAGAACCTAAAAAAAAAAAAAAGATGAGCTCAGGAGACAATTGACCTTGAAGGGATCCGGGAGATGGGAGAGCAGCCATTTTGCTGGGACTCTGGGAATCCTGTCAATCCATCTCCCACACAGCAAGCTTCTGAAAAGCACAGATGGATTGTGTTTGAGGAAGCACGGAAGGCTGAGTTCTTCCTAACCCCTTCCCCCAACACTCCCTACCCACTCTACTCACAGCCAATTCCCCACAGGTCCCTGAAGACCACCCCTCACTCCTTTGCATTCTCCTTCCCCAGACTGAGATGGCCCCAGGAGATGCTCCATTCCTGTTCTTCAGAACTAAGCTGAGAGAAACTTTCCCTGGGGCTTGTCCTGCAACCTCCAACAGAGTAAGGGACCCAGAAAGTGACTTGAAGCTCTGTGGCACTGTTTAGGTTTCTGAACACTAATTCGTGGTGCAAATCACATTGTGATTCCTAGAGCTTCTGTTTTGTAGCCCTAGGGAACACAGTCGAGGGATAAGGTACAGGCACCCTGGAGCATGACACTCCCCTTGTTCCACCTTGCTCTCCAATCTCTGACACATTCCAACAAACAGACACGCTTCTGCAAAGAGACTTCCCTTTACCTCTGCAGAGAGTGGATTATCCCTCAGGCAAAATGAGGCAAAAATTAGTAGCAGTCTGTGGTTAAAACAGCAAGAGGCGAAGATATCAAGCTGTTGTCCTGAAATTTTTCAACTCAAAAGTGACCTAGTGTCTCCTCTGCAATGTCTCTTTTGAAGGCCTGCATTCATTGAGAGGCCTGTACTACAATTACCCAGGCTGCCATGTCTTTTTTTGCTTCACTCTATTCTCAGGGCTCTTAACTCTCAGCGATGCTGCCAGCCCTGCATGAAGAGGAGATTTTCACAAGATACTTTTAGGGTAAAGCCTCAATGATAAAGATGGCACGAAGGATTGTGACATGGAAGAGACCTAAGATCATCCTGTTGAACATGCCTAACTCAGTGCCTGAAAATTGAGGCACTAGCAAACTCAGGGGCCTATCAAAGGTCACCCAGCAAAACACTGGCAAACCCTGGAGTTGGAGAGAGACTGACAAGAGGGGACAAGAGTAATTTGTAGTGATTAAGATTTTCTTTCTTTCAGCAAAGTTGATTACTGTCAAATTTGTGGGCCCCTCTTTGAAGGAGGAGGCAGTCATAAATAATATATGAAGGATGCAGACATCTAGTAAAGAGAATACTAGTTTGCCATCAGACACTCTTATTTCTAGAGTTGTTAGATATTCATTTCTAGAGAAGTTAGTTATCCATTGGATCTCTTTGGCTTTTTATTCCTAACTTTTTTCTTTCTTTACCCTTTCTTTCAGAGCTTTGTTGTTGCTAGGTGCCGTTGAGTCAGGTCTAACGCATAGCAACCTTATGTACAACACATGAAATACTACCTGACACTGTGCCATGCCTGGCACTATTGTCAGTGCTTCTCTGCTATTCATAGGATTTTCAATGGCTAATTGTTTTAGGAGTGGGCTGCCAGGTCCTTCTCTCAAGCCTAAAATACCTAGTATTCCCAAGCAGTCTCCCATCCAAGGACTAACCAGGCCCGACCCTGCTTAGCTTCCAAGATCTGATGAGATCAGATGCCAGGTGGTACGGCTATAGACTTCAGAGTTTTAGCACCTGAATTTTCTGCTATTTGCAGATCAGTGGAGAGACCTAACCCATGGGTGGACCAGGAATGGGCAGCTTTGACAAGAAAAAGCTCAGGTTCTGATCCCTTTTCTGGGGTACACAAAAGGGGCCAGAAAAGGAGTCAGAGGTGTCCCCAGGGCACTCTGGACACCCAAGGACAACAGCTTGTCCTGGAAACAACAACCTAGAAGAGATGGAAACTGAGTCTCTCCTCAAGCTTGCCCACAGAAGGCTACTAGAACATTTCTATGAAGGAAATGATAGAAAGAAACTGGGATTTAAAAACATTGGTCAGGATCAATTAGAAGAAGAGATCTTCTGGGAAATGATTCTGGCATTGGATGATTCACCTCCAGGTCACTTCTTCTGAGAAGCCCTCCCTGATCCACAAGAGTGAGGAGTACTTGTTATATGGTCTTAGAGCAACCAATACACAATTCATACTTAATTGAGTTGTTTCATTTTAAACATCTCCCTTTCCTCTAGTGTAAACTCCATGAGGAGCTATGCCTGTCTTTTAAGACACTCTCCATGACCTCAGGTCACAGTCCAGTGATTGCCTTGGGCATTGAGTGGGGCCAGGAACCTGACAGAGCACATGCATGGATGAACGAACGGGAAGGCTGGGCCCAGATGCTTGAGCCATCCACTGGACACCATGTGGGATTGACAGATGTCATTGTCTTAGCTCAGGTAAAAGAGACTGAGGGGGTGTGGGGTGGGAACTACCAAGGGCACTTTTTTCCAGTGCTTTTATTCCCCTTCCCAAATCCATTTTTATTTTCTCCTTCCCAGTCACCATGTTCCTGCCTCAGGCATCTACTCCACACTCATCCACTTGTTGGTCAACCAGAATCCTGGTCCTGGGCCTTGGAAGAGATGTAAATATCACCTCATCAAACATGTTTGACTCTGACAGGAAGTTCAGAGACCTACCCAAGGCCACCCAGCTCAGCAGCCACAAAGCCCTAGAGTGGGAGACTGAAAACAAGGGAGAGGAGTAATCTGAAAAGTGATTCCGATTTCCTTTCTAATTTTTAGGATTAGGGTTTAACTACCTAGACAGCTTCTTTCTGCCCAGACTAACACTTTGATGTCAGAAGTTAATTTCAGTTCTTTAAGTTTAGACACACCCTTAGCGGTCAAATCAAATTAATTATGTTATTGGATTCCCACATGTAAAACAAGTATCTTTTAAGACACAGCCCATGACCTCAGCTTATAGTCCAGTTACTTCAATTACATGCAGTTAAATTGTGGGTACAATAAAAACGTCAGGGAGAGCTCTTTCTTGTCATTCTACAGCCATGAAGCTGGAGTCAGTGGGTTTGATGATATCTTTCTGGAGGGAGGGGAGGGAGTCCGTGGCCAGAAGCTGTCTCTCTTCCATAGATTGGCTCTCATAAAAAGTGAGCAGCTGATCCTCTGCAGGGATGAGGGATTTGTTTATTGTTTTAAGGATCTTGTGATTCCTGTTTAAAGAGGGTGTAGTATTGCAATGGATTGTATTGGGCTTAACTTTACTGGAGAGATGGAAGCAGCAGACTGAGGGGTGACTTCAGGCTAGGTGCTGTGGCACGGGTGGCAGGCCTGAGCAGGCTGAGGAGATCTGGGGAACTTCCTGAGGGTGGGGGTGGGGGAAGCTCCACAGGGAGGATGGAGCGCCTCCACTGCAGGGCCCGATGGAGGGCAATGGACTGGCCAGACGATGTGGCCCATTCTTCATCTACAGGATGTGGACTGCGGAGGACAGGAGTGGGTGCCCGATGTCTGCGTGGAAGAGCGGGGCACAGGCTGACAGCCCTGTATGACCTAGTCTGACTGCAGATGCCACCTTGTTTCTGTGGTTTGTAGTCATGTGCTGAGCCCACTTAGTGGCCCTCTTATTACCCTACCCAAGCATCTGAGAAGAAGGGCAGCTCAAGGGAGAAAGGGGTCCCTGCCCAGGTCCTCTGTGCTCGTCAAGCCGTGTCTACATCCCAGTCTCTGCTCAAAGGTTTCCCAGGTTCATCTGCTCCTCATATCTTTCTTGGCAACCACTCTGTGCTTGGGTCCTGAGCACTGGGTGCCAAGGCCACAACAGAAAGCGAAGCTGGAGGCTCTGCTTTCAGGGACATTCAAGTTCACATATCTCCCCTCTACTGTTCTGGTTAGGGAGACAGGTTCTGGAACCATTCTGCCTGCTCCAACCCTTCTCCTGCCACTTCCTACCAGTGAGACCAGATAAGTAGGGTCTTTTATAAGTAGAATGCCATCAGCTGCTGAGCCTGGGCAGGTACAATTTCGACCCATTACTCTGTGTTGGGAGAAGGACCTGGCAATCTACTCCTGAAACAATCTGCCTTTGAAAACCCCATGAATAGCAGAGAAGCACTGACATAGTGCCAGGTACGGCACAGTGTTGGGAGTGTTTCATTCTTTTGTACATAGAGTCGATATAAATCAGACCCGACTTGGCGGCACCTAACACCACCACCACTCTGTTATTGTGGATATGGTTCCCTTTCACATTAAAATATTTGTCATTTTGGATAAAAAATTATCTGGTTACCTTCTTTACAAGGTTCATTTTCCTTTTTTGTGTGTGTGGCACTGGGGAGTTGGGGAGCTACACCGAGGGCCTTGTGCATAACTTTGCTAGCACCTTACCACTGAGCTGCACCCCTACCCCCTTTTTTATTTTTTATCTTGAAACAGGGTCTCCTTAAAATATGCAGGCTGCCTCTGAACTCGAATTTGTGATCCTTCTGCCTCAGCCTCCCGAGTTGCTAGGATTACAGGTGTGTGCCACCGCACCGGGCCATTTTCCTTATTTGTAAACCGCAGTTAATAAAACCTACATCAGCCGGGCATGGTACACGTCTGTAATCCCAGCGGCCTGGGAGGCAGAGGCAAGAGGATTGCGAGTTCGAGACCAAAGGCAGCCTGCGAAATTTAGTGAGACCCTGTCTCAAAAAAACAAAACAAAACAAAACAAAATAAAATCTACATTCGAACAGTTGTGAGGTTTTTGCAAAATGCTAAAGCTCCCAATTAATAGGAACAACTGCCATTGTTATTTGTATTTGGATTACTGTCCTGTGGACTTTGGTCCTCTATTGGAGAGCAGGTCCTTATGTCGGGGACTGTCTTGCTCCTCTCTGTATCCCTAGCACCCAGCACCATGCCCTACAATGGAGATTCTATCTCCATGTCTACTGAAAGGTTTTGGGCTGGCTACGGGCTCTGGCCATACTAGAGTGCCCTTTGTAGGACAGCAGATTGGTGGACTGTCCGGAGATGTTGCATCCTATCTGGTCTCACACAGAAACACCCGACAATGGAAGATGTTCTCCTCCTTACCTTCTGAGTAGGAAACACAGAATACTTAGTTAAATTTGAATTTCAGATAAACAACAAATAATTTTTCATGTAAGTATGTCCTCAGTATTGCATGGAACCCGTTTTAAAACATGATTTGTTATTTATCTGAGATTCAAATTTGGTTGGCTGTCTTGCATCCTTATCTGCTAACTGTGGCAACCCTATTTCTAAGTCCCTCCCGTGCCCTTTGCACCCCATGCCCTGTAGCAGTGCTCCCTCTCAGCCTCTTATGAAGCTACTACCACAACCTTCCCATTTCCTGTTTGCCCTTACAGTCTGATGGTCAGCCTATGCATGAGACATCTCTCACGACTCTGCTCCCTGACAAAGGAATTGACAGCAGCATGTGCAGATGTGCCTGGGAGTCAGATTGTTCACTGGTCAGAGGCTCTGGACGTCCAAAAGTGCCTGCAGGCTCCCCTCCTATGGAGACAAAGGGAAGCTCTCCCCACACTTGGTCTCTGGGAGACACCAGAAAGCAAGGATGAAGGCAGCTTTGACATCCCACGCAGCCTTTCCCTGACCACAGATATCAGCCTTCCGCTGGCCCCTGCATGTTCCTCTCTTCTGCTGGCCCCTCTCCTTGGCTGCTCTGCACATTTTTGATCATATGAATATGTACATGATCAGGGATCAGGGGGATCTTTGGAGCACCCTTTTAGAAAAAGGCTGGGGGAGGAAGTTACCAGGCTATCTGAGTTTAAGGAGTGCACAATTTTGGAGTACCAGCATCTTCTGATCCTCCCTTTTTCTTAGAATATTTATGATGTCCCTGGCATAGGCTAAGTGTCCCATGTATATCACTTCATTTAATCCATACAACTCTTCAAGGCAAATGTAAGGTATTTGGAATCAAGGAGTAGGAATTACAGAGTAGGAATCGGAGGCCGAGAGAGATCTACTTCCTTGCTGAACATCATTTAATTGTAAGTGGTGGAGCAGGTCTTTAAGCTGAGTCACTCTGACTGCAAATCCCACTCTAAATCAGCCTACCATTCTACTCTTTTTTTTTTTTTTTCCCTAGATCCCCCCTGGTACTGTTAGGTACTCAATAAATATTGCCTGAATTAATACATGGTTAAATGTACAAATAAATATCTCTAGACTCGAGGAGCCATACTTACTTCCATAGATTCACCTGAAAATAATCAAGAGAATAATTTGTTGTAATGTGTCCACATATTTTTGATTTTGAAAATTAATCAAAGTAATTCATGATCAAATATTTAATGGTTACTAATTTCATTATAATATTTTGTATGTTTGTTTTTAAAAGAAAATGTTTTGGTTGTAGGTGGTGAGTTCCATAGACCCTAATGCTCCTAGTTGTTGTTGTTGTTATTATTATTATTATTTTGAATTTATTACTGTGTCTTGAGGTAACATATTGTCTGTGTAATTCAGGATTCTGCTGGCTTTTTGGGAAGTCATCCTTGTGGGATTCTTAAATCACAGCCTCTGGCCAGTCCCTGCCTTTTTATAAACTTAACTGAAACATGTTCTGACCTTCAATTTTATGTGAAGCTGCAGGATCCAGTGGTCTCTGCATAGCTTTGAGTAATCCATTGAGAAATTTATTTCCTCTTTTGATCTTGCTGTACATTTGGTATTAATTTTTTTCTTGGTGTGTTTCCATTTACACATGAATGACCTCAGTCTGTTTTTAGCAGAGGATTGCTAGAGCTGCATGAAGATGCAGGGTTTTCTAAGAGGAATCCTTGAAGCTGCTGGCCAGTGTTACAACCACGCTCACAGCCTGGGCAGTCACAGCACACACTGGGTCACACATATACACACAGAGTCACAGGATATCAGGTTGTCCTTTGAGGACATGTTGACAATGAATATAAAAAAGTAAAACCACCACCAACCTAAGAAAAAAGTGGTGGGGACCAGGTTGGGTACAAACTATGACATCAAGCAAATCCGGGATGGTTTTGATCAACATTCCAACACTGTTCCTAACTCCTAAGTCTCTTATCAGAAAGGAAGAGAACTTTTGGGAGACCCCTGAGAGGTAGCAGAAATATCTTGCACACAGATTTCTGGTTGTCTCATAATATCAATGATGGATTTTTCACTCATGCCTGATATGTTCCTACCACCATTACAAGTTTGCAGCAAGAGTAGAAAAGTCCTATAAAAGTCCAGCTACTCATGTTTATAGGAATATATTCGTGAAGATATGAGTCTTTCTGTTCTCAGTAGAAAGAACTTCCCCATCTTCCTTAGAACCATATTTCAAGGATTAACCATACTAATCGAGGGGAGATGTTCTTTTCTTACTAGTTGTGTGACCTTGAGCAAGTGTTTTTATCTTTTTTTTTTTCTAGTACTGAGGGTTCAATCTAGGACCTCATGCATACCAAGCAAGCGCTCTACCGCTGAGCTGCACTCCTATCCCCCTATTTACTTTTTATTTTGAGACAGAGTCTCACTAAGTTGTACGGGCTGCCTCTGGCCTTGAACTTGAGATAATCCTCCTGCCTCAGCCTTCCGAGTCACTGGAATTACAGGTGGGCACCACTATGCAGGGCTCAAGTTTCTTAGTGCCTTAGTGTCCTTATCTGTCAGAGGAGGAGAAGACTAGTAACTACCTCACATGATTACTGCACAGGTTCAATGGGTAAACATATGTAAAGCACTTAGAACAGTTTCTGACATGTCAGAAGCATTATGTACAGGATTGCTATTATTATCATCATCACCGGCAACAGCAATACCAGCTTAAGATAACCTTGAGTGTCACCTCCACTTTGCAGCTTTCCCAGATTCCCACAATTGGAAGTCTCCTCTCAACCCTCTCCTTAGGTGGCCTCCTGTCTCATTCTGCCAGACCTAAACTCACTTGTAGTCTTTGCTATTTCTGTCCCTTTCCCCTAATAATCCTTATCCACATTGTACTGTTCACTGTGCCTCATATATAATAGCTGCTTGGTAAATAATTATTTAATTCCAGTCTCTTCAAATACTATTTGGATGTGCCCTGCCTTCCTAACTCTGCTGTCCTTGATTCCAAATACCTTTATGGCGAATATATGTGACCTTTTCATCCCCAATTTCATATTCTTCTATAGCATCAAGATTCATTACTTTTTTGATTCAACAAATATTTATAGGCACCTGCTCTGCACAGGCCTTGCCAGGCACTTGTGAGAAAGAATACCCATGATATTTCCAGTGTCAGGTCACACACTGAAGAAGAGCTCATGCCAGCTGAGCAACCAAGGGAAGAAAGAGGGTGTAGTAAAAAAGTGATCTTGTGTTTTGAAAAAAAAAAGATATGTGCTTGGACAAGCATTAGCATATTTATAAAAGCAAGTCAGAATAATAAACTTGGGATTATCTTGGATATTCTCAGCCATATGGTCAATAAAATTAATCCCCTCCAGAAAGAGATTCACCTAAATCCCTCCTAGAGACTGTAGTCTTGGCCCATGTGTGGAAACAGCATCCATGACCATGTGGAGCACTAGGCTGGGTCTGACCCTCACAATGTCCCATAAAGTGAGAATCATCTTTCTCATTTTCAGAGAAGAAAACTCTCTGTCAAAGAAATAGGTTTATGTGTCATATCACACAGCTGGGAAGTGGCCCACAGTGTCAACTCTATATAGAGGTTATAACAGCTGAGAGGGTTACATGTTACCAGTTCTCATGAACACTAAAGCTACTTCTATATGTAGTTAGTCACTAAATCCTGCTGGAGTGAGATGTGGTGTTTGAAACAGCTACCTCTGGAGACCTTCGTGGATCTCCAATGTTTGCAATACCACTGTTGTTCTGTGCTGTTTGAGTTGGGTCCAACTCATAGCAACCCTCACACGGTTTTCAATGGCTGATTGTTTTGGGATTGCTTTGGGAGTGGATTACCACATCCTTCTCCCGTTTTTGTGGTGCTGGGGATTGAATCCAGGTCCTCAGAGAGTTGCTCTCCCAACTAAAGTAAATCCCAGCCCAGGAATACCACTAGAGCATTTAATTTATGTGATAAATTGAGAAGAGAACAAGTCACCTGGAAAGATAGTCACCGGGATTAGTTGAGCTTGCTCATTCATTCATTCAGAGACAGGGTCTCTCACTATGGAAATGCTGGCCGGCCTGGAATTCACTAAGTAGTCCAGGCTGGCCTCTACCTTATGACAATCCTCCTGCCTCAGCCTCCCAAGTGCTGGGATTACAGGTATGTGCCACCATGCCAGACAATGCTGAATTCTTTTACTGGATAAATTACTAATTTCTATGTACCAGCCCCTCATGAGTGCTATAAATGTATGGCTCAGCCAAACTAGAAACACTGCAAGACATAGATCTCATTGTGGTTTTAATTTGAGTTTCTTTAGTGGTTAATGATGGCAAACATCTTTTCATGTGCTTTCCATCTGTATATCCTCTTTAGTGAAATGTCTGCTCATACGTTTTGTGCATTTTCTAATTGGATTATTTAATTTTTTTACTGCTGAGGTTTGAAAGTTCTTTATAGTAGTCCTTGGTCAGATCTGTGGTTTGCACATATTTTCTCCTTCTCTGTAGTTTGTCTTTTCATCTTTTAACAGGGTCTTTTGCACAGTAAAATATTTTTAGCTTTGACAAGGTCCAATATTCTGTTTGTGGATCATGCATTTGGTGTCAAGTCTAAGAATTCCTTGCCTAGCCCCAGACTCCAAAGATTTTCTTTAGATTTTTTCTGAGTTTTATAGTTTTACATTTTACATTTAAATCTTTACATTTAAATCACTTTTAAGGCTACCTTTTTACAAATATAAAGTACAAGGTATATATCAAGTTTCTTTTTTTTTTTTTTGACCTGTGGATGTCCACTTGCCACAGCACCATTTCTTAGGAAGGCTTTCTTTCTTCTATTGGACTGCTACGCACATTTGTTAAGAATTGGTTGACCAAACTTGTGTGAGAGCTGTTTCTGGGTTTGCTTTTCTATTCTTATGTGTCTATCGTCTGTTCATACAACACTGTCTTTATACTGTAGCTATGTACTGGGCCTTGATATTGGGAAGAGTGATTCTTTCCACTTCATTCTTCTTTTCTAAGACTGTTCTAGCTATTCTAGGGCCTGTGCCTTTTCATATAAAATTTAGAATAAGATTATCTATGTTTACAGGAAAGAAAAAAAAAACCTTGCTTGCATTTTGATAAGAATTGCATTTAAGGGGGGAAACTGGTATCGTTACAATGTTGAATTTATAAGATCTTTTTGGTCTGTTCCTTCTCCATCCCTGTAACTAGAATCCTGAAGGAGATCATAATTAGCTAGTATCTATATTTCTTGACCAATCTTATAACTTGCCCTTTGGGTTACGGTCTTCCATTGTCCAGACCCATCCTGTATGTGTATTGCTACCAAAATTATGCACCTTGAGCCCTCCTCCACCAAGGTGTTCTATTGTTTAGCAGTTTTACAGTGCTTTCTACTCCAGACCCAGGCCCAGGTTTAACCTCCTCATTCAAACTCTCCAAACTTCCACTTCAATTTCTGTCTTGATATACCCAGGTAATTCATGACTCTGGATCTTTTTTCCCTGCAGCTGTAACTTACTTAGGAATTCCTTTCACACTGCCAAGATATTGCCATTTCCTCCCAACTCAAGCTTACTCAATGCCCCTCCCCCCCACCAGAAAAAGTAATTCCCTTAAATAACCTGGTCATTTTGTATACTATAGCAGATCTAGCATATCTGACAACCAGAGTAGGGCATTTTTAATGCTATTTTCCACTACAGGTCTACAGCCATATGTGGCATCTGATCTCATCAGATCTCAGAGGCTAAGTAGGATCAGCCTATTGGTTAATACTTGGGTGGGAGACCACCTGGGAAGCCTGGTTAACACTTGGATGGGAGACCACCTGGGAACACCGGGTGCTGTAGACTTGGGAGAAGGACCCAGCAGCCCACTCCCAAAAACCAATCAGTCACTGAAAACCCTATGAATGCAGACAAGCACTGGCACAGTGCTGGGCATGGCAGTGTCAGGGAATGTTTTACCTGTTGTACATAGGGTCACTATGAGTGGGACCCAACCCGACGGCACCCAACAACAACTTCAGAATGAAATTATGCTCAGTAATAAGCATTTAATATAATAACAGTAATAACTGACTTTGAATTTTTTTAGTTTTAAAGCAATGTATAAAGACAAAATTCTATTTTAAAGATATGAAAGTGCTATAAAATATTTTATGCATGAACCAAAGTTTGCACTTATGAAATAAAATTACTAGTGCTATATCTTGCACTTTGCATTGTTTCAGTTTAAAATTTTAAACATAACCAAAAAAATTTTTAAACCTAAATAAAAAGTGCAAATAGTCACATGATTATTTATGTTCTGATTTTCCCTACTTATAGAAAGTGTGCTATATTTGTTTATTTCACAATTAGTGTTTAAATGCAGCTTCTGTAGTATCAGGGGTTGGAAACACAAACCACACCCAAAATGAGGTCAAACTAGTCACAGAGTATGAGCATATTGTTAAAATAAGTCCACATGTGCCAAGGAGTGATCGCCTAAGTAGGAGTCGTCCAGGTAATGTCCATGTAGAATACAGTGTTTATTAAAGGATAAGTAAAAATATACCAATAGACTAATTATATTTGTGTATATGTATTATTAAAATTCACAATCCCTAAAAATATTAGCCTAGAGTTACCGTATGATTCAGCAATTCCACTCCTAGGTCTATATATCCAAGGGAAATAAAAATATACATTCAGGACTGGTAGTATATATCTCAGTGGTGGAGAGGTTGCCTAGCATGTATGAGGCAATGGGTTCGATGCCCAGCACTACAAAAACAAAATAAAAACAAATCATACATTCACACAAAAACCCAAGCTCATAGCAGCATTATAATATCCAAAAAGCAGTAACAACTCAAATCCCTATCAACTGATGAATAGATAAATAAGGAATGGTATATCCATTTAAGGTGATACTATTTGGCAACAAAAAGACTTAGCTGGCCCTTGAAAACATTATGTTAAGTGTAAGCAGTCACATATAAAAAGGCTACATACTGGATGATTCCATTCATATGAAATGTTCGGAACAGGGAAATCTACAGAGATAGAAAGTATATTAATGGTTGTCTAGGGCTAGAGTAGGACCTGGCAATCCACTCCCAAGGCAATCCTGAAACAGCCATTGAAAACCCTATGAGGGTTGCTATGAGTCGGATACTGACTCAATGGCACCTAACAACAACAACAACAGGGCTGGAGTGAGCTGGGGTTTAGCTCAGTTGGTAGAGTGCTGTGCTACACTCTCTGAGGACCTGAGTTCAATCCCCAGCACTGCAACAGCAGGAGAAGGACTTGGCAATCCACTCTTGAAGCAATCCCAAAACTTTCAGCCATTGAAAACCCTATCAGGGTCATTATGAGTTGGGCCCAACTTGATGGCACCTAACAACAGCAATAACAGGGCTGGAGCAGTGGGAAGGAAGGTGGGAAAATGAGAAGTGATTATTGGGATGATGACAATATTCTAAAGTTGGTTGCATTTACATTTTTTGTTTTTTGCTTTTTTTTTGGTGGTACTGGGGTGTTGAGCCCAGGGCTTCACACAGGCTTTCCAAATGCTCTGCCACTCAGCTGTACCCTCAGCCCACTTTTAACTTCTTTATTTCAAGACAGGGTCTAGCTAAATTATGCAAGCTGCCTCTGCCTCCAGAATTGCTGGGATTACAGGCATGTGCCACCACATGCACCTCTATTCATGCCTTTACAACTCAGTGAAAATTCTAAAAGTCACTGACTTCTACACTTTGAATGAGTATGTTGTGTGGTATGTAAATTCTTTCCCAATAAAACTGGTTTTTAAAAAAGCAATAGCCGTAACCATTACAATTGTTTAGAACTTAAACCAAAAAAAATTTTTTGGGGCAAGGAATATTTTCTCACAGTTATTGTTAGATTACTGATGCATGGTGATTAAGAAAAGCAGACCACTCCTAGTTGGTTTCAATGTTATTTCTAACTTCGCTATAGATAGTGTGTCACCTTATTACAAGGACGCAAGGTGGTCCTCCCCAAATGCTGCATCTTGGTATATCACTATTGACATAGTCTAAGTCTATAACACACCTCGTCTTTTGATTGACTGATAGAAGTTGCTTACGTGCAGAGAAAAAGTGTAATCTGAGACCTAGAATAAATAGTAAATAAAAAAAGAGGTGACATCTCTAGCTTTGGTAAAGAGCCATCAGAAGTGGAACCTTTTATAGAGCTGAATGAGTCTTCTATAGACTTTTTACTCAGAAGTCACTGTTTTTAAACTGATTAACCCAGAATCTAGATTTCTTGTGTCCCTGGGCAGCTCTGATGGCCATTCATAGCTTGGTTGTCATCAACACAGAGAGAGCCCTGTACTCATGAACTTGAAACAATCGGTTGGTAGAAATCGCTGCTACTCTTTCTAACCCCAAAGCAGTAAGAACTCCTATTTCCACAGCTGTGAAGACAATGCCTGTGTTTTCTCACAGCCACAGACCAACACTCCTGCTTCTCAGAGTCCAGACCCTCACCACAGCATAGCTGCCATGTTCTCCTTTGTCCTGACCAGGTCCTCCATCCCTGTGGGAGCCTATGAGTCCTTCTGCCCTATACCCTTCTCTTCCTGTGTCCCTGTTCCTCCACTCACCAACTGCCTGAGGAGGAGACATTTCCTTGGAGATTCCCAAGCCTTCCTTGGTCTGTTCACTCACCCTCCCCACTACTTCACCAGGCCTAAGAGAAGTCCATGTCTCCACTTTGGGGACCATGATTAGAGTTCTTGGAAGCCGTCCTTGCCTCTTGGCAATGTGACAGATGGTGGTCAGTTCCTATGATATGACAAATGCTATTTTAAAGGACTATGTACATCATCTTCTGTGATTCTTATAATCTTTAGAAGCTAGGCATTACCTCTATTTTGATAAGATTGAGACTCAGAGAGATTAAATAATTTGTCTCAAGTCACACAGTCAGTAGGTGAGAGAGTTATGATAGATATCTATGGTTTCTATTTCTCATTGCAGTTTAGTATTGCAGAAAGGAGACCACAGTGAAATTATGGTCTGCATAGACTTTTTTGTTGGCTAGGCTTGGAGCCTAAACACCACTTTAGACCTTTTTTTTTTTTTTTTAAACCATGGGAAAATGCATTTCAAATTCCAAGCAATCAATGTACAAGTGTTCTTCTAAAGCATAACTAATTTTTAATTTGGGAGTTCTCTCTATTATCTTCCCACTGAAAGTTCCCTTTTTATTGATTCCATTATCATACTGGTCACAGGCTGAAGGAAATATTGAAAAACAAAGGCTTTGGAGTCAGACTTGGGCCCACCACTTATTAGATGTTACCTCAAGCAAATTACTTTTTTTTATTTAAATGAAAGATATATTCATACAATATAAGGCCCATTATTGTTCGTTTGGTTTACTTCAGTGCCAGGGAAGTAGTAGGTTCTCAATAAATATTAATTGAATTAATTTTTTTAATTTTTAAAAATATATTATTTTTAATGAATGCATGGTATTTGTACATATTTATGGGATTCAGCATGATATTCTAATACATGTATACGATGTGTAATGATAAGATCAGGGTAACTAGCATATCTATCACTTCAGGCATCTATCATTTCTTTGTTAGGAACATTCAAAATCCTTTCTACTATCAAGCAACTTACTTAACTTCTCTGAATGTCAGTTTCTTCCTTTGTAAAACACAGACAATATTATACAAATAAGATTATTGTAAGAACTAAATGAATAATGCACACTTGTAAAGGGCTTAGTGCAGTGCCTGGTGTAGCTAGCCTGCAACACAGGTAGAATACTGCTGTTGTTTAAAGGGGGTAGTGACAGTGAGTGACCTGAAAACATAAACTGGAATATGTCCCCATTGGTCAGGAATGGCCCTTGTTTATTTCCAATAAGCAGGTGAAATTATTAATAGCATTCCCTTCTACTCTCAAGGAGCCCCAAAATGGATGATAAGTTATAGAGTCACCCTACCTGGAGATGGGTGCTGGCAGGGCTCAGGAATTATGACTTCAAGGGGACTACAAAGCCTGACGGCTGGAGCTCTCTAATCATAGGGAAATCTGGCCTTTGTCAAGAGAATCTCACCAGGGAGCTGAGCACTACTGTTGGGATGTTTCCAGAAGCAGTGCCTGGGTTCCCGTGGAGGGTCTGAAGCCAGGAAGGGAACTTCAGGGTTGAGGGAGTCCAGCCAAAGGAACCAGCAGTCACGCAAGTGTGACTCAGGCAGCCAGGAGCCCTGCCAAGGAGCCAGAGCACAAGGGCAGGGTGCGGGCTGCAGAAGGGGCCAAGATGGCAAGCCAAACAGGAGGTGAGGGGGAGCCAGGAGGCCAGAGAGGTGTCGGAAGGGTGATTTGTCTCACTGTGCCTGGGGAAGGGGGGGAGCGGTGTCCTGGGCATCATTCCCCGCTTGGAGCCTGGCTCCATCCTTCCTCATCTTTAAAGGGGTTTTGCCTCTGTCTAGGGCACATCCGGGTTGCACTCTCTGTGATGCGCTGCACATGTGCCAAGGTTGATCAGTGACTCCGAGAACCATCCGTGTAACAAGAACAAAACACCAAGCGGGCCGTGCCATTTAAACCTCCCAAGGTGTGGCTTCCTCCACCTGCCATGCTCAAGGAGCAGAATTGGCAGCTTATTTCAATTTTACCTAAATTATCACAAAGTAATTGTGGTAAAATGCTTCTTACAAATGAAGTGTAATGATCAAAAGCCCTACTAAAGAGGGACCCTGGGGAAAAGTAAGGCATAGTGGAGTGGGAGGCAGAGCTAGGTTTTATCCTGCTTCTGCATCTTCCTGACTCTCAATCTTTTTTTTTTTGGTGGTACTGGGGGCTGAGCCCAGGGCCTCGCACAGACTTTGCAACCACTCTACCACTGAGCTGCACCCCCAACCCATTTAAAAAAAATTGTTTTTAATCTTGAGACAGGGTGTCCCTAAGTTACACAGGCTGCTTGTGGCCTTGAACGTGTGATTCTCTTGCCTCCATTTCCAAAGTCACTAGGATGACAGGCGTGCACCATGGCATCGGGACTGACTTTGCATCTTTAGATAAGTCACTTCTCTTCCCTTAGCTCATTTCCTCACCTGTCAATGCAGATGATCATTGTCCTGAAGGTAAGGGGAAGGTACAGGATGCAAGCATTACAAAGACTGTGAAGTGGCACACAAATACAAGCTGGACATTGCTCTAATAGAGTAACAAAGTGGCAGTAGTTTCCAAAAGAAACATTTATCATTCATATTAAGAAAAAACTAGAAAGTGAAATTATATTTAAAAAAGAGTGTAGCTGAGGTAAATATCATGAGCAAATTCTAATATTTCTGAATCAGCGTAACTTCAAACAGCAAGAAATACTCCTTTATGCTGTAGGTAATGTGTTCATGGGAGTTGCTAACCTCACATCTTCTGCAAACAGAACTGTCAGAAAACATAAATACATACCAAATGTTGAAAGGATACATGATAATAGGCCCATTGTTGTTGTTGGGTGCCATCGAGTAAGTATCTGACTCATGGTGACCCTCATAGGGTTTCCAATGGCTGACTGTTTTGGGATTGCCTTGGGAGTGGATTGCCAGGCCCTTCTCCCATTTTTGCAGTGCTGGGAATTGAACTTGGGACCTCAGAGACTGCAGTGCAGCACTCTACCAACTGAGCTAAATCCCAGCCCAATAGGCCCATAGTAGAACAGTAATATGAGTGGAAATTCAGAATCCCCTTTTGAACAAGGAAGGATTATCTTTCTTTCCCCAAACAGTCCTGGTTCCAACCAGAATGCTGGGTTGTGCTGTTTTGGTTCAATATTTCCAACACGTAGGCCAAACAGCACCTTCAGTCAGAGTAGTGTGGTATAGGAAAAGCATGGGCTCTGCAATCTGACAAGCCTGGGCTCCTATCTGAGTTGGCCCTGGCAACTTCTAAATGACCTGAGGCAAGTCAGCCTCACAGAGATAGCAGTGTCTACCTCGTTGTTATTAGGTGATGTCGAGTCAGTGTCCAACTCACAGGGACTCTGTGCACAACAGGCGAAACACTATTATCGGTGCTTCTCTGCTATTCAGAGGGTTTTCAGTGGCTGATTGCTTTTTGGGAGTGGGTTGCCAGGTCCTTCTTCCAAGCCTACAGCACCCGGTGTTCCCAGGCGCTCTTCCTTCCAAGTACTAATCAGGTCTGCCCTGCTTAGCTTCCGAGATCAGATGAGATAGGATGCCACAGTGGTATGGCTGCAGGCATGAATTAAATAACACCTGCCTACTTCAGATGGCAGAGAGGAGGGTGTCAATAAATGAAGGTTCCTATTATTACTATGAAAGTACCTTGATCTCTGCCTAGCACTGTCTAGAAGATGGGGATAAAGACCACAGGACATGGCAACCCACTCCCAAGGCAATCCCGAAACAGTCAGCCATTGAAAACCCTACGAGGGTCGCTATGAGTCGGACTCGACTCAACGGCACCTAACAACAACAACAACAACAGCACTAACATGAGTGAGCAACAGGAAAAGGCTGCCAAAAAGGCTAACATGCAGTTGGGTCATATGAATAGATATAGAAACACGGAGTCTGGAACTTTGTGTGCGCGTGTGCGTGTGCGTGTGCGTGTGCGTGTGCATGTGTGTGTGTGTGTGTGTGTGAGCGAGAGAGAGATCCCTAAGCACTTCATTCCAGTGCTTATAGAAGCTCTTCTTAATATACAGGAAGTCTAAGCAGGTCACCATGGTACATACGAGTAATCCCAGCTACTCAGCAGGCTGAAGCAGAAGGATCAAAGGTTCAAGACCAGAGGCAGCATGCACAATTTAGCAAGACCCTGTCTCAAATTTTAAAAAAAACAAGAGGGGAACTGGGGTTTTTGCTTAGTGATAGAACATTTGCCTGGCATGTGCAAAGCCCTGGGTTCAATAACTCACTACTGCAAAACAAAATAAAACAAAACAAAGAAACAAACAAAACCCCAAATACACAGGGACTCCAAAGGAGGATCAAGAATTGGCCAGAAGCCAGGCGCAATGGCGCATGCCTGTAATCCAAGCAGCTCAGGAGGCAGAAGCAGGATGATTGCAAGTTAGAGACCAGAGGCAGTCTGTATAACTTAGTGAGACCCTGTCTCAAAAACTAAAAAAATGGCTAGGGGCGCAGCCTGGCATGGAACATGGAATCACTGGTCACTGCTGCTCGCACTTGCAGAGCATGTAGGCACGAGGCCCTGGGTTTAACCCACAGTACCGCAAAAAAAAAAAAAAAAGAATTGGCTGGAGAACCTAAATAATGCCTCATCTGGAGAAAGATTGAAGGAGATGGGGGACTTAAACTGGAAAAGAGACATCTAAGTGCAAAGTGATAACTGTTTTCAAATATTTGGAGGATTTCAAACAGAAATAAGTGAAGATATATATTCTCTATGACTATAAAGCAAAACAGGACCCAAGGACAGAAATGATAGAGCCACAGGTTAGCTCAGTATTAGAAAGGGCTCTCAAATGATTCTATTCCTCTGAAGGAATGGGCTGTCTCAGAAGTGGAGAGCATCGGTCACTGCAGGCAACAGAGCAGAAGCTGGTTGCCCCTTGGGTCCAGTTTCGTCAAGGGGTTAGGCTGGGTTTAGCTGCCCTAGGAAGATCCTTTGGAGTCACTTAACTCCTAATAGAGCCCTGTTTTCCATAATTCTGTGACAACTGTTTTGTCCTTACTAAATTATATTTTATAAATCTCAAGTTCTTCAAAATGATGGCTCAAGGTGAATATACCTGAAGACATCAAAGCCAGAGAAAACTGAATTTAGAGCTGCTAAAGCTGTTTTCTTTTTGCCATCAAATTGCGAGTGCTTTGGACAATTTTCAATCCAATCTAGAATTAATGAATATTTAGAAGTTTCTAGGCATTTTCTATACCCCTTTCTTGGTTCCTTCTCAAAGTCCAACATGGGCTCAGAGTCTTATTTACTAGTTTTGTCCAAAATTTAAAGTATTTTAAAATGTAAAGTCTAAAAATAGTTAATATCACTTTGCTTAACTATTTCCATTTCTATCCCTTTTCTATCAAATTGCTCTGAAGTTCAGAACATATTTGTACAGAGTGCAGTACAATACACGCACATGGAAGGAAACTGATTGGAGGGCTGGTTTTGATCCTCTTTTTCCTGCAAGCACGACTGTGTATGCTCCATCATATATCTCATCTCAAGCATGTCGTGCTACAGATACGCGATTCAGGGAAGAAACAAAGTTCAATTATTCAGCATGGCAACCCTGGGGCGGTTTTGTGGGTCCTGTGGTGCTAGCCAGGCACCCCTTGAACTCCTTTGACTAAGGGCAGACTATCAGAAGTGGACATTTGAAACATGTCAGCAGTTTCAGAGGAGCACCCAATGACATTTTAATCTGAAAAATTATAAACAACCTCACTCCCACCACCAGCCATGCCACCCCCTGAGGAATGTGCAGCGTGGTAGATGTGAAGGAGCCATTGATAAAGAGAGTAGCTTTAAAGTGCCCCGGCGAGGCAAAAGTTTGACAGCTGAGATTATTTTTAATGCTTTCAAAGGCACATACTTTACAGTTCCATTGCATATACAGCACATAGACTTGCTTCTACACATACCATATGTATGCAGCAGCCTATTGAAAAGCCCATTTAGTAATGGCTTCTCCTTAGGCTGTGGGTGAAAGACAAAGAAACAACAAAGTCAAGAACTCCCCCTTCCCCCCTGCCAGAGCCATAGAATGCTCTAGCTTCCAGGCACTTGGAAGTATTCCCATCTTCCTCATTTTACAGATGAGGAACTTGGGATTTCAAGGCAGGGAGGTGACTTGCTTAAGGGTCACCAGAAAATTAGGCCTAGGATACTGTTTTCTGAATCCCAAGACTAGAGTTCATTATGTGATGGCAGACAGAAAATATCTTCACTGTAAACAACCACAAACCAACCCTAAAAACAGGCAAAGCCACTTGGGGCTGGGATTCCTGGCTCTTCTCCTGCAAAGGAAGGTCCATCCCACCTCATTTTCTGGCCGCTGCCACACAGACAACACAGTGCTCACACTGGATCAGTCCTGCTGCTAGCATGGAACGTGGGACGGCTGGTGACTGCTGCTGGCAAAGATCAGAACTAGCCATGCCATCCTCCATGGCAGGGCCAGCGTGGGTTCCCTGGAATCCCTGATTCGATCCACCAAAGATACGAAGAGACACATAGGAAATATCCAAACCCGCCTCCTACATTTTCCCACTGTGAAGCTCTCCGCTTTCAGGTGGCTGGCTCTCTGCCTGAGGTTCTCCCCACAACACTGACCAGAGTGATTAGACCATTTCAAGCAATCAGACAATCGCGTGGAAGAATCTATTCCCCCAGTTGGTTTTGTGAAGCAAATAACTCTTTGAGTCATGGGTGATCACAGAAAAGCTACTTGGCAGAGACACAGCATCCTTCTCTTCCCTTTGACTTCATCAGTGTCTTTGCTTGTTTACCCAGACAGGGTCTTCATTGACCCAGTTTCTCAGGACCGGAGAAGACTCGCACAATGAGGCAGGGATAGTGCTCCAGTGAGGACCCTGTGGACGGACGCCTCTCAATATGCTCATGTTCAGTCACAGAACAGTCTGCCCTTTCACGGCGCTGTGGAATGAGTACCAGCTCTGTGAGCGGGCGCGCAGAGCATCCTCTGTCTGAGAGCCAAGGCCTGTTCCCCAGTTCTTGAGCGTAGCCTTGGATACGGCTGGATGGGTGTGGGAGGCCTGTGAGAGGCCTTTGTCCCTGGAGACCCTGTGGAAGGAGGGTAGGGACAGCTGGGCTCAGGGCCTGGCAAAGGAGGGGAAAGAGCTGGAAAGAGAGACCAGAACTTCTGCAGCCCCAAAAAGAAAGGATTGGGCCAGGTATAGGTCCACAGCAATAAGCATTCTCTATTTTCTAGCTCTTCTCCAACACCTCCTGAATGCTTCCTTTTCAGCTGCTCCCACTCACATGCTGCAAGGATTTTGCACAGGAGACCCAGGAGCCTGAGGTGTTTGTGTGGCACGTACACACGGTTCTGGTCATGCAAAGGTACCATCGGGCAACCCCTGGTGACTTGATGCAGGGTGTGTTGACGTGTGGCTCAGGAGAGTAAGCAGTAGAGAAAGATGAACTTGGCAACCATTTGCTACTAGAATTTAAAAGGCAATGAAGTGGCAGGGACCCCCAAGTCTCAAGTTCAGGGGAGCCTCTGGGGGTGGTACACTCTGGGCTTGCTTATATTCTCAGATGGACTGCCTGGTTGTACGAATTTTTAGATCCCTTCCATACGATCATGTCATGACGACCCAGCATAAGTGATTTAGTTGTCCAATAGATAACTCTTAGAGTCATAATAATGAGTATTATTTTTCCAGGATCTATCACTTAAATCATCTATTATATGCCAGGGCTAGGATTTATCTCAGTTGGTAGAGTGACACTCTGCACTCTCTGAGGCCCTGAGTTCAATCCCCAGCACCACAAAAATGGGAGAAGGACCTGGCAACCCACTCCTGAAAAAATCCCGAAACAATCCACCACTGAAAATTCTAGAATAGCAGAGAAGCACTGACATACTGCCAGCATGGCACAGTGTCAGGGAGTGTATTGTTCTGTTGTACACAGGGTCGCTATGAGTTGGATGTGACTCAACAACACCTAACAACAATGGTATGCCAGACACCTACTTACATGGTTACATTTCCTCTCCTCAACAATCCTAGAAAGTGGGTCCTATTATTTGCTTTAATAAATGAGAACAGAGATGCACAGGGTGTGATTGCATATCTAGACAAGGGCAGAGACAGTTTTCTTATCTAAGGCTGTCTGTTCCCAAAGATCATATCGTTTATAATAAAAGATATAGATGAGAAAGTAGTAATCGAACCCCACATTCGATTTTAAAATCTTTTATAAACCTTTTATATTTTTTATTGTCACGTAATGTACATTTGATTTTTTTGTATCACTTTTTTGTCTCTGAATATACAACTCATTGTCCTAAAGGTTACTTCAGTCAAGAAGCACACTAACAAAGACATTGATGTAGCTCTGGCTGCATTACCAAAAGTACAATGTCTAGAAAGAGGGAAAACAGCATTCTATACTCTTCAGGCCACACCTGGAGTATTATGATCCATTCTTGGGGACACAGTTAAAAGGGGGCACAGGCAATGTGGCATTTCAGAGGAGTTTGAAGTGTTCAGAGAAATCTGACTTTGAAGGCAAGCAGACCCTAAACCTATACAGAAAAGCCAAAGAACTGAGGTTATTTGGCTTCAAGAAAAGATGGAGTTTTTGGCAACAGATTGGGATTAGGGTAGGCAGGCAGAGAAGAAAAGGGATACCTTCAAAGTTTGAATTGCTGTCCGTACGAATGAAATTCTCCAGTGTGCTGGGTAACAAGTAACCCTGCAACCAATATAAGGATATTGCCAACTGCTCAATAGAAAGAAGGGCTCTCCAGTATTTAGAACTGTTAACAGATGGAACAGTCTGCTCTATGAGGTAGTGAGCTTTCCATCACTGGAAATGTCTAAGCAGAGGCAGGACTAGATGTTCATATGATAGAGGAGAATCAGGAATCAGGACTTCCAACCCCTAAATTCCACAATCCACCAGTTAATTTACCATCATAAATGTCCTCTCAGATTCTATTTTCTCCCTCTTAAGATCTCATTTTCACTTAATCTGCTATCGTTGATTGGTAGCCTTTACTCTTTCTTTCTCCTGAGTCATAATTATATATATATATATACATATATATATGTGTATATATATATACATATGTATATATATACATATATATACATATATATGTATATATATACATATACATATGTATACACACACACACGCACACACATATATATTCTGTGTGTGTGTGTGTGTGGTACTTGGGGGTTGAACCCAGGGTCTCATGCTTGCATGCTCTACAAGTGCTAGACCACTGAGCTGCAACCCCCCAGCCATTTTTTTTTTTTTTTTTTTTTTACTTTTTTGAGACAAGGTCTTGCTAAATTACACAGGCTGTCTCTGGTCTCAAACTTGCGATCCTCCGACTCTGCCTCCCGAGCCGTTGGGATTACAGATGTGTGCCACCTTGCCCGGCAGTGAGTCATAATTATATTTTAAATAGTTTTATGAAGTCTTCTTGAAGTGATTTGTTATAGATATTTGATCACTTTGATCGCACATTTATCCTATCTAACATGCAACATTTAAAAGCAAAAACTCTGGTCCACAGGGAGGGCCTGCAGCTGTACCACTATGGTGTCCAATCCCATCAGATCTTGGAAGTGAAGCAAGTTTGGAACCTTGTTAGTACTTGGATAGGAGACCACCTGGGAACACCAGGTGCGTAGGCTTGGGAGAAGGACATGGCAACCTACTCCCAAAAAACAATCAGCCATTGAAAACCCTATGAATAGCAGAGAAGCACTGACAATAGTGTTTCTCCTGTTTTACGTAGTCGGACACCAACTTGATGACACCTAAAGACAACAATTTCAAATTTTCCTACCTAATGACCAAACCCTATCATAATTTCCTCTTCTCAAATGGAACAATAGCAAGGTGGATTCTTTGTCTTCTCCTGCCCCTGAATATTGAATTTATGTGTGCTGACAACACCAATTACACATGCATTCAATTCAGTTCATTTATTCATTCAACAAATACTGCACAGTGTCCAAAATTGTTCTAGGCACTGGGGAAACAGCAGTGTACACCAAAAACAAGATTCTTTGTTTCCACAGAGCTGCTTCTTAGTAGAGGAAATGGGCAGTAAACAAGATGACAGAGCAAATATATACAAAGTACAACATATATATGGTGGAGGCAAGGTCTCAAGAGAAGTGTGTTGTGTGTTGGGCTGGGAGAGAATGGTGCTATTTAAATGGTGAAGTCCCATCAAATTTTATTTAAATCATGGGGAGGGAGCCCCACTCAGAAGGTGATGGGGAATTTAAAGCTCAGCACACACCGGGCAGAAGGGATAGCAGATGCAAAGCTTCAGTCATGTCCTGAAGCCCTACTGAGAGCTCAGCCTCACGGGCTAAGTGCTTAGCATTGCATGTGATAAACAGAACTTGCAACATTGCCGGCCTCTGAACACCAGAATCAAGAAGAGGAAAGAACACATCTGCGCCCAAAACAATAGGCAGTTCACTGCCAAGTGCTAAATTAGGCAGATCAAATCACTGAAAAACTTCTCCCTTTTAGCTATAGTGGATCAGCCATTGTCCCCCTGAGATGCTCCTGGCATGCCCCCACTTCCAGGGTTTGAATATCCCACCTCCCAGGCTAGAATGCTCTCTTCCACCTCTGCATCAGGATTTATGAACACCCCCCCCCAAGCCCAAATAGATTTGTCCTCATTCCCAAAGGGTCTCCTGACCCCACAGCCCCCAGCATTTCCTTTCTTGACTCTAGAAGGTCACAAGCCTCACTCCAACCTATAGAACCACAACCTGAGTTTCTGTATGACCCCAGGTGATCAGATGTGTGCACTGAAGTCTCAGAAGCACTGCTGTAGGTCACTCATCTTCAAATGTGGCTGCCCACTGCAAAGCCCTGGGAAACTTTTCAGAATTCCAATGCCCGGTTCCACCTTCTGAGATTCTGATTTCATCAGTGTGGGCTAGAGCTGTGTGTGAAGATTTTCTCAAAACTTTCCAGGTGACTCCAACATGCAGGCAGAGTTTGACAATTACTAGGAGCTATGGGCTGGGATTTAGCTCAGTTGGTAGAGCGCTGCGCTGCAGTCTCTGAGGACCCGAGTTCAATTCCTAGCACCTCAAAAATGGGAGAAGGGCCTGGCAATCCACTCCCAAGGCAATCCTGAAACAGTAAGCTATTGAAAACCCTATGAGGGTCGCTATGAGTCGGACACAACTCGATGGCACCAACAACAAGGAGCTCCTTTCATTTCCCTCAAATTCTTCTCCCCACCTGTTTGGCCCTTGCTGTCCACACAGCCTGTCTTCAAGCCAAACTATTTTATTTTTTTCCTGAAGTGGAGTCTTAGGTATACGGCAGCAGCAGGAGCTGGCTTCCCCTCCACCCTTCCTCCCTGCTCAAGGCCCTGGGACCAGCCTCACAGAGGCCTTCACAGAATGAAGAAGCAGAGACAGAGGGAGATGGGCTCTCAGCCTACGATAAGGCCTTGGGCCAGCCCAGTAAACATCTTCTCTGTAAAAGAAGAACTATAGCATCTTTCCAGTAGGTCTCATGGAGTCACAGAACCTTGGGAAGGTCAGCAGAGATCAAATATAAAAGGGTATTTAAAATAGCAGGGAATATATTAAGGGGCATGAAGACTTGAATAGCTTCCTGTCTGGTAGTCTTAGGACACTCATTTCAAACTTTAAGAATCTTACTTTCTCCTACTTCCCAAATCTAGGTAAAATTTTTAAACAAACAAAATTTATTTTTTGTTTTGTTTTGTTTTTGAGATAGAGTCTCCCTATGTGGCCCAGGCTGGCCTCAAACTTGTGATTTTCCTGCCCTAGCCACCCAAGTGCTGAGATTATAGGCATGTGCCATGGCACCTAGTGCTAAGAATTTTAAGCAAAATTCTAGCTGGGCACCGTGGTACTAGCCTTGAGGCAGGAGGATAGTGAGTTTGAGGCACTTAGTGAAGCCCTGCTCAAAAAATAATAATAAATAATAATAATAAATAAAGGGACTAGGGGCACAGCTCAGTGGCAGAGAACACTTGTCTCACATGCCCAAGGCCCTGCATTGGACTCCCCAGCACTGCAAAATAAGTAGACAAATAAATAAATAAATAGAGCTGGGTCTGGTGGCACATACCTGTAACCCCAGCTACTTGGGAGGCTGAGGCAAGAAAATTGCAAGTTCAAGGTCTGGACAAATTCATGACACCCTGTCTCAAAGAAAAGTTAAAAAGGGCTGGGGAGAGCCTGTGCCTAGCCTGCAGGAGGCCCTGGGCTTAATTCCCCAGTGAGGGGAGGAAGGAGACTTTTAAGCAAAATTTTGTCTTAGCATCTCAAAGGGATGTGGTCTCTGTGTTGATATGGGTAGGTGTAAATTAACAGTCATGACTTGGTGTTTACCATTTGGCAGTGATTCTGTGACTTGAGGATATTTAATAAGCACCAAGCACTCAGAGAGTGTTCAACAGATATTAACCAATAAGGTCCCATTTAAGATGGCACCACATAAGTCCACACTATGCCACCATTAAAGTGAAGAATAATACTTATCACTTACTCATGTGACCTAAACTTCACAAACACACACACACACCCTCCATCACTCTCATGCTCTCTTTTTTGGGGGGGGCAATATTTGGGGGTTGGACCCAGGGCCTGACCTAAACCTCACACGTTTCCCTCTCCCTCTCTCCCTCTCTCTCTCTCTCTCTCTCTCTCTCTCTCTCTCTCTCTTTCTCCCCCTTCACTCTCATACTTTTTTTTTCGGGGTGTGTGTGTGTGTGTGTGTGTGTGTGTGTGTGTGTGTGCAGTATTTGGAGGCTGAACCCAGGACCAAGCACATACTTTGCAGGTGCTCTACCACTGAGCTGCATCTCCAGCTGTTTTATTATTATTATTATTATTATTATTATTATTATTATTATTATTATCTCGAGACAGGTTCTCATCAAGTTACACAGGCTGCCTCTAGCCTTGAACTTGTGATCCTCCTGCCTCTGCCTCAAGAGTCCCTGGGATTACAGGAGCACACCACCATGCCTGGCTAAAATTTACCTTTTAAGGAAAACTATAGCATTTTCCTTTAGCCATTTTGCTGATTTGCAAACTGAAAAAACAAGAGCCTGGCTTATTCAAAATAGGTTCTCTGTTTTACTAAAAGGAGTAGTCATTCCATTAGAACATGTGCGCAATACTAAATACCAGAAGTTAAGAACAGATACAGTACAGTGGTGTTGCCCAAATCTAGACCAGGGAATTAAGAAGTGTAGAAAGTTCCTTTACCCAAACATCTATCCCTGAAAACTTTTTGAGGTTTCATGCGGGCAGCATTTGTTTTTAATAGATCCAAATGCCCTTGGGAGAGGCAACAAGAAGACACCAGTACCTTAAGTGAACCAAATGGTGAAAGGTGAGATTGGGTTTAAAGCTTTTTGGACTTTACAGACCAAGTTTAAAAGATTTGGGGGATCCAAATAGGATTGCTAATTTCTATTTTTCTGAGAACGGCTATCAACCAGCAGCAAAAACACCTATCATTATTTTATAAGAGAAAGGATAATTCAAAATTAATAAAGCTATGAAAAACATGTGTCTGTCATCTTGTAGCTGTGGGGTTTTATGTGTTGGTGTGATGCTGAAAGCTATGCCACTGGTATTTCAGATACCAGCAGGGCCACCCATGGTGGGCAGGTTTCAGCTGAGCTTCCAGACTTAGGCTAAGGAGAAGGACCTGGCAGCCCACTCCTGAGATAATTAGCCATTGAAAACCCTATGAATAGCAGAGAAGCATGGTTAAATATAGTGCCAGAAAATGAGCCCCCAAGGCTGGAAGGTATTCAAAAGATGACTTCAGAAAAACTGCCTCCTCAAAGAAAAGTCAACCTTAATGATGGGAATAGAGTCGAGTCCCTGGGACTTCCATTTGCTGAGGCTGCACAACTCAAAATGAGAAGAAACACAGTGACTGCAACACTGATCTCAAACATAAAAAATGATCATGTGCATGGCACAGTGCTGGGTAGTGTCTCCTTGTGCTGTACATTGGGTCACTATGAGTTAAACCTGACTCAACGGCACCTAACACGAAAAGCATAGTCAATATAAAAGACTGTTCTTTTCAAGAAAGGACAATTGCAACGTTAAAATTGTGATGATATATCCAGATAAATATATTTGTTCCTAGCTTTTCTTTGGATCTACATTTGTGAGTCACTATCCCAGAGGGCTAGGGGGGTTTGAAGTGAGTTAAGAATGTGTGGTGTCCTGGAGATGGGGTGGCAGCTAAAGATGAGGGTATATTCTAAAAAAAGGAGACTGTAATCCCAGTATTCATGAGGCTAAAACAGAAGGATCCTGAGTTTGAGGCCAATCTGGGCAAAATAGAAAGATCCTATCTCAAAAAACAACAAAACAAAACAAAACAAAAAAATCAAAAAGGAGAAAGTAGAGAGGAAAGCAATACAGTAGTAATTTTGCCTGGGTTTACATACAGATAAAAGAGTGCTAGGGTGTTGGGTGGAAAGGGGCCTTTATCCGTTGATTATTAAGTAGGGATGGCAGCAGCTCTACCTATGACACTAGAAAAAAAGAAATCTCTGAGCGGCAGAATCGTTGTGCTGACTTTTCTGTTTCATTCACAAATGTGCCCTCTTGGTCTCCTAGGGGACCATCTTCCCCAATGCCAGGAGAGGAAATGTGGACACAGTGAGTACACGTGTACTTAAACTATAATGGTAACTTAGATGCAAGGAGCAGGCACAGAAATCTCCTATGGAAGATGAAGACTTTCACAACGGAAGGAATCTCCTAAAGTGATAGAAACATTTTCTGTTAAAGATGATCTTCCTTTTGCGCAGTGAACCGGCAGCTACAAGGACCTGCCCAAGGCAGTACTGTTGACGAGTTCCAGGGCCTATCCCCTAGGGCCACCATTGCCATTGCCTTTTGCCTCCTTCTTGCACTTCATAGAGTGTCCTGTGAGGCAATTAAAATTGTTTCCTTAAGTCCAGATGTGTCCCTCCTCTTCTCCTTGCCTATTATGGAAGAGGTTTCCCCTCTTCCTGGATGTGGTAAACAAAAATAGACATAAAAACATCAACTGCCAGGCAGTTGGCACACGGGCCTGTAATCCCAGCAGTTTGAGAGGTGGAGGCAGGAGAATCGCAAGTTCGAGTCCAAGGGCAGTCTGCGTAATTTAGTGAGACCCTGTCTCAAAAAGTAAAAAAAAGAAAAATGGCTGGGGGTGCAGCTCAGTGGTCCAGCAATTGCAGAGCATGCAGGCGCAAGGCCCTGGGTTCAACCCCTAGTACCACCAAAAAAAAAAAAAAAAAATCAGCATTTCTGCTGTCCAGGGTGGCACCTCCCTCCTCTGTTCTTGCTAAGCACGGTGCCAGGTCTACAGCTGGGCCCTGGGGCGTGAGAGGCCACACTGCGCAGGTGCGTGCAGAGGCCTTGTGCCTCGGTGGGTCCTCAAGGCAGGGCCTCAGGGTTTTCCTGACTCCTGTGACAGATGCTGTGCATGGCAGTGCTGGGGACCGGGAGGCGGGCTAGAGTGACTCAACGTCCCTGAGGGCGTGCCAGGAAGCCACAGGAGACCGCGGGGGCGTGCGGGATTTCCCACTGCCCACAAGGGGATCAGAAACCTGTGGGCGGAGTGGCTGGAGAGGAAGCCACCGCGACCGAGGTGCAGAAGCAGCAGCATCGATTCTTTCTTTCTTCTCTTCTCTTCTTTTTTCAGTGCTGGTGATGAACCCTGGGCCTCATGCATGCTGGGCAAACGCTCTCCTGCTGAGCTACATCCCCAGGACAGGACCAGATTGGATGTGGCCTTGACTTCCTTAGAGCCAAATGTGCAGGAGATAGAGAGGGTCGAGCATGCCCAGGGCAGATTAAGGCTGGGACTGGGAATTGCAAGGGGAGGGAGTGGAAGGAGGGTGGGGGGCGGGAGGGGAGAGCGTCCAGGGACCCTGCCAGCCCAGCCTGGCTCGGACCCCATTCTGCTTCCTCGCCCCGGACCCCGAGCCAGCCTCGCAGGGTCTGATCAAAGGCAGGTCAACGAGCAAAAGTCTGAGGAGCTGGCGCAGGACAGCCCCTGAGCAAAGGGCGTTTGAGGAGAATGGAGGAAAATGAGCGCCCAGCCAGAGAGCTCCGGCCCACCTCCCCTTCCGAGCCTTCCCTCTGGGGCCGGCCATTTCTCCAGCAGAGACTCCTTTGTCTTCAGCTTGGGTCTCTCAACACTGTGCAGGGAGCAGGGCGGAAAATGCTGGGCGGAGCGGCAGGAGTGGGAACAAAGAGATGGAGCTGTGGGTGGAGGCCGGCTCGGGGCTGCCCAGGCCGCACAAGGGAGATGTCCAAAAGAAAGCCCTGGGGAGCCCAGCTGGCCAGTATGAGAAAGGGCCAGGAGGAGTGAAGGGGCCAAAACTCACCTCTAGGCAGGGAGAGTTCATAAATAAAGTCTGTGTGGCCCAAACAGAAGACTAAGGCATGGTGCAGCAGTTATCATTGTGGATTACGACTTTAATTGCATTATCTCTATTCTCATTTCTCTCTAAGATAAATGCTATTACCCCATTGTGGAAACAGGAAAAGTCAAAATTCTAGTCTCTGGTCTCAGCTCCCTAAACCCAGCTTCTTTCTTTTACCAAAGCTTGCTCATCTGAATCAGTAACCACCACCCTCTTTTTTCCCTCAGGTTAGTTTGAGTTCCTTTATCCACAACCAAGGAAGTCCTGAGTAATAATATACCTTTTCAATCAGTAATTTTGCTTCTGGGAATCTATTCCAAAGAAATATAACAAAAGGGCCATCTGACTCAAAATATTCACCATGGCCTTATTTATAATATTAAAATAATTATAAGTATAAATATCTAATAACAGAGAGAAATAAACTGTATATGTATATATAATTTATTTATACATTTACTTATACATACATACATATATGTGTGTATATATATATATATATATATATATATGTATACATGTGTGTGTATGAAGTTACTGCTGAATAGGAAGTAACCTGACCTGAGTGAAAGAAGGAAAGATGTATTTGAGAAATTTTTCCATTAATTGAACAATTTTCTATAATTTAAAATGGTACATGGAAATAAAAGGGGATAGGTCAATTTTCACATGTCAAAGACATAATAAAAGGCAAGAGCATGCTACACTGGACCAAAGAAGGGAAAAACACGTGAGTTTTCGAATATACAAAAAGGAAATGATGAGATGGTAGCTGATTCTTGATGCATTCATAAACATGACTTAGGAAAGGAGGTGAGGGTATAATGGGTAAGGTAATGGCATCACGAAAAGCTTACTTTTTAATAAATATAATGTATAAGGAGAATATTTTCTAATCTTAAAATGATTGTAACATATTCACATTTGGCCCAAGGTTGCTGATACAAGTATTTTTATCTCAACTCAAACAAGAAGATGATTATATTCGTTTGAGGATGTAAATCTAATGATCAAGTGGCCCCCTTATTTGGGGTCCTTTGCTCTTCTATGGGGAGGGAAGGAAGAAAACTAGGAAAGCCTCATGTCTGTGTCCCTAGAGATCCTATGTAGCAGCAGAGAATACCTGCTAACTAATAAACTTTCCCTTGTTTGAGAACTGTCTGATTTTGGGCAAGAATCTGGAAGAATGGAGAATGCAGCAGTACCCTCCAAATAACCAACTCATATCATATTTTTATTGATTGGGGGAGCATAAGTTGTACGGAGGGCCTGTGTTATGGTGGCAGGCAAAGCTCTTGTTCTGGGACCAAAATCTAGGATTCTCTGGGTGGTGGATGTAGACTTTACCAAGCCACATGTGGAGACCCCTTTCCTGGGCTTAAGGATGTCTCAGTGGTTCCAGTTCCCCTCTGGTGATTTTTCCCCTGCAGAGGAGATCCCTTCATGCCTCACCTCACATGCTGATCTCAACATAAATGGGCTTTTTATCACTTTCCCTCCCCTGCCTACAGAAACCTGCACCCTTTTAGTAGAGATGAAGTAGGAGGACCCCAGTGGTTGGGGGCCTTACCCCAGCACATCTTGTGTTCATGGCCTTCCTTTAACAACATTGTAGTTCCCCAGCGTCATTTCTCTCCAGTCTTTCCAACCTCATCACCCTGTTTTTCAATCACTGAAAGAGATGACAGAGGGCAGCAGGAGCCAGCCATGGTTCTTTTCACACTTTTAAAAGGAAAGGCTACTACAGCCAGGAGACAGAATGTTTCTGCACTAAGAAAATGTTAGGCTTTCTACTAATACTTGTTAAATGAAGCTAACAGGGTTGGATATGACTTTGTGTTGGCACCTACAAAGAAGATGGGGATTGTCTTGCTTGATTATCCTGAAACTGATGGAATGCAGAGAAATGTTATCTTCTTAAGATGTCTTACATGGCAATATGCAGTGATTTATTAATACTATTGCTCAAAATCAAAGATTTAAGAATTATAATAGCAGGACAGAAAAGATTTCTGTTTACTTTATCTAAAGTCAAAACACCAACCCAAGCATTTGCATGACATTTTGGCTCCAACAACTGAAGAATTTTCTAACTTCACAAAAAAAAAAAAAAAAAAAAAAAAAAAAAGCCACAACCAACTCTCTAGGACTACTTTTTAAAAATATGTGATGAAATCCAGACAGAGCTTTTATCTCATAACACCCATACCAGCAGATTAATCTCTATGGTTGGCGTCTTGTTCTGATTGGGAATATGTTTGAGCCCAGCTTTGGAATCCTCTCTAGTCAGAACATCTGCTCCACAGTTGTTAATGTTTGTTTGGTATTGCCCCAAAGAAGGCAGCCCTAGGGAAGAATTTTTAACAATGAGTCCCAAGATAGACTAGACCAGCAGCAGTGCTTATTTTGAAAAGGCATTTTTTAGGAGCAATCTGACCTGTATGTGAAAAAAAAAATGAGCAGGTCGTTGGACAGAGAGATGGATGTGCATCTAATGCTGGAATGTAGTTTAGCTTGTTTTCACTGCTTCAGAAAAGTTTTCCTCCAGAAATACTTGTTCATTGACCATTACCATATACCATAGTAGCATCATTTTTCAATTTTTAGAGGTTTGAATGTTTAACTCAAAGTAATTATAAGCAAAAGATTGGTTTTACAGTATTCAGTTAGAAGTGTGCAAGAATAAAAAAGTGCCAGCTATCTTGAAGTGAAAGTCTAAGTAAAATATGTAAGCACAGTATATCACTTGTAAATTTCTGTCTTAGCCAAGAAAAGAGAGATCTGTCACATCTTTAGCCTCCAAGAAACTGGACTAAATTATTTGACATGGAAGTAAAATATCTCCTTAGTTTGCTATGATGAGGTTCAAGACAAATCAAATTGATCTGCAGTTGCAAAGTAAAAAAGTTATATTTAAGATAAAACTCAAATTATTAGATGATGTTTTCAAGACAGAATAGAACACTTCTGATAATCATGCTATCTTTAAAATTAAAATTTAAAATTATCTTTAAAATCCAAGAATTCTAATGGAGATAAGGTATTATGATGCTAAATTTTCATCCAGGGAAAAACCATTGAGACCTAACATTTGAAAACTGTAGAAACAGCTGGGTTTAGTTTCAAAGCTCCAACATTAAATTGAAAGGGGGAAAGATCCTATTCCCTCAGACCATCTGTTTAAAGATCAGTGATGAAAATGATGACAGAACCTTCAACTGGGGAAACAAAATGCCCTCTTCACTGACATCTGCAAGCCCTTTCCTATGCACTACTTCATCTGGTTGGCACAACATCTCTGTGAGGTCTATCAAGCAAATATTTTTATCCACATATTATAGATAAACTGAGGTCTAAGGGTGTGGTGGTGAATGCCTGTAATCTACCACTCAGAGGCTGAGGCAGGGGGATCTTGAATTTCTACCAGCCTGGGCTTCATAGAGAGACTCTATCTCAAAACAAAACAAAACAAGACAAAAAGTAAAAAGAAAAACCCCTGAGATTTAGAGAGGATTCTTACTCCATGCCACACCAAATATCATTAGCAAGGGCAGGACTCCTACCCACTTGACCGCTTCAGAAATTCTAAAGTTAAAGCTGGGCACTGTGGTGCACACTAATCCCAGCGAGTTGGAAGGCTGAGGCAGGAAGATCTTCATTTCAAGGCCAGAGGCAGCCTGTGCAATTTAGGAAGACCTAGTCTCAAAATAAAGTGGGGGGGCAGGGCACAGGAGTGCAGCTCAGTGGTATAACACTTGCCTAGCATGTGTGAAGTCCTGGGTTCAACCCCCAACCCCCATAACACAAAACAAAATAAAACAAACAAAAAACCTAAAATTACGTTATATTTTTCTGTATCATCTTCCAATTTCCACTTTTCCTTTCTTTTCTTCTCTTTTCTTCTTTCTTCTCTTTCCTCCCACATTAATTTGGATGCATCTTTAATGGCAAGAAGTTATTCCAGGTTGGTAATGTTCGCCTAAGAAACACACACCCATGGCAGGAAGGGTAAAAACTAATCATAGACATCTAGAGAAGTGGCATTGATGCCAGCTCTACAAAGCTATAACATACATATCAGATGAGCATAAAAAACCACATTGCATATCAGTGCTGATCATTTTTTGCCAAATAATTGAGTTTTTGTGTATATTCTGTGAATTGTGAAACGTCTTCTTTAAAACAAAACACATGAACTTCCTGGAGGAAAGTTTCCAGGATAAGTCTAAAGGTTGACAGATCCCAGAAAGGAGATATTGGTGGGGAGGAGAACCAGGAGCAGCACAAGAGGGAATAGGAAGTGAATGGCTGGCTTGGTGGGGCAACCCTCAAACAAAACCCAAATTTTGCTGATAATTTGCATATGTAAGCAGCAGTGGTTTTCAAGCATTTTTTTTTTTTTTTTTTTAGCACAGAGTGCTTTGTTCAGATAAATTTTACCCTAAAGCCTAAAACAAATAGCACTGAAAAGCAGAATTCCTCAGCTAAAGCAAATGAGGAACCCTGGAGCTCTCCCTCCACACCCATCTAGGGGACCCTGCCATGGGAGTAGAAATGCTCGGATTTAAGGTTATTTATCCTGGTTGTTGTTGTTAGGTGCCGTCGAGTCGGTATCCGACTCATAGTGACCCTCATTGTTGTTGTTGTTAGGTGACGTCAAGTTGGTATCCGACTCATAGCGACCCTCTGTACAACAGGGAAAACACTATTGTCAGTGCTTCTCTGCTGTTCATAGGGTTTTCAATGGCAGACTGATTTTTGGGAGGGGGTTGCCAGGTCCTTCTCCCAAGCCTACAGCTTCTGGTGTTCCCAGGCGGTCTCCCATCCAGGTACTAACCAGGCCCGACCCTGCTTAGCTTCCGAGATCTGACGGGATCGGATGCCACAGGGCTACAGCTG